>JAPJBO010000333.1:5000-222770 GCA_030068145.1 Diplonema papillatum
GCTGGGCGAGACCGCGGAGGAGCACAAGGAAACGGTTGGTGAGCTGACTGAGGACAGGTCGGCTGTGGCGTTCATCTGGTCGTCGTACATGGACGACCTCCAGAAATCGGTGACGGATGAGAACGGGTACGTGTTCCGGGCGGTCCCGATCCCGGGCCAGATGGGGAAAGGTTGCTCGGGGACGTGGGCCGCCGGCATCAGCAAGTACGCGCCGCCGGCCATCAAAGAGATCGCGTTCGAGGTGGTGGAACACCTGAGCAAGTTCGCTAACGACTTCGTCGCCGTTCGCAGCGACCAGCCGCCGATGCGGGTCGACTTCCAAACCAACGCGACCGAGTGGACGTCGTTCTGCGGGAAAAACCCGGTGATCTGCCGCAGCATGGAAGAGTTTCCCGCGTTCTGGGGAAGGGTGACCCACCGCCCGGCCGTGGGGTGCGGCGTGCTGTTCGACAGCTGCCAGGCAGTCATCCGCAGCGTGATGGACGAAGTGCTGCACGAGGGGAAGGCCGTCGCGGCCGCCGCCGAAGACATGGAAAAGCGGCTGAACGTGATCCTCAGCAACTGGGACCCGAGCGCTCTGTACGCCGACACCGACAGTTGGACTGCGGAGCGCATCTCGCTGGTGGTCGTCTGCGTCGTCTGCGGGGTTGTGATGGCGCTTCTGTGCTTCTTCATGGCCAAGCAGATCCGGAGCCTGCGCACCGTGAAAAAAGTCACAGTCCCGGTCTCCGTTTTCCTCGGAGTCTCCGTCCTCGTGCTCGCACTGGTCATGCAGCTGGTCATCATCTTCCAATGGAACGACACCCTGCGCAGCACTTCAAAAGACCTCGGAGAACAAGTCGTCGTCCGCAGCTTAAAGTCAGCGACCGCCCACGTGCTGAGCACGGCAGAGCTGAAGTTAGCGTCGTGCACAGTCCAGTCGTCGATGACGATCCGACGGCAGATCGAAGCGGATTTGTTGCAGGCGATCCCCGACATGTACATCGACCCACGGTCGCTCTTCATGGCCATTGACGTCGACGACGGGCACATCGCAGTCTCTTCCGATCTCAACAAACAAACCGTGCACGCCTACGTCGGTGCGCCTGCTGCTGATGGGCCGGTTGTGACGGAATGGGTCACGAAGGCGCTGAGCCTGATCGACGGCAACCTCAATGCCCCGGTGCGGGTGAGCAACACGGAGAGCATCGAAATCGAGGGGAAGGCCTGCTTCGTCAACATGGGCACCGCCAGCATAGTCCGCCCCGGGAACAACGCGAACACTCGCGCGTTCCGATACCTCCTGATCATGATCGTCCCCGAAGCAGTGATCTACCACGACGCTGATGCGGCTTTGCGAGACACAGTCGACCTTTCCGTCATCCTCACGATCGTCGGGATCACTCTCCTCGTCAGCAGCACCTTCCTCTTTACAATCCCGTTGATCCGATTGGCCCAAGACATAGAAGACGTCCGCACCATGCACATCAAAGGCGTGAACCTGCAGCAAACCAGCAGACTGACCGAGATCGCATGCCTCCTCGAAGGTTTCCAAGTGATGTGTCGGATGATGGCTGAGTACAAAGCGTTCATGCCGAAGACGCTGTTCGGGGCAGCCGAGGAGGATATGACCGACGACGTGATTGAGTCGACCCACGACAGAAACACCGACCGCGGCTCCGCCCTGACCGCGTCGAAGACGTCGAGAACCTCGGGAAACAGCACCACCAACGCGTCTTCGAACCAGAAGAAGCACATCACCGTCCCCGTGTCCATCGGTTTAGTGAACGTCGCCCGCGGTAGCATTCTCTCCCTGCGGGTTGCCCAGCACCAGAGGACGGGCGAGTTCAACAACGATCAGTTCAGCGAGCTTTTGACGGCGATTGACCGCTACGCGGTGTCCACCAACGGTGTCCTGCACAGCTTCAACACGACCAGACCCGGCGAGTTCTTGATAAGCTGGGGGTTGGCGAGTCAGACGACGTCCAGTGTGCGCGTGTACACAGAGCGGGCCGGCAACGCCGCCATGCGGATTAAAGACGCGGTGTTCAACCAGGTGAACGCCCCGAAGCTGGCCCTTGCGTGCGTCGCGGGGAAGTTCAAGGTCGGAAACGTTGGAAACGTGCACACCCGCGGGTTCGGGATCCAAGGCGCGAACATCGTCATGCTCGAGTGGGCGCTGGAGAGCTCAGAGACGCTGGCGAAGCTGACGAACAGGGCGTCCGTGGTGGTGGACAACGAGTTCTCGAAGACGTACTCCTTCAACTTCAGGGCGGTCGACATCGTGCACATGGGGAACCAGTACTCGATGCTCCGCCAGCTCGTCTCTCACGCCAACTCGGACATGAAGGAGTGGATGTACAAGTTGGAAGACTTGGAAAAGGAGCGCGTCTCGCCGTTGGCCACCTTCTTCCAAGACATCCTTTCCAACCGCAGCTTGACCTTTGCCGAGGCGGAGGCAGTTGCCGCAAACCCGGGACTCGACGACGTCGAGGTAATCATCGCGCAGCAGCTTGTAATCCTCGCCTCGCTTTCCACCCACGCTTTCCCCACCATGCAAACACTCCTGTACGACGCCGCCGTTCTGCAGCTCTACAACACCGTCCCCGACAAGACACCCGTCTAGTCTCGCCCGCAGAACGATTCCGCGGGCCTCCGGCCAGAAGAAAGAAAAAGAAACCGAACCCCCCCCCCCCCCCCAAAAAAAAAAAACCACAAAAAAGCCTCACAGGCAGGTGTGGCCCTAAAGCGTGAATGTAAATAGAGATTTTGTCCAAACACATTTTTTTGCACTTTTTTTTTTTGCACTTTTTTTGCACCAGGCTACAGCCAGGCCTTACGTTCAGCATGCTAAACGTACTGATTTCAGCACGTTAATTAGTTTCTCTTTGTACACATGCTGAATCAGTACGTTATCAGCACACATCTTGTGTCCGAGATGCCACCCGAAGGCCACCCAAGCAGGCCGTCTTTCGAAGAACTGGGCGAATACAACACCGCATCAAATGGGTCGGCGGGTTTGGGGCAACTCCTGATTGCACTACGACAGATACACCCGTTTCTTCGGGCTTACAGGAGCCGGGAATTAGGGTGTATCATACCGTTTTTTTCCGGCTCGCTACGCGAGCCAAAGAATCAAGTGTTTGCATTAGAACACTGGGGGATGATAAATACTCCATTAATTCGACGACTCTGAAGGTCTTAGCTTTATATTGGCAAGCGTTGACGCAACACCATTCGAGTTCTTGTTGGGCGCCTGACAGTGTGCAATCAAGTGGTCGAGTTTGGTTCGCCTTCTTGATTCTTTTTGCTCGTTAGTACACAGAAGTCTTGAGGGCAGAACACGGCCAGTCAAAACAAGCCCAAGGACGAAGTTCTGGGTGTAGCTACGAACCAAAACGGGTGCAAGAAACAGGCGGAAAAAGTGCAAAAAAACGTAAATAGGATCTTGGATTTTGCCCAAAACGAGCGTAAATAGGGCCACACGTGCTCACAAGTCAAACGGAGACTTCAAAAAACCGACCGCTTACTACAAGAAACTGTCTAAAAAAACTAACGTTGCAGCGTTACGCCGCATTGAAAGAAACCACGCAAAAAAAAAGGCTCCCCAAAAAGAATGGAGGGGGGGTGCAGTGCGCCCGCTAAGTAAATAACCATAATAGCGGGAACACGGGGTGGGGGTGGGGGAAAAAAAGAACACACCGGTTCGGATCGAAAAAAAAGAGAAGCTTTCAACTCTTCTGAAAATATCGAAAACGATGCCAAGCAAGCAACACATCCAGCAACGGCAGAGAGCTGCCAAAGATGGAGCGAACTGCCCTCTGGGTGGGCTAGGTCTGACACTTGCCGTCGACAGCAGATATTAAAGATGGGGGGTGCTCTGGCCCTGAGCTGCGCCTGATTTACTCGCGCCACAGGAATATGAAACTTTCGCCTCATCATCTGCACTTTGGTCAGTTGGCGCTGATCTACCATCAGTACAAGTCCCGACACCGGAAGTGTTCTATACCATACTTTGCATCCTGGCAGAGTCTGGCAAGACAACTTGTAAAGCTTTCAGCGTTAATTATAGGTAATTGCCTGTAGGTGGGCACTGGACCAGCTTTAGGGTCCAGTTTCGTTTGCAACACTCAATTTTTGTCTGGTTAGGAGCACTTGATTTCAGTGTATGGGGTCCCAATTTGTTGTCTGATACACCATGCACATCTGCAAGCTTGCTGCCAAAACCTCAGTGACCAACCACTGAAGTGACCAGGTGCAGTACTTCAGTACCAGTACACAGGCTCGACTCAGGCTGAGCTCAGGCTGAACTCAGGCTCGACTCAGTCTGAGTATTTCTTCCCGGGGGAGTATTTCTCGCCAGACTCAGCCAGGATGCAAAGCATGCTATACCCTTCAGTGTTCCTCGGCGCCGGTTGCCGCTTTATGACCCGCGTTCTTTGCCACCGATTGCCTCAAGCCGCAGGGCAGCTAGGCGGCAGTGCTTAAGGCAGAAGGTTCAGCCGGGTGTTGTACGTTGTACTACTAGGCACATTAACAAGTACATGCTAATCCATGTGGTACATGTACTCAAAAGAACTCAACACTAGGCACGTGTGCTGGTGGGACAGGCTCTGTAACCAGAAATGCACTGACCCTCCCCCCGCCGAGATTCCGAAAAAAGGGTGACGAAATTTCTCTGGTCGACAGGAAGAAAGAACCCCCTACCTATCGAACTACGTGCGTCAGAAAAGTAGGTAGCAGCTCCCCAGAAAAAAGGAAAAACACCAGAGCCGACGCGAAAATATAGCCGAAACCAGGAACGAACGACAACAAAAGTACTCACCACGCATTGTAAGAGATCGTCCATTTGTCGAAGGGCATCCGGAGGCTTCAAAAACCAGAATGGCGAAGCGTAAGGCTTGCCGCTTGCGCTGGATATACTCATATGGTCAACCGCAGGGCAGAGCGGGCGGGGTTGCGGCACTGTGCGGGTCTCGACTCAAGCTTTGCGTCCTGCGGTTGACCTAAGTCGGCCCATCCCCTCCTGATAGACCGTGCTAGTTGAGGTTAGTTTCGGTTAGACTGCAAAGAATCTGTGGCGATAATATGCATAGCCGGCGCGCGGCTATCTCTTTATTGACGTTGAAATGCGGAACATCTGTAGCAATGGCCTGCGTGATCGACACCGAGCAGTTCTATGAGGCTCCAGGGGAGAGGAATACGTGATCGTGTACCGTGATAATTGAGATTATAATGCAGAACATCTGTGGCGATGGCCTGCGTGATAGACAGCTCCGAGCAATTCTATGAAGCACCAGAGGAGAGGAATACCTGATCGCGTACCGTGATAATTGAGGTTAGAAAGCAGCAAAGAACATCTGTAGCGATGGCCTGCGTGATAGACAGCTCCGAGCAATTCTATGAAGCACCCGGGAAGAGATATGCCTCCAGGATATGGATGGGCCGGCTTAGTTTTCCGTTTCGCGCGTGTCCCGGAGCGACCTTCTGCTTCTTTCCCCTCTCTTCATGCCCCGGCAAAACAATGGCCAAGTGGGCCGATCGGCGTCAACAGCCCGGCAAAAAATATTGCGCGCACGTTGCGCTTGTTTCCTTTGTTTACAACGACAATTCACACAACGACCGCCCCCTCTCTCCCCTCCCCTCCCACACCCTTCCCTCGATGAGAGGCAGTGTCCTGCCTTCACATTAAACTAAGAGTTTCCCCCGACTAAGATTCCCCCCCGAAGATGACTTGATGTTCTGCCCAGGAAGAAGAATCCGTAGGGAGCAAAGGAACCCACGTGAATTACTTGACGAAGTAGTCAACTTGATCACTGAAGATCATCCTCCGCCATGACGAAGGACTCACAGGGAAATTCTCGTTTGTACGATATGACATTCTGCCCTTTCAAAAGAGAACCGTTCCAACGGGGAAGCAAACCAAAGAAGCCCACTCAGCTTTGATATTATTTCTCTCTCTCTCTCTCTCTTCCACAACTAAACTACACATTCTATTCATACACACCCCTTTTATTTTTCATCCTTATCCATACACCTCCCTGGTTGCACACAGCTTGGCCACTCCACGGAATTGTTGACCCGTGCCGATTTTGCTTGCGCCCGCCGTAGCATGCTCCCGTTGCGCGCTTGCCATCCGCCGGAGTGAAGTTTTTCTTTTTCTTCAGTTAAACAAACCGACGCACTTCTTCTTCGTAGAAGGTCACGCGCAGAATCGATGGAGATAGTAGGATCCAGGGCTGATGAAACGCAAGCGAACTTTCGGGAAGCCGCGGCAATTGGACGCACGGTTCGCCTGATCTCCCTGCACCTATCTCTCCGAAAGCAAGTACCGTAATTGGGATAATGTTGGACTAAAGCTGGAACGGGTAAAGGCCACAGCCCCATTTTTGGGGGGTGTCCCAGGGTTTACCCTCCCCCTCTCTGCGCTCTGAGCTCTGACTTTGGATTGGTCTGCGTTCAAGAGCGAAACACGAGACGAAGAACGAGGTGCACACAACACCGCGGTGAAACACAGGGGGCTAGTCCCTCAAGGTTTCATTCCCCACTTTGGGAGCCGTACACTCCGCTCTTTACAACTTTCTATTTTCTATTTTGCATCCCTTTCCTAGACGACATCTTCCTCGAAGAAGACTTTGTTGAGCAACCATGCATGAGAGGCAGAGCCTCTCATGCATGGTTGATGCTAGCATCAACCATGCATGAGAGGCAGTGCTCTGCCTAAACAATAAACTAAGATTTTCCCCCTCAGAGCGACCTGAGCTCGATTGCGCTCGACTTTTGCTCGATCGTGGTGCCCTGAGTAAGGTGTCCGAGCTATCGCTCATCAGACCCTACAAAGGGTGTCGGTTCAGGCGGGAGTCGTCGTTAAAAAAGCCCCATCGTGAGAGCGTACAGTGTCCCGAAAGCGCATTGGTCTTTCGCATAGCATAGCCACAAAGATAGCCCAAAGCATCTGCAGAATAACACGAAAAGCCTCTAGGGCAAAACCCCGTTTTCACATTTCTTCGGTCAGCTGTTAGCCTGCCTTGACAGGGCACCACAGCACCCGTTCCACGGTGATCCAAGCCGTCTTCTGTGCGTCCGTGGTGTCCAAGGACCGAACCAACGAATCCGATGCTGAGCACCGCCCCCCCGACAGGGCAACAGCCTTTCAAACACGAGTGTGTCAGCGACCCGTATCAGAACGTTTCCTACGGATCTTCGTCGCACTTCAACAACAACAAAATCACGCATTTCAACGCGAAAGAAAGAAAAGGAGTTGGAAGCGAATGTTGAGAATATTGCGTAGGCGCTTGCCACTTCGCAGTCGACCGAAACCCCGCGTTCGCATTTCTCTTTCCAAACAACCTGGATCTTGGGCTTTGTTGTGTACTTGACCAATGGTGCCCAATCGTGGTTGCTTGATGGCATTTTTGGATAACCATGGCAGGCGCGGGGGTGGGGAGGCTGAAGCGTCATCGTGGACTGGGCCCTCCTCTGAATATCACTGGCACACTCTGGCAGAAGCAAAAAAAGCAGTCAAGAAAGCGCAACCCAAGAATCGTTGCGTGTCGGTTGAACCACTCGTCACAACCGGCCTGCGGCTGCGACTTGCACCGTACACCGTCGGGCACACCTAGCGCCTGGCAGGGGCGGGCATGGCACAGCCGTATTAAAGGTAGGACGAAGGACGCCGAAGCATCCAGTCAGCGGACAAGGTGATCAAACCACGGAAGGTTGCGACCGTTGGTGTGCTGCCATGGCACGGAGTGTCACCGCTGCAATGTTTTCTGGAAGAAGCAGATGCGAGAGAGAGCCACGATGCGATCAGGTCACGGAAGGGGTGTGTGTTGTAGACCTGTTTTTACGTGGTGCCTTCCTGTGCGAGAGGCGTCCACGTGGGTGTGTGTGTGTGTGTGTGTGTGTGTGTGTGTGTGTGTGTGTGTGTGTGTGTGTGTGTGTGTGTGTGTGTGTGTGTGTGTGTGTGTGTGTGTGTGTGTGTGTGTGTGTGTGTGTGTGTGTGTGTGTGTGTGTGTGTGTGTGTGTGTGTGTGTGTGTGTGTGTGTGTGTGTGTGTGTGTGTGTGTGTGTGTGTTGGAATCCCTATTGTTTCTTCGCTCTTCCTTGCAAAGTCGATAGAACGCGTGTGGCTCCGTTCTGGCTGTTCCGCTATCTCCCAGCTGTTTATCGCAGCAGAGCAAAGGGAGAAGCATCCGTCGAAGACATGGGAAAAAGGTGGGGAACAGAACGGGGAAGAAGATACAGGTAAAAAAGAGGGCCGTCAGAGACGGCACGAAGGGATTCGAAGGGGGAGTACAAAAAGGGGGCAAACGGTGGCATCGCGAAAAACCGGACCCTGATCGGCGTATGGCACCCACGTGCTGCCATTCAGTGCCACCTCCTTCAACGTGAGTGTCACGTCGTCCCGCGCTTCAGCGTCGACCGCCTCCTTTGCACTCGGAGGTCGCTGTTCCTGCTTTGCCCCGTGCAGCTTCCAGAAACGTGCCAGCTGCACGTGGGGGACCGCCTCGAACACGGATGTCCCCAGAACCACGATGGTGGCACCGTCGGGGTCTACGTTGGTCACGACTGCGACCTTCTCCCCGTCGGTGATCTGGACTCCAAAGTCCAGACCTTCCATCCTGGTCGGAGCACGAGAGGCAGCGACCGGCGCGTCCTGTGCCTCCAAGCGGTTTACCTTGTCGGTGAGGCCGGCGAGTAGGATCATCATCTGATCAAGCCGCTTCGAGACCTCATCTACGGGGAGCGGGGCGGAAGTCGTTGCGACGGGCGTGGTTGAGTTCTTCGTCATTTTCGAAGGGGGGAGTACAAAAAGGGGGCAAACGGTGGGGCCTGCGTTTGTCAGTTTTTGCTTACCCCTCCAACCTCGCTTTTGGCGAGTGGATAATATGAGGAGTTCGCTCAGAAACGTAAGGATTCCAACTTGACGCGCCGAAGGCGCTCAAGCAAGCTTGCTAGGTGTGTGTGTGTGTGTGTGTGTGTGTGTGTGTGTGTGTGTGTGTGTGTGTGTGTGTGTGTGTGTGTGTGTGTGTGTGTGTGTGTGTGTGTGTGTGTGTGTGTGTGTGTGTGTGTGTGTGTGTGTGTGTGTGTGTGTGTGTGTGTGTGTGTGTGTGTGTGTGTGTGTGTGTGTGTGTGTGTGTGTGTGTGTGTGTGTGTGTGTGTGTGTGTGTGTGTGTGTGTGTGTGGGATCCTTACTCCGTTCTATGGACTTGTCGACGTCTCTGGAGGTCTCAGCTCCACTGGCCACGACACTGGCCGGTTGCTTCGCGCTGGCGTTCTCCAGCGGGTGCACGTCCTCGCAGCAACTGCGGGATGCAGGGCAACAAAAGGAAACGGAAACAGGCAAGCTAGAAAGGGCCGAAAATGGCACAAGAAGAGAGAGGGAGGGGAACCCAACCAAAGGGGGGCCAACACCCAGCCTGCGACGTGTGTTGGATTGTGATCCCTCCCGTCCAACCTCGTAACGAGTGGATGTGAAGCTGGGGATGCATTGCCTATCCACAGAACGTAGTGGATCCCACTAGACGCGCCTTCGGCGCTCAAGCAAGTTTGCTAGTATGTGTGTGTGTGTGTGTGTGTGTGTGTGTGTGTGTGTGTGTGTGTGTGTGTGTGTGTGTGTGTGTGTGTGTGTGTGTGTGTGTGTGTGTGTGTGTGTGTGTGTGTGTGTGTGTGTGTGTGTGTGTGTGTGTGTGTGTGGAATCCCTTTCTTTCCGTTTCTGGTCCTTCGAGCTTCTGGACCGCTTGTGGCATGGTTCGCAGTGGGAGAACTCAGGACTAAAAGGCGGGAAAAGGATAAAGCACCGTTATCGAGGAAAAGCGGCCGGCCGGCAATACAAGGAGAAGAGGGCCGCGTGGGCGGCACACGGGAAAGGGGGAAGGGGGAGTACAAACAGCGGAGAGGGAAACGGCCTGGATGTTTGCGTAATACTACCCCTGTCCAACCTCTTAGAGAGTGGAAATAGGAGGCATCGCGTACGTCAAATGGTGGAAACGGAAATGGGATTCCACTAGACGCGCCTTCGGCGCTCAAGCAAGCTTGCTAGTATGTGTGTGTGTGTGTGTGTGTGTGTGTGTGTGTGTGTGTGTGTGTGTGTGTGTGTGTGTGTGTGTGTGTGTGTGTGTGTGTGTGTGTGTGTGTGTGTGTGTGTGTGTGTGTGTGTGTGTGTGTGTGTGTGTGTGTGTGTGTGTGTGTGTGTGTGTGTGTGTGTGTGTGTGTGTGTGTGTGTGTGTGTGTGTGTGTGTGTGTGTGTGTGTGTGTGTGTGTGTGTGTGTGTGTGTGTGTGTGTGTGGTGGAAATGGTGGAAACGGAAAACGGGATTCCACTAGACGCGCCTTCGGCGCTCAAGCAAGCTTGCTAGTATGTGTGTGTGTGTGTGTGTGTGTGTGTGTGTGTGTGTGTGTGTGTGTGTGTGTGTGCTGCCCTGCGGTCCCCTTGTGGCGCCGTCTCGTGTCAACACCCTCCCGTCAGGTCACGGTTCCGTGCCCTCTTCGCCCCCCATCCCCTGCAGACGTGTCGCCACTGAACCGCCACAAGCGAGCTATCTCTTTGCAATTTTTTTCCACCGCTTCATCCCTTGAGCATGAAGTGAGACCAACATTTTCGCTGGATACTAGCACCCAGGCCTTACGTTCAGCATGCTGAACGTACTGATTTCAGCACGTTCAGCATGCTGAACGTAAGGCCTGGGTGCTAGTATCCAGTCTCAATATTTTCCATTGCCAATCGGCGCCCGTAGCGAGACCCATTAATATCGTGGCCGCTAGTTAAGTTGGTCTTTTTTCGTCTTTTTTGAATACAACCACCCCCTTGCCAACCCGCCCGCCATGCAAGCCACATGTGGTAGTGTTTCCTCGACAAGCCATGTTGGTTAACTCCTTGCTCGCACGACTGCTTTGTTGCTCCAGTGTAGGAACACATTAGCCGGCACGCAGTTACGTACGTTCGAAACATCGGATATCTAAACCTGTCACAAGTGCACAGCGGTTATTCCAGCATCATTCGCGTATATTCGCGCGCGCTGCTGTATGAAAGCTCGTAGTTGGATCCGGAGCTCAGGTTGTGAGGTTGCCTAGTTTTGCTAGGTATCGACTGCTGGTGTTCAGAGGCTGGGGTGAATGGGCAACCTGGCTAGGAAGGCAAGGCATTTCCCCCACAGCTGAAGCGCGCCACCGAAGTTGCTCTTCAAAAAAATAAGGTCGCAAGACACACCATAACTTTCGTATCGTCGACAACGCGCAAACGTCACACAACCAAAAAAAAAAAAAAAAAAAAACCGCGGAGGAAGTAAAGATCCACAACAAGCAAGCAAAGCAACAAAGTCGTCAGACATGAGAAAGACGTATCGTCGACCGCACACAAAAACTGCTCTACACGACTGACAGGCGTTCATCGCCGACAACACACCAAAAGGGTCCACAAGAAGAAGAATAAGCAAGCAAAAATAAACAAAGTCGCTAGACGTACACCGTCGATGTGACATACATTCATAGAGGAGAGGCGGTCGGGTGAGGACACCATGGGAAACCAGCAACCGGGACCCCGGACCCGGGGTTTTGAAAACGCAACTTTTGTTCTTAGCCTCATGCAATGTGTAAGGAAACAGAACGTGATCATTTTGCAAATTTGCCACCTGAAACCACGTTCAGGATTTGGGCTCAGGGTAGTGCGGTCAACGAAATCCTCTGCTTACTTTTCATGCAGGATTTTTTTTCTAACTTTCACTGCACATGCACCTTTTTTCTAGGTTTGGGTTGTGTGTAGTCGGAGAGGTTGGCCTGTGAAGGAGACTGGCATCTGCACCTGTGTACTCACAGAAACCGGCACAGTCAAACAAAAGCGACTGACAATTCAACATAGTGCACATCCCAGCAAGTGTGTCGGGTTCCTTCTGCTGTCTTGCGAGTGGGCAACAAGAAGGCAACTTTTGGAGAGAACTGGTCACACATCTTAGGATGTGTTCTTGCGGTGCTGCAGCTACTCGTGACGGATTGCCGTTATGTGCAGGTCAGCTTGACAACATTCTGGAGCTCATGCGATATCCTGCAAGGGCGTCTCACTTTTTTGTGCCATGTGGTCTATTCAATATGTGTCCTACCAGCAGGGACACACACGGACAAAGGCATGTGGAACTTAGCCACAGGCTACCTCTAAGTTGCGCCGAACAGTTGCCAATAAGCCATTCCTTTTTCCGGAGACTTACACCCCCACAGGCATGTGAAGGAACACAGAGGACCCAGCTTTCCATATAAACCCCTGTGCCCAAGTGTTGGAAAAAAAGAATTGACCTCACACCGGGTTTTTGGCTGACACCGGGTTTTCCGCTCCAACCCCCAAACTTTTAAAGACCCCTGCTGCAGGTGCTTGTCAGTGCTCCCGCTAACGAAAAAGTGCGAGGAATTCCTCAAAAAAAAAGAGGCTCGAAAAAAGAGGGTGAGGAATTCCTCATGAGGAATTCCTCACCTTTTTCCGACTGGTGGTATCGTGTATCCAAAGCACTGCATCACGGTCTACTCTCTGCTGGACATGGTGGGCTGGCGGGTAGAAGTTGGGGGCTGGAGCTGAGAAAGAGAGTCGAGGCTCAGAAGCAGCCCTGGATTTCTTGACAGCCGAGTCGACACAAGTGCCTTGTTCCATGTGATCTCTGGTCTGCATCTACTCGTGGCAATGATTTACCAGCACACAGTATCGAGTGGTGGTTGAATTTGAAATGGGCTGTTGCCTTCAGGAATGTGCAGTGTTTATTGTGACAACAGACTGAGAAGTGCAAACTTTCTCCACCTGTACCGTACCGTTCGCCGGGGGGCAGACCCCCCTTGAGTGGTGCTCCCCTGGAGAAAAGCTTCTCGGTCTCAGAAAGTTGGTCGAGAAACCGAGGCAGAAACGAAGCTAATAACCTGCGCAGCACAGGGGAAAAGAAAATTGGGGGCACGAAAAAAAAAGTCCAAAAGCAGGTTTTGGGATTGGGGGCTTGTCGGTTGGGTTTGGGTGGGATTCCAAGGTTGCGGTCTTGATTTTGTGTCAACATGCGTGTACCATGCAGGGTCAAAACCTTGTGTCTTTTGGGTAAACGCTGCCGCGGGGCCGATGGCCCCCAAGAAAAAAACTTGGATTGTTTTTGGTACAAGCACCAGTGCTCCCGCTAACCTCACTTTTGGTGAGGAAACTGTCCACCAGAGAAAGAAATCACCGATCCCTTTAAAAAAAAAACACCGACAACAAAAAACAAACAGTCAATACAATAGGTGTCTTCAAGGTACCAGCCCTGTGTGGCTGCCTTTGCGTGGACTTGTTGGACGATCTGCGGTCGGCCATGGTCGGGCCACCGCCAGCAAGTCCAAAAATAGTTCCTGAGCCGGCCAAGTGTGAAGTGCGCGCGCACACTTCCCACTTTGACTGCGTGTCAAGCGTCTCTACTTCGCGTGCAGCATGTCTCTCACTCACACTTCCCATTCTGAATATGAGTCAAGGGGTTGACACGTGCGGAATGTCTTTGACTTCTGTCCGTGGACCGTGGTGTAAGAGATCCTCCTGCATGGTTAAAAAAAGAATTCTTCACCAAAAAAAAAATTTTCTCAAAACAGGCCGGTTAAAAAAGATTTTTCAACCACAGGAGTTTCTGGCGAAAACTCTTTTGTGCTTGCAAGGCCAGCACGGAGGCTGCAGGACCCACAGGTGGGGTCTACAGCGGTGGCGAAGCAGCAACACGCCCACGAAGGTCGCATACCAGGATTACAGGTCATCAAAAAACCCTCGCTCAACGTGGGAAAAAAATCTTTCCGGCCGTCTACAGACTTTTTAACCATGATTTTCCATAATTTCGGGGATTAGAATAATCCCTGTGTGGCGTGCAAAAAAAAAAAAACGTGCGCGGGCCAGTTGCGTTTCTGAAACAGCTCCAACAGCACGCGCATTTTCCTCTTTTTTTTCCTGTCACCTCGACCACAATGCGTTGCGACAATAAACACCATAACATCAGCCTAACCACCACTTCACGAAGTTGGCGGACAAGATCGCAGGTCCTACATCCGACGAATACCTAAATTGCACAACTTCCTTCCTCGCTTGCCCACCCGCCCTTGCCCTGTTCTGGAGTTCCGTGTCCTGAGGCGTCTCGACGATTGTGATAAGAACACCAAAAACATCGATCTTGGCATCACGCGTCGGTGACGAAGCAGCAGACGGAGCCAGTATACGCATTCGGCAAAGGATGAAATATTTCACCACTTCAAGCGGGTCGCCCTCGCCGCTAGTTAGGCTGATGTTTGAACACGTAGCAAACAACAACAAACAACGACAACCCAAGCAACTTCCGCCGGTAGAGAAAGCCTGCCCACATAAATGAACTGCCTTTCGGGTGACCCTCGCTGTCGTTGAGTGCTCCCGCTGCGGGAAAATCGGCTTTATATGCCCAACATAGTTGATAGCGAAAACGCCCGCTATATATTGCCGGCTATTTTCAGCTCACTTCTTGCCGGCAGCACGGCCACAAGCTCAAGGGAGAGTACTGAACTAAATACTCGAGAACCCCCTAGAGGTGGAAGTAGCGATGGCGCAAGACCGCCGATACAGATGTGCCAGAGAGTTCCGTCTGCGAGACGTCTGGGATACAGTGAACAACCTCGTTATTCGCTGCTGATAGGAACTCGATTCACTGAAGCGAGGTTAAAATGGATGATGCTCGAGCGATCCACCCATAGTTGGCCGCGTACTGGTAACACAAAGCCAGGCGTGCGTAGGAGTGCGTGGTCCACGCCGTGAAGTCGTTGGCGTGAGCCTCGATGGAGCGTGGATGAGTGCAGATCTTGCTTGTAGTGGTGAATATTCAAGGGAAAACATTGAAGGCCGAAGTAGAGAAGGTTTCCGTGTCAGCTACGGCGCATCTGCGTCCTACGAAAGCGTGGTGGTAAGGTGAAGGAAGCTCTGGGATCCTGTTGTCTACGACTGCGTTCGATCCAGCGAGCAGCACCGACTAACCCCGCACATACCAACCAGTTTACCCGGAGGACGCACCAGCGCCAGTGACCTCCACTTCCTCCATTGCACCGGGAAAGTGCTTGGCTTCATCGGACACGCGAGCTGTCGTCGGCTCTCCGAGTGTGCCGAAACGGGAAACACCCTGGCGAAATTTGGGAACCCCGCTTGACGATGATGGTCACCCGGTGACTTTAAATCCCCGGATAAGCGAACTTACACTCTAAAAACGAAGGTTTTGAGCTAGAAGAAAGCACGGGGGGGAGGCGACACTGACAGTGCACAACTGGTGGTGGGCTGACCTGCGTTCACGAGCGAAACCCGAAACGGTGTCACAGCACCACATCGGGAGAAATAACAAACCAGAGGGCCCCGGCCCCTCACGGGGGTTCATTTGCTAAGTACGGAGTCTTACACTCCCTCTTTCCCGCTTCCCTTTTAGTTCTTCGTCAGTCGATAGCGATGTCATTTGCCCTGGCCATGCTCAAAAGTCTCTATTTTTCAACCGAAGGAAGAAAGCAAAAGTCCGTCTTTTTTTTTGCCGCGACTGTTGCATTTTACGCTGACCTCACCTTAGTTACGGATTTTTATCGAAAGGGTCAGCACCGGAGCTGGTGCTCGCGCCTGCACGGGAAGCACTGAGAAAGAACAGATATCCTTTTCGTTGCTGCTGTTGCTAGATGTGCGGAAGCCTTTCCGATGCCGCCAGGTTCACCATAAACTGTCAATCAGGACAAAGATGTGAAGTAGGAGGCTGGCGCTGGGGCCGAAAACCACCGCGCGGAAAACATGGGTGCGATTTGTCAGCTTGCACTGATTGCGTCCCCGCCATCTGTACACACCGCCGGATAGAGTTTGCCAAGAGCTGCTTGCAGGAAGCTAGAATGCACCGGTCCCAATAATGGATGATGTTCAAGCGATCCGGGTGTCACACCCGCTTTTCGGGTGTGGATTCCCACGCGTTTGGTTGTAGCACACCCCGCTTTGCGGGTGTGACTCGGGCACATCCTCATCTACGTATACATTGGAAACCCCGTTAAACATGAAACAGTCTGCATCTGTCCACAGCAGCAACCATGGGTCCTTTCGTGACGTTGACTTCAAAGTGTAGAGCACCAGCGTGTTGGTTCTGACCGTTTTTTGGCTCCACTTTTTTGTTCGTTAAACAGGACAAAGATGATTAGCTTCCCAACCACAACCTCACTTCCACCACCTGGCCCATTTACAGGATGCTGGCGAATTGTACCCCCCTCCCAGGTGCGCACAACACCGCGGTGAACAAACGATGAAAACCGTCCAATCATTTCAAATACCATGCAGTTGTCCAACGGCAGAGACGCTACACCTTTTCCCCGTGGGCTGCTGCTGGCAGTACTGCACTGCTCCGATCTCTTCTACAAGGTGCGATGGATAAAAGGGACCGGGGTTGTGTCACTTAAGAAGGGACTGAGGCATGCCGCATCACAGGAGACAACTCTGCTGCGGATGTCGGGAATCCTCCGTTCTCACTCTCGTGACATGGCACGTTTCTATCAACTACCCTCGTTTTCCTTTGAGCACTGTGGTAAGTTTGTTCGCGATTCGTGTGTGTGCGGCCGAGACGCAGCGGCACAGGCTCGACCCATCGTGGGCGGAGCGGTGGGTCGACAGCAGTGGGATGACGGCGGTGCTTTCCGGCAGAGCGGAACGCCCGACTGTTCACCGAAGTCTTCGGGGGTGGCGTCTGCGCAACAGACATGTTTGTGGTCCAACAGCAGCCCAAGGCAGGCCGGCCAATAGGAAGCGTGTCGGCTGCCCTCCAGGCCTGGCGCCTGTGGGACTGGTCCCGAGCCGGGACCATGGGCAAGCCTTGTACGTGTAGGAAGACCAAAGGATCGTGAGGCCTCACGGGGGTTCACACTGAGGACGGTTACTGAAGATCGTGTAATCGAGCAGCTTTTACCCTTGTGCTCTACGCGAGTTTCCTGTTCCCGCTGAGCTTGCCTCAGGACACCTGCGTTGGTATGTCCACTCATGGTCTCATTCCTTATTTACGGAGTCTACACTCTTTGTTCTCCTTTTTTGTCGAAAAATATTTTATGTGCCAAATTTGCATGAAATAAACGTTGAACTACCGTTTTTTCTTTCCCCACAACCAGGCCCACAGGTTATTAAATGACCTGCGCCACCACCTTTTCCACAAAGAAACTGTTCAAAAAGCTGCCAAAAAAACTCCAAGAACTCTCAACCGATTCGGTCGAAGCACGCAAGACCTGTGCGCCCTCCGCGGGACACCGGATCGCAATCAAATCGAACTGAGGCACCCGAAGGAAATTGCCTCGGAGCAGGCAAGTCCGACGCTGCCGTCGGAGCAGGGTTTATTCTAGGGGGAGTCCAACGGGGCCCAGTGGACCCCCAAGAAAAAAGCAAACACTTACAAACTTGGCTAGCCGTAGTTAACCACATACGGACGAACTAAGCCATATGGCGTAGTTAATTCAAGTTAATTCGCGCGGGTATCTGCAAGAGGCCACGGGTGCCCGTCCTGGGTCACTTCCATGTGTTTTCATTCAGCGCCGAGGTGCGCATTTGAAAGATCTGCCACGAAATTTTTGTGTCTACTAAGGGGTCCAAGGCGTCCAACGACTTTCCGATTGTAGCTCTCGGAAAGCGTACGGGAACTACACTTGACGCTATCATGCAGCTACACAAGCGAGTTTGACATACACTACGAGAAAAAGTATTTCCAGCTCAGTGAATAGAGCTAGAATCCCAGAATAAACCCTGAGGCTGCGAAGAGAAGAAAGAAAATCACAGCAAAGATAGTTCGCAAGACACCAGGCCACACGTCCATAGAAGGCCCACGGCCCTCCATGCCCTCTTAAGATAAACAACACTTCCCCCTCCCCCCATTCCTATTATGGCACCCCGACGTGTCAACCCGCTTATTTTTTTTTTGTGTGAGGAGCTTGTTGAAATAGCAGTAGCACAACGCAACTTAACAGCCAAAACAGGCGAATCCCCGCTAGTGCGCACAAACAAAATATATCGCCGGACCATTTTTTATAAGTCTTTTTTTTGTTAGCAATGCATTGTCGGTACTAAGAATTAGTAGTAGGCAGCGTACAACATAGGACTTACCAAAGCAGGTGAGCGCTAGTGCGCACAAACAAAAGAAGCTGCATACTAATATGTTGAGTTGTAAGCAATCCAGTAGCATCCGGGCAAATTGGGGTAAAATTATTCTATTCCGAAAGAAAAAAAAAAGTCGGAAAAACAAAAGTAACGCAACAAATGAAAAGAAACCCAAAACAAAAGAAGTCAATCAAAAAACCGGTAGCAACCCCCCGCAAGCCTCATCTTTTGCTTTGTAGTGTACTTATGGGCATTTTCCCGGAACAACTGCCGAAAACTCCGGACGTGCTCTTCTCGTATCTCCTCGCGTTTCTTCCTCGCTGCGCCCCCGTTGCCTCCTGCCCGCCCCGACTTTCCAACCCTCGTTCCTCTCTTTCACCCCCCTTCCCCTTCCCACTGTGCAGGTGGCATCTACGCGGGTGTAGGTATGACTGCCGGAGCTAGCGCGTGTCAGGACTGGCAGGATAGTGCTACTATCCACCCTCAGGACGACAGCGGCCAGTGAGCAGCATACCATCACCCCGAGGGCCACTCCCGCGCCTCCATCTTCTCCACTTTTGCACGCCTTGCAGCTCATCGTGTTGTAGCAAAACCCTCTTCGTTTCCCGGGTTCATAAAGTAGAACGAAAGAATACTAGAACCAGGCAGAAAGAGAAAGTTCAAACCTTAACTACTCTTAAAAGAGGGGGCGGGAGGGCAGTTCCGTTTACCCTGGGGTCATATGTGTATTTAATTATTGGCTCAGTTTTCCGTGCTTTTTAGTGAATCCCGGGGTGATTTGAGAACGGCGCCCGGAATGACCAGAGAATGCAAGAGCAAATAATAGGCATATGGCGGGGCCATGCAATCGGGGAGAGTTTGCATATTTTCTAGCGTTTATGTCATGTCGGGTTCTAGCGTCCATTTTGTACTTGACGCGACGCGGAACGAAGTGCTGACAGCACCGCCCGGCGAATAGAGGGCCACAAATGTGGCAAATCGACCGGTCGGGGGGTGCGTAGGCCTGTGTTGGCTGAGTGCACACCTGAGCAGGGCTGCATCCTCGTGTTGTAACCGTGTTGTGTATAAGGCTTCGTGGGGGCCTGGTCAACCACCTCATCACTATAGGGCACAAACCTTTCGCGACCGTGATTGTACAGCCGGTATTGCCGGGGACGTTACTCAGGGCGAAGTTACTCACGCGAAGTTACTCAGGGCGAAGTTACTCACGCGAAGTTACTCAGGGCGAAGTTACTCACGCGAAGTTACTCAGGGCGAAGTTACTCACGCGAAGTTACTCAGGGCGAAGTTACTCACGCGAAGTTACTCAGGGCGAAGTTACTCACGCGAAGTTACTCAGGGCGAAGTTACTCACGCGAAGTTACTCAGGGCGAAGTTACTCACGCGAAGTTACTCAGGGCGAAGTTACTCACGCGAAGTTACTCAGGGCGCATCGATATCAGGCCACGACTCGCTTGGTGAGCAGCGACTTTCAAATTCACATCCAGGTCCCGTGACTCCGACCGGGTCTGACAAGTCCAGCCCGGCGGGCGTTACACACCGAGCCTTGTTGTTCTGAAGGTTCTTTCCCCACGGAATGCAAGGAGGACTAGCTGGTTTGAGCGTAATGGTTGGTACCTAGTTGTACGGCGGTTTACGTTTTCCGCTCGTGACTTGGTGCTTTTCTCCAAACCCTTGTTTTCCTCGAGTAAAGCAGCCCAAAACAGCTCCGCGTCCCTCTCCCGGACTGAGCAAGAACCCGGACCCCAAATATTTTGTTTACAGTTTCATGCTGGACTTGTAAAACCGATACTGATACAGCCCCCGGATATCAAGCGACGTTCACTCTAAAAATCCCGGAGTTTCAAGTCTAAAAAGCCAAAGAAAGAATAGGCGTTTGTTTGTACCGGGGGAGGATTAGCCTGCTAGTGAATGATAGTGAGTGAATATGATCGTTTAAGGCTAATCTTCTCCCAAACACGCTGCCAGCGTTCTCTTTCGTGTTTACAAAGCATTGGTACTACGAAAGAAAAAGGATTCCACCCCAACGGTCAACCGCATTCCGCGCTCTCTCTCTCTCTTGCGCTCGCTTGTTGTCTCTCGTATTTTCCAGTGCTCTGGCACCGTGAAGTCTGCCAAGAACGCGAACAAGAAGAGTTTATCCCCGGGTTTGCTTTCGCTTTTTCAAACCGCAACAGCACAGAGGGGCTGCTTGGCCGGTTGACAGTCTAAAAACGCGCACCCCCCGCACAAGATCGCGGAAGAAGATACGACAAAAGTCGTGCCAGGAAGATACGGCGCCGCGGAGCCGATGACCCCACTGCGGCAACAGAGAAAAGCGGCCGTGGCGCCGTCGTACGGACACAGGGGACCACTCGGCCGAAGTGCCAGCTGCGTACCGTGTGGTAGTCCCTACGGGCGGCGAATCTGATGAAGACCCCTGGCGATCGTGGCCGGGCTGACGGATGGTCCGCTGAAAGGCTTCGTGCACGCTGGAGGATACACCATGCAAGGCACGTTTCTAAGCCGAGACGGTACGTCTGCCGGAGGGCATACGTTGAGGCGACTGCGTCGGCTGTGTGAGTACGGGGAGCGAGAGGACGTTGATGGCGGCGATTTCCACAGGCGCTGGCATACTATCATCATGGGTACTGTAGGGCAACAACCAGGAACACACTGGTAGGTGAGCAGCGACACCTCCCGAAAGTGAGCCAAGGGCGAAGGACGTATCTGCGGCTGGCAGTTGCCCGGTGGTAACCCCACACGCAGAACGCGGGGAAGGGGAACGTGTTTTCCCAACTACATTGAAGCCCCTTCCCGACCGTAGCATCCGAGGAAGCTGCAAACATGAAGGGTGCTACGGTAGCCGTGCACGGGTCTTGGGCGCGTGCCTCGTGCAGGGCGGGTGCTTTGTGATCCGCCGCGAGGTTCTCTCCTGGTGCGGACCGGAGAGACCGGCGTCGAGTTTCGGCTGACAACCGGTTCCCTCGGGCGGCAACCCTAAGGGAGAGAGAGCGCCAGACACAATCCATCTTAGAAAAGGACCACACACATACTATCATGGGTACTAACGAAGCCGGCGCCACGGCGCAGCAGATAGCGATTCCATTTGGAACACTCCGACCTCCTGCACCCAGATGCGGCGAGACAATGCAGGCACGATAGTAGCGTGGTTGGCCCGTGACCACTTCGCGACATTCCCGCTCGTCTCTCGGCTATGCACTACGGGTCCCTCCCTCCTCATCGTCGAAGCGCGCCATCTTCCAGCTCGCTCTCCTCTCATATCGTCCCAGTGTCTGCGCCGACCACGTGGACTCCAACCACCCCACGGTATCCTCGTCTGCAGCCGGATGGGTTTGCGTAACTCGTTTTTTACTTCCAGAACCATCCGAATTAGAACACCAAATACTCTGATGGAAGAGGAAAGCACTCCAGAAAGAGGAGATCCACAAACGTCAAGCGCAATCCAGGACACACACACACGACTCTTCTCCCCCCCCCCCCCCCCCCCAAACTAAGATTTTCCCCCCACCTACCTCCGGTCTCTGCAAGACCACGTTCATAGAAAAAAAGAAGAAACGAAAACAAGGGAAAGGAAAAAAAAAGAAAACGGGTCGACAGCAGAACCACCACTCAAAGGAACGGATAGCAATAAACGTCGAAAGTCACCAGACTGCCCATCAACCGCGGCTGATTGTCGGCAACACAAACGCACAAGCGATCTATTCACACTAAGCTTTTCCACGTCCGACACGAGGTATCAGAAGAGAAATTCCTTTTGTCCGTTGTCCAAAAAGGAAAATCGGCAAAGCACAGAAGGGCGCAGTGTTAATCTTTCTGTGGTTCTTGTTGGCAGGGCGTGCAAACCCGCATCAAAAATTCCTCACTGAACCTGTGCCCGACCTCGTTCTTGTTGGGGGAAAAAGGTCTCGCCGCCAAGGTACCCCACGAACCCTGCCCTCAAGATTATTTCGCTTTGAAGTTTCTGCGCTGCTAGAAGAAGCCCTGTCGAATAAGTGCCTGCTTCTTTTTTTTGTTGTTGCCGACGCCCCCCCCTCCCCGAAGTTCCTTCGCGACGCGCACCAAGAATCTTTGAAGGGCTTGCGGTGAACACATCCGTCTTGTCACGGCTCCGCAAGACTTCTTGGAACCCCTGCCGCGTGGTGGCAGCACAGCGCGCGAGTCCTTTCCTTTTCCCCTCTTGCTCGTCGGCTTAGCTTTTTTTGTGTGTGCGTGATGGTCCGAGGCTCGGTGACGGCGTGGCAGTCCGTCGTGCTCGTTACGGTTACGTGGTTCGCTCTGGCAGACGCGCAATGTGACCAGTGCGTTAAGTACTGTGGGTTGGACCTTATCAACGGGTCCAACCGGATCGGGATCCACGACGACGTGGCGAAGTATATCCTGGGCGAGAACTGCGAATGGCTGTCCGGCTACAGCGAGCGGTACCCGAACGTCTCGCTGGAAGATTGGGACGTGCAAGACATCACCGGCAGCACCGATTTCGACGGGGTGCTGTCGGTCCTGAAACAGGTGATATCGTCCCTGGACCGCACCGGCGGGAACGAAGTCTTGCTGATGGACTACGAGTGGATCGCGCCCTTGGCACACCATTTGAAAGCGCTGAGTGAACCGCTGGTCCAGCACATCAAGCCGAAGTTTGTCCCGAGGGACAGGGCAAGAAACGTGCTCGGCATCCCGATGCGGGCGAATCAGCTGGTTGTTTTTTACAGGCGAGATCTCTTCGACCGGTACAACTTGACGTATCACGTGGACTCGTGGGAGACTTGGGAAGAAACGGTCCTTGCCTTGCAAGGGTTCATCCAGGATGAGAGAAATGACCCTTCGTATCGAGCACTGATGTACTCGCACAACGGAGGCCGGTCTCGTCTTTCCGCCATGCTCGCCACCTTGCTTTCTGGCAACGGGGGCGGCAAGATCATCGAAGACGACGGCACAGTCAGCATCAACAACCCGGCAGCCATCAAGACGCTCGAAATGCTGAAGCGGTGGTATGCACTCCTCGTCGATACTCTTACTCCTACTCCTGTTGTGCAGCCGAGATAGATTGTGTTGCCGAGATAGATCCTCCCATCCCATCCCCTCCCATCCGGTCGCGCGGCGAGAACTGCCTGTGTCAGCACACGTAGGGGCCCGCAGTGTTGTGAGCCAGCCCGCAGAGCTGAGAACGCAACCCGCAGTGCTGTGAGCTTCAGCCCGCAGTGCTGTGAGCCTCAGCCCGCAGTGCTGTGAGCCTCAGCCCGCAGTGCTGTGAGCCTCAGCCCGCAGTGGTGAGCCTCGCCCGCAGTACTGAGAAGGCAGCCCGCGGTGCTGCGAACGGAGCTTCAGCCCGCAGTGCTGAATTGGCAGCCCGCATTGCTACAACAATGCTGTGCTGCTGACCGCTATGCGAGGGGGGTGATCCACAGGATCGAGCAGCGCCCCGCCTCAAACATCAAAGCTAAGACTTCCGGCATCTTTAAGAACCATCCATCCATCCATCAGCCGCACCACGTACTTAAGTACATACTTGTCATATGACAGGTACCTACTTGTCATATGACAAGTCTTGTGAAGGAATTACTCTAGTCTCGCATACAATTGGCTGAGAAAAGTATGTTTACAACCCAATACTCGCAAAAAGTATTAATTCAAGCGACAACTGGATGATCAAGCTCTGTGGCAGAAGAAACAAAGACGGAAAGCTCTCCCAGTCCCTGCACCTAGGTCCCAAAGGGGTTTGCGCGAGATGGCTATGTTCTGCGGTGCAAATGGAAGAAAGGAGTTGGGTGTCTACAGGCAAGCTTTTATCAAGGGCTAGTTCACCCGAGGATCCCATAAAGATAGTGGCACCACAAAACGAGGAAAGAACGGAAGATGTGTTTGTCCCGTTCCCTTCGAGAACAAAAGGTTGGAGGCACAGAGGACAGGTTTTCTTATCAGCTTCTTTGGATGCATATACAGTAAGTGCCTAAAGCCAAGTGTCCCAATATGCTTATTCCAGAACGGGCAGTTTTGCTTGACTCGCGTGTAATGGAGGCCGATGGTGGGTGTCATAGAGTGCATACAAACCCCTGAAGCCAGTCTTTCGGCACACGCAACAAAAGACTTCTGCTTTCTCGGTACTGCCCTCTGCTTCAGCAACCACGCCACGGTGTTTCCCTACAAACACACGCCTTTAGAATCGCCCCCTCGTCTACCATTGCAAAGATAAGCAACAAACACACGCCCCTCACCATGAGCGCAAACCCGCACACCTGGACAAAACAAAAACGAGAACAAGAAGTCCGCGACATGGGAAGCGATGGGCATCCTACACTTCCCGACAAACATTCGACACGACATGCTATCCTTCGAACTCCAGACCAAACATGTTGATTTTCAACTGAAACCTCTCCGTCCGCCGCCTCTTCCACCAGTTCCTGAAGTTCTGACGAACGACACAATACACATTGCTCGTGCCGACGACCTGTGGAAACAGGCCACCCAAAAAGGTGGACTTGACTTCGCAACGTGGGCTTTAGTGAGCACAGCGGCAAAAGACAGGGCCAGAAGTATTTTGGTAGCCCGCAATGTGGTTTAGTTTGCCGGACACGGCAGTTGGTCTGTCTGTGTCCAATTCCTTTCTTCCATTTCGCACCGCAGAACATAGCCATCTCGCGCAAACTCCTTTGGGACCTAGGTGCAGGGACTGGGAGAGCTTTCCGTCTTTGTTCTTCTGGCACAGAGCTTGATCAGTCAGTTGTCGCTTGAGTTAATACTTTTTGCGAGTATTGGGTTGTATACCATACTTTTCTCAGCCAATTGTATGCGAGAGTAGAGCAATTCCTTCACAAGACTTGTCTTATGACAAGTAGGTACTTGTCATATGACAAGTACATGCTTGTCATAGTACTTGTCATAATATGACAAGTACATGTACTTGTCATATGTACTTGTCATACGTATGACAAGTACGTGGTGTAGGGCAGTGATCATGGCAAACGTTGAACGTTTGAACGTTTGACAAACGTTTGCGTTTGCAAAATTCATGTCAAACGTGTATCAAAGTGAGTGAGGCGCTGGCTGCGCCTGCAGTGGGGATCCGATCGGCTTGTGAACACTCGAGCCACAAGGGCAAGATCTTCATGCCCGGGGCCCCAGAAAGTGGGAGGGAACACTTGCTGAAGGCTAGTATCTCCCTGTATCTCCCTGTGCACGCCCAAGGAGAACCAGAAGGATGTCTTGTTCCCATATTTTTGTCGTGTCCGCCTGCAGCCACGTGGACAAGTGCTATCAAGGGTCGTGTACTGTGTACAGACCCGGTCCATCGATTGGCAAACGTCACGTTTGCACGTTTGTCAAACGTTTGCGTTTGATAAATCTTGTCAAACGTACGTTTGCAAACGTTTAATACCATCACTGCCCTAGGCATAGTGGTCAAACGATTCGCATTATCGCATATTATCGCATTTGTGGGTTTGGCGCCAATTATCGCATTTTCATTCGCATTATCGCACGCTCAAAACCTGGGCGAATACAGTAGTATGGACTATCGCATATTATCGCACGCCGATTATATGCGATAACTTTGTGCGATAATGCGATAATTATTATCGCATGCGAATCGTTTGACCACTACGCCTAGGGGGGGAAAACTCTGTTTTCTTCGCCACTTAGCCTTTTTCTCGCGTTATGGTGCACTTTAGGGCAATCTTTGAAAACCAACTGCATTTCTTCGATACATGACGACTTTGTGGGGGGTGTTTGGCAGTCTGTGGTGCATAATTGTGCCCTCTTGTGCCTTTTGGAGGCATTTTCAGCCCCGTATAGGCCTCGGTCGCTCGGCGGGTCACACGTTGTCCTGTGCAGCACCTGTGGTCCTGATCTTGTCGAAAACATCCCAATCTGGATCCAAAATCCACAGCAGTGCCCTGGCGGATGCCAAAAGGTGGAAAACCAGGCCAAAACCACCTGTTTTATGGCCAGACTGATTCACTGAATAGCCCGCCAGATTCACTGAGTAGCCGGTCGGATTCACTATATAGCTGGTCAGAATCACTACATAGATGGTCAGACTTACCGAATTTCCAGAGAAATGACAGAATTTCCGCTTCACCACCCTGAAATGCAGATATACAGATGAAATGTTACTAGAAACAATGAACCGGTGTCTGAAGTGCGGTCATTTGTCCACCAGACAGGTGAAGGGTGCAAGAGCTGGAGTAAACGGGATAGGAGGGATGGACGTACACTTGGGTGCGTAAGGCGAACCCGTGACACCTCGCACACCTTCGCAGCCGATTGCGACCGACGACGACACGCCTTTGTCAGCCCATCGAGCTGCCCAACGCTGCCACTCCCGACGCAATCAAGTGATCCCTCAGACATCGTGCAAACACGAGTGCCCAGCACACACACCCAGTCACGCCTGATAGATGCAGAAACCAAGGTGCATGGCCAGGAGGGCAGGAACGTGGTCAGGAGTGCAGAACCGCGGTCAGGAGCAGTGTTTAGGAGCACTGAACCGTGGTCAGAAGCGCAGGAACAAGCGCAGAACTGCAGGAACAAGGTCAAGGTAGGCCAATCACTAGTCATTTTAAAGTGAACTTACTAGTAAGAAATCTTGCTAGTAATATGACTAGTGCCACTAGTCATTCTTACTAGTGCCACTAGTCATTCTTACTAGTGCCACTAGTAAGAATGACTAGTGCACTAGTAAGAATGACTAGTGCACTAGTAAGAATGACTAGTGCGCTAGTAAGAGTGACTCATCGGCGAAGGGCGAGGCCGTTGCGTCCTTCAGTTTCGCCAGGTCGTCTCCGAGGTCGTCGATGAACAGGAAGAGTATCCAGTACTGACCCTTGTTTGAGGAACACCGCTCTCGAGTTCTGCCGAGGCGCCGTATTCGCCGTTACTCGGACGATCCTTCAGGAAGGACTCCACCCATCGAATGAGTTTCAGCAGGATGCCCCGCACCACCATCTGGTTCTCTAGGCGCGCGTGGTCTACTGTGTCGAAAGCACGCGCCAGGTCGAAGACGAGCAGCATGTGAATCGGCCTTTTTTCCGGTTGATTGCCGCGTCACGGTGTAGAGCAGCTCCTCTGTGCCTCTCCCTACCCGGAAGCCTCCCTGCGCGGACTGAGGAGTCCATCGATGGAGGAACGTGGGGTGGTCTTTGATAGTGATCTCCACTATCTTAGAGGCCAACGCTCGTGCCGGTAGCCCGATGGCACCGAGTGGTCTTTGCCGGCTTCGGGAGCGGCGTCACATGTGCCTCTGTAGCCGCTGGTAGGGAACACTCGCGTTGCTCCAAGATGCGTTGCAGAGGTCAAGTATGCGGAGTCGCATCCCTTCGCCTAGGCATTTGTAGGCCAGATGACAAAGCCCTTCCGGGTCCAAGCTCGTCTTCTTCTTCAGCGTCTCGATCGCTCTGTCTACCTGCTGCAAGGTGATGGGCGTATCGGCTTCGGACTGCGCGTTTGCCGTCGACGGCTTCCAACTTCTTCTCTGTTACCTAGAAGGCCCCAGTAGTCCGCCTCATTTCGTGTACGCCTTCCCCGTTTCTTCGTTGTCGTCTTTTTGCATCCTTTTTAATGCTTCCGGCGTGAGAGGGGTGTCAGTGTTTTCGTCCACCACGATTTCGGTGGTTGTTGCCCGATGTCACCGGGACGTTTCGCCTGATGACCCCTCTCATCCGGTCGTGCAATGTTGTCGGTGAGGTGCTGCGGGTCATCCGTATACCGTTCGCGCTCGGTCTGGGACCAGGTGCTGTCCATACCAAGAGTTGAGTTTACTAAAAAGTGCGCCAAATATCGGCCTAGATTTGGCAGATGGACCAGGGGCTGAAGGAGCGCTGTCGAAGACAGCCTACTTCCCAATGGCTAGAGCTCAGTTCCCAATGGAGTGGCTGGTATTCACACTGGATTTGCGGGTGTCACACTGGATTTGCGGGTGTGGCACACCCGCAAAATCGACCGCACAGTTTCACTCCCCCAACCGATGCTGGAGCACACCGTGTACCCATTCCAAGCACGTTCTTGCAATCCCCCCATTCCAGTAGGGTACTTCGCGCAACGCGACTTGCTGCCCTCAGCACGCAGGATTACTTCCTCGCACTCTTTTCATTTTGGTACTTCAACCAATGGTGCTGCACACGGCAACCCCATGTCCACTGTGCTCTGCGGAGTTCACTTCGCAGATTGCCACCGTAAAAAGAAGACAAGTCAGTGCTGCCTAGCGAGTCGCAGTCACAATCAGGGCGAGTGTTTAGTTTTAACTGATTGCTCAGACACGGTTGTAGGGGCCTTCTCCCCGTGACGGATGAGTAGCACGGGTGGTCCTGGCTGTGACGAGCTACGAACAGCCGCCTGACAAACCAGACTCACACCGCAGTCCTGTCTGCAGACACTCAGGTTCCACGCTGATGATGGTCCACCTTATGTGTCCGTGGCTTAAAGGACCGAAACACGGCGCAGACGGGACCAGTGCGGTGTTGAGCACATACCCATTCCAAGCACGTTCTTGCAATCCCCCTGTGCTCTGCCCACACATTAAACTAAAATCCCCCCCCCCCTATTGCAGGCGCACCACGATTTTGCACCCGGAGGCGTTGCTTGCCGAAGCGTCGCGGGATTCTGCGAACATGATGGGTGCCGACGGGGCGGCGGTGTGCATCCTGTGGACGTCGTACTCGAAAGACTTCGCGAAGATGAACACGCTGAACGGCTGGAACATTCAAGCAGGCCCCATCCCCGGCCCAGAAGGAGCAGGCTGCTCGGGGTCGTATTCCGTGGTACTGTCAGGGGATACGTCAAACGAGGCATTCATGGAGCTGGCCGGCTTCGTGTCTGAGACCGCGTTGACCCGCCCGATAGTCCGTTACGACCAGGAACCACTGGATACGCGCTTTCGTGGGAACGCCAGCCTCTGGGCTGAGTACGAACGTCTGAACCCCATTCTGAGCACAAGTCTCGACACGTATCCCGAGTTCTGGGAGCGACTCACGCACCGCCCGGCGTTGGGCTGTCTGGAGATGCTCACGGGATGCCTTTTGCTCATCTTCAGCAACGTGGACGACGAGTACTTGCGCGGCCAGCGCACCGCTGAAGAAACAGTCGTCGCGCTCGAGGAGCAGCTGAACATCTTCTTGGGCCGGTGGGAGCGTGACGTCGTGCTCGACCGCGATTCCGGCTACGACACGTGGGTGATCGCCTTGCTGCTGACGCAGTGCGTTTGCAGCGTCGGGCTGATCGTGGGGTTGCTGTTCGTGCTGTTCAGGAAGCTGCGGCACCTGCGCGTGCCGACGTGGACGGTGCCGCTCAGCCCGTTCATATCCGGGATGGCGCTCCTCATCTTCGTCGTGGTGCAGGCCACCCTCATAGCCAATTGGCACGCCATTATGAGTGGCACCCTGTCAGACGTCGCCGTCACAATCCGCCGGCAGAACGTCCGGCTCGTGCAGGAGAAAGCGGCCGACAAGGCCTCTTCGCAGCTGCAGTTCCGGCCCGACAGCACGCTCGCCGCGATTCGCGCGGTCCTCGAAACCGAGGTCAAAACGCACCTGCCGACCCTCGCCGTCGACGACCGGACCCTCCTCCTCCTCATCGACCGCGACAACTACCGCGTCGCCATCTCCTCCGACACGTCCAAGCAAGCGGAAAGCGTGTCCATCGCGTCCCCGTACGGCGCGCGCGTCTCGGAATGGACGCGCGCAGCGCTGTCGGTGGTCTCGAGCGATCTCGAGACGATTCCCGTCTCCGGAGAAGCCAGTCTGCACGGGAAACCGGTGTTCATCGACTGCGCCGCGGTGTTCGAAAGTTATAGTACCGCCGAGGCGGAGCAGCGGTCGCTGAGCTACCTCGTCCTGTCCATCATCCCCGAAGGCGTCGTGCTTGAGGACGCGAACAACGCGAGGGACAACGCGATCTACGTCTCGGTCGTCGCGTCGCTCGCCGGCGTGTGCGTGCTGTTCATCCTGTCCACCGTCACCATGCTCCCCCTGATCTCCCTTGCCGCCGAGATGGACAAGGCGCGGCGGCTGGACCTGCAGGCAGTCAACGTCACGAGGAGCAGCCGGATCACCGAGGTTTCCGCGCTGCTGCTCGGATTCCGCACGCTCTGCCTGCAGCTGATCGAGTACAAAGCGTACATGCCGAAGACCCTGTTCAGCGAGAGCCCACAACAGGCGGACATCGGGAACACGACAGGAGAGCCTGATCCCGAAAAGAGCGAACTACATTCCACGCTACCAAGGGACAGCTCGCATCGGATTCTCGCGGCTCCCACGCAGAAGTTGAAGCTTGCGAACAAGTTGAACTCCAGCAGCGGCGTCGTTCTGGCGGTCACGCTGACGGAGATTCCGAGTCCGATCAACGACAACTCTGATTTCGATTGCCTCGGGTTCCGGGACCTGCTGGTCCTCTTCGAGGCGCTGATCGCGACGGCTTCGGGCTCGCTGCACTCCATCGGCACCATCAACCCGGAGTTCCTCCTCGTCAGCTGGGGGCTGAGCGGGGGTGCGGCCACGCTGCCGAAAGGCCTCGCCGCCGACCTTGCGCTGAACACGGCCTTTTCGCTGCTCGAGGGCCACACCTCCAGCAAGGCGCCGGGGGCCTTCCGGTTGTCCATCGCCGCCGCCACGTCGCGGGAATACCTGGTGGGGAACATCGGGTCCGCATCGACGCGGGCTTTCACGATTGTGGGGCCCGGCGTGCGGGTAGTGCAGGCTGTCACGCGGAGTGCTGTGGCGCTGTCGGCGATGCTCGATCGAAGCCTGATAGTCGTCGACCCGTCGCTGGCGCACACGCACGGCTTCTTCTTCAAGGCCGTCGACATCGCGCAGCCGATCGATGACTTCCTCCTGCTCAGCTGCCTGACCGGCAAGGTCAACGAGGCGGAGTGGATGTACCAGCTGCACGAGGTCAACAAGCTCCGCGAACTGCCTCTACCCGTCTTCCTCGCGAAGGCGGTGCGCTGCCGGGTCCTCGATCCCTCTGAGCTCGCGGTCCTTGCGAGCCACCCGCACAATTCGAGCGACGACCTGAAGCTCATAGCGGCCTTGACCCAGCTGACCGCGCGCGTGCCGCAGTGCCTCTCGCGGTGCAGCACCCTGCTCCACGACGCGTCGGTCATCCTGCGATACCTAGGGTCCGAAAACATCAACGACGCCGTCTCATCCGCCGTCTCCGTCGAGGCCTTGTGAGCAAGGCCGCCACCCGCCTCTTGAACACTTGAACACCAGCGAAGGCCCATGCCTGGACACCCTGTGACCGAACGCGTCGCAGACCGTCTCATCCGCTGTCTCCGTTGAAGTGGACTGCGTAGCCGCTACAAGCGAGGCCGATTCACCAGAACTTGCGCGTGCACCAGCCGCAGAAGGTCGAACGGCCTTTCGTGGTCCGTCTCGACGACAGGACTAGAAGTCGGCATCGGACACCCTTTTTGGGATCGGATGAGCGATCACTGGGACACCTCGAGTCAGTTCTCGGTTCATCCCGCGTCGCCAATCCTGCTTACCAAAAGTGGCTCACTTCGAACCCGTTCAGTTCTATTCTACTACTCTTCTACATCAAGCCTCGTGGATGCGTGCAGGGACGGCTGGAGCAAAGTCCCTCCCAGCTTCCTGCGCGTAACCCGCTGCACCACCAGAACAGGAATCTGCATCATTTTCACTCCTATCGGATGCATCCTCAGCTGCAGTGTTTGCAACAGTGTCATATCTGGACTGGCTGCGCTGGAGTTTTCTCACCACTTAAAATTGCAGATAGTGGTCGGGAAGCGGAAACGGAGTGCTGCTTACGGTTGCCGATGCCTTTATATGGCTGGCTTTTTCGCTCCTATTTTTGTAGACCCTCGAAAAATGACTTTGCATCCCACCCTTTCTTCCGTCCGGCATCTCTTTTGAACGCTCTTGTCGTCACCGGAATGCGAAACCAAGAAGTTGACACGTCCGGGGTACGTTTTCGGGATCTGTTTATAAAGGGGGTTAAAAAGTCCCTGAACCCGATGAGTGGTAAGAGTTGGAGATGCGTTCAAATATTTCTAGCAATCATTGCTCCTTCACTGGGGTTTATGGTCGAACCGTCTGGCCACACCCTCTGATCTAATTGCACAAAGGAAGGCTCACGGCAAGTAAACAGAGACTTCAAAAAACCGACAGCGCACACGAATCAGTCAATAATCCACTATATAGTATCACTAATTGAACATGACGCGCATGATGGTCTGAGCCAATTCACCCACCCCCTGATCGAGCGTAATCGAGTGTAATATTTTGGATTAGAATGCAAAGAATCTGTGGCGATAATCTGCATCGCCGACTGCGCGGTTATCTCTTCGCACGTGAAGTGTCATGCTTTCGCCTCTTTAGCTCGTCTTGATCGTCGCGCTCAGGCGCGCGTTTGGTGCTTCGCTTCTTCTTCGATTGCTCGTCGAGGTTCATCGGTTGCGCGTCGACTTCTGCTTTTTCTCGGCGCCTGGGCGATGGTCGTGGCGCATCGACGCGTCCTTTGCGTCTTTTCGGTACCGGCTCCGCCGCGGAGTCTGATCGCCGCTTCTTCGCTGGCGTTGGCGCCGTCTTCCCGACCTTCGCTGCTGACGTCGGTGTTGATGTTGCGGGCTCTCGCTTGCCTTCTGCTGCTTCCTGCAGAATGAACACCACGTTCTCACGCTTTGCCTGTCTCGGCGCTGGCGCGGCGCCCTCCAGCTCCGCCTTCCTCTTCTTCGATGCTGCTTCTTCTCCTCTCGCCACGGTCGCCCGGTGGTGCCCCTTCCGACAGCACAGTTTGGGCCTTCGACTCCGCAAATCCGCGAGCCGGCTGCAGTGTAATATAGTGTAATCGAGTGTAGTAGAGTGTAATCGAGTGTAGTAGAGTGTAGTAGAGTGTAGTCGAGCGTTGTAGAGTGTGATCGAAATTGACACTAGTATTTTGGGTTCGACCACTGGTGGACCCCTGGCTGGCCCATGAGCGACCATGTTGACCACTGTCTGGCCCAAGAAGTGCCAAGCACAAGCATACGAGGGACGGAAACCGCAGGTGTGGGCCTTCACCGTGGTGGAGCCAGGCTAGATTCGGGGTGGCGCCCTGGGAGGGACAGGGACGGGGGTAGTCACGCCTTAGTCCCAGGGCCTCTCCCCACCCATCTGTATGTGTTCTCCTGGTCATCGCTACCGCGCTGACCTTTCCCTCAAAGCCCGCTGCCCACTGCCCTACAAGAGACATGCTTTGCACTCTCTGAATGCCCATTGACTGTGCTCCGCTTCAGCCGACTGCTTTGGAAGAGGTACTGTGCTCCGTTTGGTGCCGACTGCCCTGCCAGAGACGTGCTTGCAGACAGAGGTCGGCCGCCGCTACTTTGGTTTTCTCTCGCGTCTTCCCAGCTCCGCCACCTTCCCAGAGGCTTGGGGAGAGCCACGTGCTCCGGCTGTAAGGGACGAGACCGAGGTGCGACGCTGGCCCCGGTCGCAATCTGTATGTGCCGGCCCGGCCCGATTAGGCCTTTGGAGTACCGCGTGAATGGCGCGATTGGGCCCACGCGCATGCAGCCTGTCTGCTCGCAGTCACGCCGGCCGGCCCGCAACCGCAACCACATTCGCTTGTGCCCACACACCAGCTCTTCTTATCGAGCTAGCGATCCAGCTAAGGAGCACAACCGAGGATCCGAGGCGGAATCATGCCCCACAGTGGCCGCACGAGAGCAGACAGCGATGAAGGCCGCAGGGACAGGGTGTGTCAGCCACAATAACGGCAGGTTCCTCCCGCAGACGCACTACCCATCGGAATGTGACAGCGCAAGTAGGCTCGATGGAAGCACGAAGTGAAGCAGGATAGACGAGCTACGGAGACGAGACGAGTCGTGTACCAGGGGCAGGCCGGGACGATGAACCGCATGAAGCCGAAGAAAAAGTTCAAGAACGAAGCAACACCACAAGCCGCGTGCAGCCAAGCAGACCTCCCGGAACCTACGTGGGCAGTAACGAGGAGCCAACAGATGAGTGTCCACTGAACCCCCTTGTCAATACCCCCAACGACTATGGCACGAATTGCGCAATGCCAGACGGTAGCGTCTGACAATGGCATGCGTGACATTGCAGTGCCTAAAGGTGAGATTAGCCTCCGTTTTCAACCGCCTTGTTGTCGCCAGGGAGATCGAACCCACAAACAGAAACTTGACATCTTCGAGGACAGGGTGTCTGCCAAGCGCTTGCCCTATCGCCTGGAACTGCCCCGCAGGGAATGCCAAAAGGCTCGAGTATTAGCTGCGCTAAATTGCAAAGGTTGCTAATACGGGAAAACGGGTACCCGAGCCCCTATGCACTCGACAACCTGCTTCCACAAGTCAGTCCGAACTTCCTCGTCCCCTGCTGCACTGCCTGGCTACATCCTTTTTTCAGACGAATATGCTTCTTTTTGTTCGATATTCGATGATCGTGCTATCAGCATCTTTAGCCCCAGAAGAAGGCTCGATAATAGACACGTTGCATCGGCTAATCAGGATTGGCTGAGTGCTGTGTGTTTAATCAATTGTTACAGTACCCCCCCAATTCACCAAAAGCTGATCGAGTGTAATCGATGCGTAATCGAGTGTAATCGAGCTCAAGTCGCTTTCAGGGGGGGTAGGTGAATCGGCTCATGGTCCTAGAAATGATGGCTAATTCTGACCTGCTATCCATCATTCAATCGATAACATCATCTACCCAGCCATTTTGCCATCCATCATTTTTTTCCTTTTGGGCTATCACGAAGTCGATATACCGTAAACGGAAATAAGTTGGACCGGACAAAATGGTCCAACTCACCTATTTCGGGCTCTCGCGGTCCAACTTTTGTCCGGTCCAACTATTTTCGGGGGGTCCTGTGCACTTAGTGAAATTTCGCGGCTGACCACTGACCAACACTGGCTTCACTTCCTTAGTTTGCAAGTCGCGCATGAGCCCGCCGCCAGGAGTTCTAGAACACTGCGCGGCACAACCCGCAGTGTCCCATCCGTCTGCCCCTTTGCTTTGGTAGAGTGCAAACGCAAAAATGTAGAGTGAAAACTAAGTGGATCGAGGTTGGCTGACACTGAAGGGTGGAGCTGCTTATGTTGCGTAGGTCGGCTGAGTCAGGATAGTGGCGGAGGTGGGTGTCGTCGTTTATCGTCAGGACGTGGTCTGATGTAGCTGTTTCGTCACACCCGGGCACTCTACATTTGACCTTCGTACCGTAGGGCATGATGCCTCGGCGTACGATGGCCTGCAACAAGTCAGTTGTGCCATGTAACTTTCGTAGTTTTGTGAAAGTCTGTGCGCGCATACAGCTCGGTGGCGTTACTTCTGATAGACGTTTCCGCACCTCGTGGTCGCGTAAACGCTCGGCACAGCGCCGAATGAAGCGCCCGGATTCTTCCATCTGTGCTTACCTGTCGTCCTCCGGACCGTTTGACATGGATTTTTTTTTTTCAACCCCGCCTAAGCAGGGAAGTAGCTTGGGCTCTGGGCCCCACGTAAAATCCTACCAAATGTTGTACAGAGCGCTTTTCAGGGTCCTCGGGGCACTTTGTGTGTGTGGAGCTCAGACTGACACTGTGTTGGGGGGTGTTCGGACAAAATGCGGCGCGTGCAGGTGGGTTTTGCTCATGGAAGGTAGCAACACAGCAAGAATTGCTAACCGCTTTGTAGCCCACAGAGACTGTGGCAACTTTGATGTGAGCTAACTTATAGTTGTCGCTACTGTCCACCACAGAGGCTGTCCTTCGGGAAGCAAAAGAACCATGCGAAGAAGGCGAGTGCCGCTTAGCGGTTTTCTGCGACAGCAGGGCGGCTAACACTACACACGTCAAGACCAGCGCCGCAGGCGCGGAAAAATTGATATTGCCGCTTTGTAGTCCACAGGGACTGCGGCAAAGTTGATGCGAGTCAAGTGCGCACTTATGCACTCTGCAGGGTGCTCCTCTTTGTGGTTGTCACTACTGCCCACCACAGAGAGCAGCAGTCTTCTTGGCAACACGACACGAAACATGTGTATTACACAAGCCAAAAATGCCAGCGCCGCAGGCGCGGAAAATTTGCCAAGCTATTGGGCCAGTATTGCCCAAAATTGAGGGTGTACGTTGCTAGACCCATGATCCAGAGGTCGTACTGTAGCATCATCCCCACCCACTGCACTGCCTACAACACACCCACCACCACCACTGCCCACCGCACCACCCACCCACTGCACTACCTCCACGACCTCCCACCACATGACCACCCACTACCGCCGCCCCCCCCACGACACCACCGGCCGCTGGCTATAACTATAGTTTTTTTATTTTTTTTGGATGTTGTATGGGGTTAACATTGGGTATATGAAGCTACTTCTCTGCGCCTAAGTGAAAACGTGCCTGGGCGGAAGTATGTTGGACCGGACAAAATGGTCCAACTGTTTTGGTCGTCGCGCGGTCCAACTTTTGTCCGGCCCAACATATTTCCGGTCCAACATATTTCCGGTCCAACTTATTTCCGTTTACGGTAATCACTTTGTGTATGCCGACAAAGCGGGTTGACCGCAGTTGTCGCCTCAAGGCTCAACTGACGTGAAGTGTTGGGGCCCAGTAGCTTATACGCCAGCTGGCGGATTGAAAATTGGTGAGTGGGAAAAAGCAGGGATTGTCCTGCATGGCCCGGTACAGTAGAGCTTCCAATCCTAGCCGATCTTTGGGGTTCTTAGGGCCTACGAGGGGTCAAGGTGGGGACCAGGGGAGACCACATGGGAGACTGCAAGGTTCTGAATCCACTTCGTCCTGTGAGAAGGTGCCGTCACACCCTCGTGACATAAAGACGAACGTGCCTTCGATGGCTAGTCCAGCACGTCGAGCATGCATTTGTTAAAGAGAAGGCCAACTGCCGCACTGCAAGTACCAGAACTGAGAAAACAAGTCGCGGACACGAGCAGTTCGTCGCTCTTTTTTCTACCAAGGTTACGAGACGGAACAGACCCCGGCGCTGATCAGAGGCGGGTGAAGAGTGCCACGCCACGTAAATGGAAGATGCTTGCAGGAGTGACGAGATGGCAAGAGCTAAACTCCGTGGTGGTGCGACAATATTTAATTGGTCCTCTCATCTTTAGCTTCCCCAGGACTCCACTGACCCCAGGGAAGTCCCCTTTGGTCAAAGGACCCCATGGTCCCTCCAGAGATGGCCCTCATGGGGCGAATCCAATTTGCCGTACTCCACTTTTTGGAACCCGCTTCGTCGTCTTCCCGTCGTTCTTCTTTTTTCCGATACGCACCTGCTTGCCAAGCAATGCCAACGGGTGGGGGGGAACAAAAAAAAAGAAGTCGCTAACCCGCTTCTGCCGATAGAGTAAACCTGCCAAAAGAAAACAACTGCCTTCGGGTGGGCTAGTCTGACACTTGCTGTCGTCCAGGGAACTTTAAAAACCCGGTGTCCCGGTGTCAGACACCGGGAAAACCCGGTGTGTCAAAAAAAGAGGGGGGAAAAAAAATCAGAAAATTTCTGCATTTTTTTTTGCAGATTTCTGTTCGGGGGGGGGGAACAAAAAAAAGAAGTCGCTAACCCGAACAACTTCTGCCGATAGAGTAAACCTGCCTAAAGAAAACAACTGCCTTCGGGTGGGCTAGTCTGACACTTGCTGTCGTCCAGGGGACTTTAAAAACCCGGTGTCCCGGTGTCAGACACCGAGAAACCCCGGTGTGTCAAAAAAAAGAGGGAAAAAAAAATCAGAAAATTTCTGGATTTTTCTCCAGATTTCTGTTTTGCCAGGGGTTTATATGGAAAGCTGGGTCCTCTGTATTCCTCCGCATGTGGTTAACTTTTTACCAAGAAAGTGTTTTCTCGGTGAGGACCGCCCCTCCATTCCAGCCCAGGGCAGCGCAGCATAGCGCAGCCCAGCACAGCCGAATTGTGTCTCGTTCGTATCTCGATCATAAGGGAAAAGGTGTGCCAAGTGTACGGCAGGGAACTTCAAGTCAAAACAACGTAAGCTGCAAACGGGGTACTACAGGCCAACAATACTAGCCTCAAAAAGGGGCACTGGATGTGCAACAAGCAGGGTTCTTCTTGTAAGGACAGCTGCCGCTGTATCAAAGTATAACGAAGCCCTTGCAAACTTGAGCTGCGTAGGGCGCATATTTGCATAGGTCAAGTTGCTTCCTGAGTTCGAAGCTCCTCGGTATCATTTGTGTCATCTCCAGAATCACTGTCGTGATCACTCTCATGACATGTGGCATCTGTCGCCACAACCAAGTACTCCCTCATAAAAGAGTCAACGAAGTCCGCTGTGACTGGCTCATTCGACTGAAAACTGGACGCCAAGAACAAGCAAGCTGGCTCCCCGGGCCCGGCCTTCAGTGGCTGGTCCCCCAGTGCTGGCCACTCACCGGCCCCCCGACAGATTTTTTTTTTTTTTTTTTGGAGCGCGGGACCAGGACCTTATGCAGCCCATTTTCTCCTTCAGACTAGACACCAAGCCCATTTTCTCTGGTGAGTCTTAATGCAGGGGGGGTCCGGGGGGCACCGCCCCCCGGGAGACGGTATGGTACATGGCACTTCAGATTCTGTCTCGTTCGGAACCTTTAACAGAAACTGATGCCTGGTAACAGGCCTCTGGCGAAAATTCGAAATTTTGTAGATAGTTTATGGGGGTCCAGGGGGCACCGCCCCCTGGGAGACGGTATGGTACACATGGTGCCTCAGAATCTGATGTCCTGGCTGAGGCAGGACCTTCTGCAGCCAGTGTTCTCCAGAAGACACCTAACCCTTCAGAATAGGAGAAATATTTCTCACTACAGACACCCAAAACCTCTGCCCAACCCAAGATTACAGACACCAAACTCCTGCCCAACCCAATCCGAGGTAGTGTAAATCAACCCAACCTCCCACCCGATTTTCGATTTTTTTTTTTTTTTTTTTTTTTTTTGGGTGAGTTAAAGGGGGGGGTCGAATAATAACAGTTATTTGACACACGTCTGGTTGTCTAAAAACACTACCACTATTCGATCCTGCTACTGTTCGGCTACCCGGAACTTTTTTTATTATTCGACAAATCGAATAATAACAGCGTTATTATTCGACCCCCCCCTTTACCTCACCCAACCGCTGCAATGCATAGCCCCCTGCGGCGGGACACTGTACTTGCCATGTTGGTACAGCGGGGCTGCCGGGTTTTTTTTTTTTTTTTTTTTGGAGCGTGGGGGTGTGCTTTGGTCCTACGTGTGGACGATGGCATATCCGCCTAAAGCACCTTGAATTTGTCGATGACATTGTTCTAATAGCCCGATCCGCAGCAGCAGCCAGAATGCTCCTGCACAAGCTCACTGCGGCAGCCGCGAAGTATGGCCTGAAGGTTATCTACGGCGTAGGCAAGACAGAGGTAGTCGTCCTGGGTTCGCCAGTTGTACGTACCGTAACGCGTCCAGATGGGGCCTCCCTCCGTGAGGTTCCGGACTACAAATACCTCATCTCCACTCGTGGACAGCAGAGCGGATTTCCTACGGAACAAGTCTTTGGCCTGGGTAGCAGTACACAGACTGAAGTCTGTATGGCGGACCACGATTAGGCTCGACCTAAAGGTTTTGTTTTTCAAGACGCTCGTGGATCCCGTCTTTCTGTCGGGCGCCGAAACTTGGATCGTTGGCACTTCCCTGCTTCCTGAGATCACGGGAGATACACTTGTCTAGTTCGGTTTGTTCGAGGCATTAAGGTCTACAGTCGCGAAACATGACCTTTTTGCGGATCAGTTCCCGAGGATCGAAGTTGAGTTGCAGAGAAAGCGGCTCCGCTTCGCTGGGCACTGCCTGAGGGCGGACCAGCCAGCATCGAGCGTGCTTCTTGCAACGACACGTCGAAAGAAGAAACGCGGTCGACCTCCGCTTTCTTATCTCGATGTGCTCCAACGCGACCTCGGCATGTCGAACACTGAGGAGATCCGGGAGCTGATGGCAGACAGGGTAGCATGGGACGCGAAGGTCCAGCGGGTGGTGGAGGCCACCAGGCAGAGAACCGTGCGGCCGCCGCGGAAGACGCGGAAAGGCATGAAGGCACGTGGGACCGGATCCGGACGACCCCGGAAGCGCGTGATCTCGCAGGCTGCGCGGCGCATGCGCAAGGTTAATGCGCTGAAGTACATCGACCAACTCATTTGTGCGGCACCGACCTGCCACGTTCAAGCTTGCTCCGACCACTGCACCCTCTGCCGACACTTGCTAGCCGTCGACACTCATGACAGCAGCCCCATCCTGAAGTGCAAATACTGCCGACGCGTCACTGCTGCTGTGTGCGCTCGGATTGGCGCCGCTCAAGCGGCCACCTTATGTCACTCGTTCGTTTGCAAAGATTGCTCCGTTCTTCTCCCTGACTTGCTCCCGGGTTAGGATGTCACATTCTACTACTACTACTGGAGCGTGGGGGGTACCCCCACATAAGACCCCCCTTATGAATCACTGGTTTTGTCACTGTGTATGCTGGAAATTTTCTCGTGGAAACTGCCGGCGGAAATTTCTTTCGTGGGAAGGGAAACTGGTGGTGGAAAATTTTCTCACGACAGAAAACTGATGGAAATTTTCTCATGGCAGAAACCACCGGCGGAAATTTCTTTCACGGGAAGCTTGGCGGAAAACTTTTCTAACAGAAATTATACAGAAAATAAAAGCTAGAAATTATTGGTGGAAATGTTTTCTAACGGAACCCATCGGTGGAAAATTTCTCGTGGCAGAAACCTGATGGAAATCTTCTCATAGCAGAAACCACCGGCGGAAATTTCTTTCATGGAAACCTGTTTTGCGATCTTCGTACTTAGCTGGCTGGCCAAAAATGCGCCTGCGGCGCAGGTATTTTGACTGAGTATCTTTTCCGTAATGGGGCTATCGCATTATTTGCTCATTCTGTTCACAGTGTTCCACCGTGGCAGGCGTTGTGCAGGACAAAACCTGCTGCAGCCGGTGAACAGCCAACGTATTTCCGTCCATCTGTTTAGCTGTACGTGCGACCGTCAAATTTCCGCGCCTGCGGCGCAGGTTTAATTGACATGTCAGCCAACTTAGTTGTGACGAGCCACCCTACCGCCCATCTGCTTTGGTCCGTAAGTGCGACCGTTTAAAAGATTCCGCGCCTGCGGCGCAGGGATCCTTTAAGAAACACAAAACCGCCACAAGAACAGTTGCTGGGTCGGTGTTCCGGAGTTTAACGCTGGTTCATTCGTGCACCAGAGGCGGCACACGGACGCAGAAGGCAAAAGGTGGTCATCATCACAAAAATTTATCGCTGCGCGGGCAGGTCTCCCCCCCACCCGAAGCGTCAACACAGCCTACTGTGCGGGTCGGGGCTACAGTAGGGGTGGATGAGGACACCGCTGAATGCCGTGTGATTCCCCAAAACCCCGGTTTAGAGCGTAGATTTTCGTCCCAAGGCATCCCTGCTGCCCAAGTGTTGGAAAAAAACTTTTGACCTCACACCAGGTTTTTGGCTGACACCGGGGTTTCCGCTCCAACCCCCAAACTTTATATGCGCGCTCTCCGGTAACTCCCGGTTCAGCCGACTTTCCGCGGCCTTCTCAAAAGGCCGCACAGTGTCCTTCCGCATGGAGGCACACAGAAGAGCCTTCCCGCAAGGGTGCTTATCTCTGCGGGTAAAAGGGCGCTTTCCAGGACAGATATTCGCATCTTTGCAACGTGGCCGGCGCTTCCTCAGGGGCTCCGACGCTCGCCTGCGCCCTCTCCATCCAAACCGCTGTTTCAAAACAAAACTACACATTTCTTCTCCCTCTGTCTCTCCAAGTTCTCCCCTCGTGTTGGCGCCACGAGCGAGGCCGTCGCTTCTAGCAGGCCCAAAGAGAAGGGAAATACCATTTGTAGGAAATATGAGCCAATTCACCCCTTGCCTGATCGAATGCTGTCGAGCGTTGTAGTTTGGGGTAGAATGCAAAGAATCTGGCGATAATCTGCATCGCCGGCGTCGCGGTTATCTCTTCGCACGTGATGTGTCATGCTTTCGCCTGTTTAGCTCGTGTCTCGAGCGTCGCGCTCAGGCGCGTGCTGGGTGCCTCGCTTCTCCTTCGACTGCTCGTCGAGGTTCATCGGTTGCGCGTCGATTTCTGCTTCTTCACGGCGCTTGGGCGATGGCCGTGCCGTCTTCTGTGGGGTCGTCTGCCCGCTCGGCTTCTTCGGCTGCGCTTTGGGTTAGAATGCAAAGAATCTGTGGCGATAATCTGCATCTGCTCTCTTTCGTGACTACCTCTTAGAGCGCAGTCGAACTTAGGTCGTTTTCAGCGGGGGAGAGTTGGCTCATAAATACTCGAGGAGGCCGCCGGTCGCATTATCTCGATGATAAAGATCTCAAAGATTTACCTCAAAGACAAAAGGGTGGCAGCGCGCACAAAACTTAGATACATTAGTGCCGGGCGCATGCGTTCACCAAAGAAGACCCGCATTGTTTCCCCCCCTCCTTCGACAAGCACCTCCAAGTATCTTTGGAGCGGACCGGAGTTCACCGACTGCGCGGCGCTCACTCCCCGGTGATCTCTCGGATCAACCTGCGTCTGACGCAGCTGTTGTATACTTATGGCGCGTTGATTGCAAGGAGGTTGCTGCCACAGCCGTGATGGCAGCTGTGTCAAATGGAAAATGGGGCTGGGTATCCCAGGGTTTACCCGGTTCGGCACTTTCTTTGTATAAGCACCTGCTTTGTAGGAAATGCTTGAGGAGACTGTCAAACGGCGACTGCTTCTAGCACTTCCTACAAGAGAGGCGTGGAAGTTGTCAGCTGGAGACAGCAGACGCTGGTCTTGCTTTGCTTTTGTGCGGTCGCCGACTTACGTCAATCTGACGCATGACGACTTTTGCTTTTGCTTGTTTGCTTTGCGGGGAGGTGGCGCCGCCTGTCACTACGGCTGACGAGTCTGACACAACTGGCTGGCACAGGGGGACAGGTCTTGCATGCACTTCTATTTTTACTCTCGCGGGGGACCCGCCCCGGCGATCCCGACTACCCTCATATCACGGTCGCAAAAAAATTGTGCCCTGCAGCGATGAGGAGGTTGATCGTGGTGCCCAGCACGGCTACAACACGTGGAAACAGCCATGCTTAGGTGCACTCAGCCATCGTAGGGCCCCAGATCTCGTCGCTTTCCGTAATTGGAATACTGTTGAACTGGACTAAAGCTGGAACGGGTAAATGACAGACCGGGTAAAACCTGGACACCCGGGGGGGTGTCCCAAGTAGTCACCTGCGTGACTGCACCAAGTGGTGGTCCTGCAGCCTCCTACGACAGCGCCATCTAGGGGTCGAGCTGAGTATTGACCCGAAGGTGCGGGCAAGAACCTGGGTCATTGTATTCTGCGAAGTATGCAAAGTCGCAAACCCCGAAGAAATACTCGAGAGACTGCCTTGTGCTCATTTCGAAGGAGGCTAGAGAGGGAGAAACCAATGCACTACAAAGTGGGTCTTTTTTGTTGAACGCTCACGCCCGCCACTAAACCCAGGTTCACCTGTGTTTCGTGCGGGCTACAGCACATTTACCTCCTTTGATCTTTCGCAACTGGCAGCCAGTTGTCAGACTGACAGGCAGGCAGCGCCACCTCTGCAAAGCAAGCAAAAAAAGCAAACGCTGCCTGCGTCAGAACGACGAACATATTGTCGACCGTGCAAACAAACAAAACAAAACCAGCGCCTGCTGTCTCCAGCTGACGACCACTCTTTGCCACAACTTGAAGAGGCACCTCCTTTGTAGGAAGTGCTCGAGGCAGTCGCCGGTCGCAAATTGCAAATTCCGATTCTGGTTACGAATTGCTTGCCAGCTACCAGCTGCGATCGCACCACAACGAGACCGCCAAGGCCCGTCGTCCTTGGCCGGACTGGTCCAGCCACGTCATGCCGTCGAACGCACCGTCTTCACATAGCACATTGGCAATACCTTGTCGTTTGCCCCTTCTTTTGTTTTGTGTTGATGCAGGTGTCTCTGCTTGGTGTCGTTCCTGACATCCGGCACAGGCAGGGCTTACACTCCACGCGTGGAACGTGTGGATTGCCACACGTTTTCTTTTTTTGAATTTTCTTCCCCCACGTGGATTTGATTTATTTCACGTGTAGTAGGTACCACATGTGGATTTTGATTTATTTTTTCCCCCACATGTGCTTGCCACAGGTTGGTCCACATGCAGGGGAGTCTAGGCCCATAAGTCGCCAAGGCCGCACAGCCAGGTGTTGCCAAGTCCAGTAGTGAGGCTATTATTTTTGCCCGCCGCACATAGGGGGAAAGGGGTTTCTTTCCCCTCGAACCTTAAGCGCCCACATGTGGACCACACGTATTTTCTCTGAGGCCGAAAACGGAGCGTAAGCCCTGACCGCACAAGCAAAACACCGCATAAAGCTTCTTTTCGGGAGCCCGAAAGCCGCATGGTCGAAACAGATTTTGTGCTGTACTGAACCGCCTTCCTCGTATTTTGCCTATAAATTGCATGCGACGCCGTGCTGGGAAGGATGTCTTTGAGTATCCCTGTCCATGAGAAAACACATGCTAATCTATGGCTCATGCGCGCAAAGGATCGTGCTGCGTGCATGTGGAATGGCTGAAGCCGCCGCCGAACGACAACAACGGTACTCATTGACACTCTTTCCGCGCGTGAAACCGCAGATGGCTCTCTGTGCAGTCCATGCCAGCTCTAACCCTCCAAAGCCTGTCGACGGAAGTTCGCAGCCCTGCGTTTTTGGCGCCAACACACCACACCCGCGTTTGGAATCCCCGTGTGTGTGAGTCCTCCGAAGTTGACGAATGCAGGCACTATTCATCCCCCTTCGAAGAAACCTGAAGGAATTCCACCAACATATGCAACCCAGCGATAGTCACGAATACGTAAAGAGACGAAGGCAAGGCATATGGTAAGCCTCTCCCTTCCTTCCCTGTTTCCACAGGGAGGGGGTAGCAGGACAAACGCATCCTCCCAAGTACCCGAATAAGATGGTTCAAAAAATTGTTTCAGGTTCTCTCCCTTCTCGTGAAAGAACGCCGAGGGCTGCTTGGAGGTCCTTGCACAAAAACGACGACTTCTCGGTTCGCCGTGCGCCCGCCAAGATAAAAAACCGCGCCTTTTGCAACTCGGCCGCGAGAAGGCGCTACCTGATGCTCTCGAGCCGTGATTATGCTTGTCAAGCACGAAAGCCGGTGTGGCAGTAGTGACACGCAAATAATGTTGCGCCTCAAGGACTAAAACTACGAATCGTCACCCGCGCAACCGCGGCTGACACAAAACTATGAAGATGATGAACGCCTGAAGCGTGTATTAACCACATACGGACGAACGACGCATGTATGCGTCGTTTAACACAAGGTTATTGTGTGAGCATGTACGAAGCCAAAAACTCATCGAAAGTGGTCGTCGTTTGTTTTATCAGGGATCTATGGCACAGGTCTTTCAAATGCGACCTTCGTCGGGCAGAAATATCTTCTCCCCCTCTGAGTATGACCTGAGGCTTACCCAAAAAACTCCCTTTTCCCCAAATTAACCCACCCCCCCCCCCCCCCCCGAGAGACTCTTTCCACCCCCGGCCGAGGTTTTTTACCCGGGGTTAAAAAGAGATTTTCCGGGGGTGGAAAGAGATTTTCGGGGGTAAAAAACAGCTCGGGGGTAGAAAGAGATTTCCCCGGGGGCAGAAAGAGATTTTCCCGGGGATGGAAAGAGATTTTCCGGGGGTGGAAAGAGATTTCCCGGGGGTGGAAAGAGATTTTGGGGGGTGGAAAGAGATTTTCCGGGGGTGGAAATTGTGGTGAAAATTCTTAACTTTTTTTGGTTTTTTTTGTTGTAGTGCCTCATCAATCGGGGGGTCGTGTGGGGATCATACTGTGGTCATATTGGGTCATGTTGGGTGCGTATATGAAGGTGGAAAGACGCAAACCCGCATACCCTAACCTGCAAACTCCGCAAACCCGCATACCCTAACCCGCAAACCCCGCAAACCCGCATACCCTAACCTGCAAACCCCGCAAACCCGTTCCCGCATACCCGCAAACCCGCAAAAACCTGCAAACCCCGCAAACCCGTTCCCGCATACCCTAACCCGCAAACCCCGCAAACCCGCATACCCTAACCCGCAAACCCCGCAAACCCGCATACCCTAACCTGCAAACTCCGCAAACCCGTTCCCGCATACCCTAACCCGCAAACCTCGCAAACCCGCATACCCTTACCCGCAAACCCCGCAAACCCGCATACCCTAACCCTCAAACCCCGCAAACCCGCATACCCTAACCTGCAAACCCCGCAAACCCGCGTACCTAACCCGCAAACCCCGCAAACCCGCATACCCTAACCTGCAAACCCCGCAAACCCGCATACCCTAACCTGCAAACCCCCGCTCACCAGAACCCGCAAACCCGTTCCCGCAAACCCGCATAGCCAAATCCTGAAACTCGTATATTGAGGCTGGAACTGTTTTTGCAAATACACACAGCAGATCAAAGGAAGGGGGGAAAGGTGGAAAATGCAGACCAAACGGGAGTAGAACGTGCACATGCTTATCCGTCTCTTGACTTACTATGCCTTCTGAAAGCTGTCGAGGGGCTCCTCCATAGGTTCTCGCATGATTCGTTCGCCTTTGTAACACTATCCGTTTGTAGTACGCTTCGCAATTGTGTTCTTGCAATCTAGCCGAATGGCGGGTGGCGGATTTCCGCGCTCGTGCGCAAGACACAATTATGCTGCTTTTGCAGTGCAAGCCGAACCCGGTTCGCGACTTCGGTTGCGGTAAAGTGTTACAAAGTCTTCGGCTTTCAGATCCGGATACGCGTATGCAACAGATAATTGGATACCCGTGTGCAGCGTTCGAAAGAGTTTGCGTATCTGAAGTCTTTTTTTTTTTTTTTTTCGTGGGGGAGCCCCGTCCGCACCCGCAAACCCAGTCTGGTGACCCAGGGGTTCCTTCTGAAAAATCACTTTTCAGCCCCCCCGAAAATCTCTTTCACCCCCCGAAAATCTCTTTCCACCCCCGGCGCCGGGGGTGGAAAGAGATTTTGCCGGGGGTGGAAAGAGATTTCCCGGGGGTGGAAAGAGATTTTCCGGGGGTGGAAAGAGATTTCGCCGGGGGTGGAAAGAGATTTTCCGGGGGTTGAAAGAGATTTTGGGGGGTGGAAAGAGATTTTCCGGGGGTGGAAAACCTCGGCCGGGGGTGGAAAGAGCATCCCCCCCCCTAGGCATAGTGGTCAAACGATTCGCATTATCGCATATTATCGCGTATTATCGCGTATTATCGCATATTATCGTCGTCTTGTTGCGTTAGTGGGGAGTCATTTGCATGCAAATGAGTACCACACTATCGCGTATTATCGCATATTATCGCACATTATCGCATGTGCGATAATGATTATCGCACGATTATCGCACATTATCGCAGAATCCTTTGGGGCACCCGGAGCGAGGCAGGATGGCTTGACAGGCGCAGAAAGTGAGAAAACGAGTCTGCGGAGCTCGTCGTGAGCCCTTCTCGCTCGCGCCATGCTACCGTGACGCTTCGACAACTGACATCCGACCACTACCAGTATCACCTAACTTGACAACTGCATGGCTCGATCCCTTCTTGGTCAACAAACGTGCAAGCTCTCTTCGTTGTCTTCATCAACGACTTAAGCTTTGCCGACACGGGAGCCTCACGGGAGCCTCAGCCTTCCCCGGGAAGTGGCGACAAGGTGTACAATGCCGAGATTCACACACCACCCACGTTTTGCAGCTGGAAGGAGGACAGAAGTGATGTTAAATTCTCTTGAGAGGCTCATGTCAATTAAACCTATGTTTTATGACCGACTCCCATTCTCCCAAACAGGGGTTCCTGCCAACTGGTTTCACTTGCTTTAACTGGTTGGCAGAGCATTGGGACGCGAGCCGTCAGGCGAGGCGGCCGCGTACGCGGCGTTCTGCGCGCTGCTACGTTTCGCAAACTGCTTGGTGATCAAGGCACGTGCAGTTTGGCTGGCGGCTGGTTCGCCGCAGGTAGCATATCGAGCGCAGTGTTACCTCTGACGTTTTCGGGAACCTTTGGGTTCGTTCCCGATCTGAAGCTCGCTGCCTAACCAGGGAAGCCAAACCCAGAACCTGTCGATGGGAAAAGGATGTTGAAAGGAACTCGAAGGAGGAGACACAACCTCTGGGTGTCCAGCCCCTGTCCGCCTTAGAACTAGAAAAACACCGCGGAGGCCGGAGCGAGGCCCCTTGGCGTCAGCTACTTCTCCGGCGTCTTTTCTGCGACGCACCGGGGACTTAGCGCTCTCGGATCTGCGATACAGGTGCTTCAGTCTGACTGGATTGTAGAACGGCACAGCCTCTACACAATCGGGCTCCTTCAGAACCTTTTTGCTGTAATGGCGGGCCATCGACTCTGTGGCCCAGTCGCCAACATCCTGCAAAGCCGAAAGGATGAGGCCCGACTTCAGGAGTGTACAGCAACCTCCTACCCTGGCACTGTGGGTGCAGAAAGGCCTACGGCTGCGCTGCGACGGGTGTTCCCCGTTCAGCGTCTCTCTTTCCTGCCCCCCCGACCAGCGCCTTGTAGAAGGACGGGTAGCTTGTGTAAGGGCACAAGAGCTCATTACCCCCGGCCCGGCTCTTCAGGGCCCGGAAGACTCTGACCGGGCAGTACGGTATGGAGCGCCCGCTGACTCCCGCGAGCGCCTTGGAAAGGGAGAGGGGAGGAACCAGGTCAATCTCCTCGAATTCGAGGACATTCGAGAAACCTTCGCCCTCCCCCTTCGAGACCCTCCAGACCACGCGGGCCGTCCTCTTTCCCAGCTCCACGTCACTCGTCCGCAGGGATTGCATGCTCGAGGTGCGAAGCAAGGTGAAATGCTCCGCGAGCAGCTGGAGTCCTGCGTTGAGTTGGTCCTGGGTCTCTATCTCTGAGAAAACCAACCTCCATTGAGCTAGACCCAAGGGCTCCTCCTGTTCAGGGTTGGGAGACTTCTTCTGCAGGGCGGCGACTACGGACCTGATCCTCTTCGATGGGTCGCTGAGCCCGTGGCCCTCCGATTTGTTCTCTGCCACGATAGCCTTCACCAAGTTGTACGGAGCTCTGAAGCCGTCTTCCTCCTCCGTCTGCGTCAAGCGAAGGTAGCCAGCAAAGTCTTCAATCCTAGATACTTCCGCCGGATAGGGCCTCACCCCTATCTCCGAGCACCATTCCCTGTACACCTGGGTGCTGGAGGCGTAGGCCGCTCTCGAGGAAGGTTCCAGCAGGCATTCCCGGATTGCCCTGCGAGCCTCTTCTCTCGAGTGTCGCGCGATGGTTGCCCTGAGGGCGTCCCTCTGCGCCGTGTTGTGGGTGCGGGCCGAACCCGTCCTTGACTGGGCCTCCGCGCGCAGGGAGGGGGCGGCCGCCAGGCCTTTGAACTTCTCGTACAGTTCCCTCCCTGGGCGTGGCTCGGGTAGCGCCCACCACGGCAGCGAGCTGAACGAATTCAACGTCACGCGGCTGTCGAGCTGCCGCAGCGACCCGGCAAGGGCGCTCCACTCGTCTGCCGCAAACTCGGAACTCATCCGCTCGGCAGCCAACGTTCCCCATGACATTCTCGGGCGGGCGGGTGGGAACGAGAATTACTCCTGTTTGTGTCGAATTGCGAAGCCCACGAAGGCTTTGGTCGGATTTAGCTGACATAAAACTCCAGTTAAATTCTCTTGAGAGGCTCATGTCAATTTAACCTATGTTTTATGACCGACTCCCATTCTCCCAAACAGGGGTTCCTGCCAACTGGTTTCACTTCCTTTAACTGGTTGGCAGAGCATTGGGACGCGAGCCGTCAGGCGAGGCGGCCGCGTACGCGGCGTTCTGCGCGCTGCTACGTTTCGCAAACTGCTTGGTGATCAAGGCACGTGCAGTTTGGCTGGCGGCTGGTTCGCCGCAGGTAGCATATCGAGCGCAGTGTTACCTCTGACGTTTTCGGGAACCTTTGGGTTCGTTCCCAATGGCCCTGTTCCCAATGGTTCCCGTCGCACGCGCCGGTTGCGGTGGCAGTCGAGAAAGGGGAGGAGGGACGACGGGTCGTGATGGGTCTCCCTGATGCTGAGGAGAGGCACTCAGCGTGTGATGATGCTGAGAAGAGGCAAACAGAAGAGAAAAGAAAAAGTGCTAGCGGTGCCCTGCAGCCGAATCGGCTCGCGGCTGCTCGCTTCTCATGCCTCTGATCGCCCTCTTGACCAGGGCGTCCTGCGGGAAGACCCTGCGGGGGAGGACCCCTCTTATCGGGTGGTGAGCCCACTCCACCTTCAGCCTGCTCGGCAGGTCTGAGAGGTTGTGCTCGCCGGGCACCCTCTCGAAGCGTACCGTGGCCCTTGCCCTGGCTAGGAACCCCCACAGCCAGTGCACCGGCTCGAAGAGTTCGACTGACCTGGAGCTGCCTTGCAGGATACTCTGCAGCGACACATTGTTGTCGATCCAGGACGCGAGGAGGAAGTCTCGCATGCCTTCGAACCAGTGAAGCATGGAGACCGTGACCGCCGCGAACTCCAGCAGGTGGATGTCCGTCTTCCCGAACTCCATCGGGACAGGACAACTGAAGAACTCGATGTCGACCAACGTGTTACCCTTCATGGTGGCAAGAATGGCGCCGAGACCCTTCGGACAGGCATCGGTCTGCAGAACGTATCGCTTTTCTTCCACGGCTGGAGGGACAGTCGGGATGAACTTGTTGAAATCTAGATGAGGGTCTTCGAAGAGCTCAAACCACCATAAGAGGGCCCTTCTAAGATCGCTGTTAAGGGAAAACCCCGGCTGGGTGGACCGGGCGTCCGATCGCCTGTAGATCGGCTGCAGCATGATGCGGCCCACCTTGCCGTACAGCGCTGCGGTGGCGAAGTTGAGCTTCCCCGCCAGTGACGACGCTTCTCCCGGGGACAGCGAGTTGCTGTCTAAGAACTGTCGCAGTAGGCCCTTAAGCTTCTCCTTTCTAGGCTCAGATAAGAAAATATCTATGCCTTCCGAGCCCATGCTAAACATGAGCCCGAGATGCCGGAAGCGGTTGCCGCGGGCCGTCTTTTCCTCGTTGAAGGCGGTCCCCAGGATGCCCTCCAGTAACTCCAGGAGATCCCCGAGCAACCTCTCGTCCTCCAGAAGGCCCGGACATGCGAAGTCGTCGAAATACTGCATGAGCGGTACCTTCATGCCGATCCGAACAATGCTCACCAGAGTCTTGGCGAAAGCGTTGTAGTGCACTACACTCGCCGACTCACCAAAGGAGAGCTTCTTCAGCTCGAAGAACCTTACCGCACCGGAAAGGTCCTCTGCCACCACTGCCCTACAAAGAGGCCCGTTGTCGGCCGCCAGCTGTCTGTAGGCCTCTCTGTGGTCGAGACCGACCATGCAGAAGGCGGTTTGTCCTCGGCTGCTGACCGTCTCCTGAACGAAGAGACGAGCAGACTCCGCGAAGACATCTATCGAGTCTAGCCGCACCTTGGACTGAACCGCTGTTGCCCTGTTGATCTGCGCCATCTTTCCGTCGTCACAGGCCCTCTCCTTCGGGGAGTCGCCTGGCCTGTCTGCCTTCACCTGCCGTACCACGAACCTGCGGAGGAAGACCGAGTTGCTCGGCAGCGGACAGTTCAGCTCCTCCATGTGACCTGCCGCGATATCCTTCAGAACCGAGCCCCAGACGGACGACTTGTTGTCCCTCGAGTCCGACCGTATGGCTTTCTTCGTCCTGGCAAGGACATCCTGCTGACGCGCCAGGAGTTCTTCTACCGAAAGCTCCGGTGTGGTAGCCGGCCCTCTCTCATAGATGGCGTCATAGGACAAAACACCCGACATGGGAAACCCGTCTTCCAGGTGCGTTATCAGGTCATCCATGCCTTTGATCCCAGTGTACCGCATCATCTCTGACAGGAGCGTCACGTTGCACGGTCCCTTCGGCTCGCCCCCCGTCTCCAAGGCCCGCCTCCTCCACCTCAAGAGGAACGCCGAGCGATACCTTTGGCATTCTTCCACCGAGTTCGAGGCATTGAATGATATCGCCGATCTCAGCTCCGGGTCCAGAGTGGCAACCGATGGTGAAGGTGGCGCAGCGTCAAGGGAGGAAAGAAAGAACCGCATTTTCGAGTCCGCCCCCCCCGCGTCCAGTGACTTGAGCGGCGAGGGGGAGGGAGGGGTGTCCGCTCCTGCCGACACGGGAAGTCACTTCCCAGTGTCGGCCCTGGCCCTCTTCGTTGGTGGGCCGTGCTGTGCCTCGCGTCCCTTCCTTGAGGGGTCGGCCTGCGGCGGCTTGCCGAAGGTTCTCTGCCTGCGGATGGAGAAAGCCTTTCCAAGGTCTTGCGCAGGGCGGGGCTCCTGCCGGTGGCGGTCCTGCTGCTTCTCCAAGGCGAAAGACTGGATACCCAGCAGGATGCCGCTGTTCTCTTGCGTCAGCAGCCGGACGACCTCGGCGTCCGGTTGCTCGCCCTGCCTCGGCCGTCTGGCGCTGGCGAGCTGAACGCTGCGCAGCCTCCGATCATACTCCCTCGCCACGTGAAGCCTGTACCTGCAGGCGATATTCGTCACTATGGCAGGGTACGACATAACGAAGATAAGGGGTCTGGGGCCAAGAGCTCCCGTCAATGCGGCCGCCACCAAAAGCCGCTGCAGGGAGACTGCCAGGTGGGACAGGGGTGCGTCCTCCCTGCCCCTAGCCTCCTTCCTCTGCAAAGCTCCCGACTCGGTCAAGACGAAGCCGCTCTCCTCCGTCTCACCGCCGTGGGTCCAGCCATCCTGTGAGAAAGGGGGTCGTGAGACGTCCACAAAGGGGAGGAGCAGGTCAGGGGCGTCCTCCCCTTTCTTCTGAAAGGCGTTGAGCTGCGTGTAAGTGGGTTTTAAAAAATCTGGCAAGGCGGACAGCCCGTACACGTCGAGCTGCGTCTCGACGTCCAGGACCCTCCTGGGAAGTTGGGCCGGCCGAGAAGACGCCTCCTCCTTTCTCCGCCTCGCCCTCTCGCACTCTACTGACTCCTGCTGGCGGAGCCACTTCTTCGCCGCCGTCTTCAGCTTCGGGGGAATCCTGGCGGGCAGGTTGGCGGCACCTTCGGTGTGCGCGCAGTCCAGAAGGGACTCGTAGCCAAGGGCACTGAGCTCTTTCGCTGCCCTGAAGAAATCGGCGGGTTCCGTGTCGGTGAAGCCAGCGGCCCAGCCCTCGAACACTAGCATAGGGGCCAGGCCCCTCCTCTCCACATCCATAGCATCCACTATCGACCTGTAACTGTGGGCGTAGGACCCGGCATCGAAGCCGGGGACAAGCCCGAAGGCGTCGCAGAGCGGGTCCCGGTGGTTCATCTTCTCCACCTCTGACCTTCTCGCCCAGCAGTCCGGGATCGCCATCCTCCTTATCGCCTTCTGAGATCGTACCTTTCTTTTTCCTGTCCGTTTGGTCACATAAACACTACGATCATCCAGCGGGCAGACGTGCGACTCGACGTCGGGACCCGCGGTGGACACGGCATCCGCCGCCGAGTAAATAAACAAGTGGGCGGGCTTCCGTGTGCCCCCCGTGGCGCGTAGCAGTCCCCTCTCGCGCCACAGGATGCTAGCCGCCGTTCCGAACTGGAGGGAAGAAGAGGAAACGAAGAGAGAAAGAAAGGTCACCCACGCTCTCCGGGCGTGGGGCGGCTAGGTGTTGCACAGCGGAGAGTTCGACACGGGCACCGTGCCCTCGACTGAGCGTCCTCAAATTCTTCTTGCGAAGTGTTCTCAGTGCCGCAGGCGGGCCATCCAGACGTGCTTCTTGCGGAGTGTTCTCAACGCAGCATGCAGGGCATCCGTTTTGCTTCTTGCGGAGTGTTCTCAACGCAGCAGGTGGGGCATCCGACGTGTGCGGAGTGTTCTCAACGCAACAGGTGGGGCATCCAGACGTGCTTCTTGCGGAGTGTTCTCAACGCAGCACGTGTGGGGCATCCGTTTGCTTTTCGCGGAGTATTCTCAACGCAGCAGGTGGGCATCCGACGTGTGCGGAGTGTTCTCAACGCAACAGGTGGGGCATCCAGACGTGCTTCTTGCGGAGTGTTCTCAACGCAGCACGTGTGGGGCATCCGTTTTGCTTTTCGCGGAGTGTTCTCAACGCAGCAGGTGGGACATCGCCTACGTTCGCAGGTGGTTAGACAGATCGCGCATCCGTCCTCTTGGTGCTCGCTTTCACATCAGTTCCGCTAAAGCGCTCGCCGGACAAAACGAGAATTACTCCTGTTTGTGTCGAATTGCGAAGCCCACGAAGGCTTTGGTCGGATTTAGCTGACATAAAACTCCAGTTAAACGGCATAGAAACAGCTTGCTCGGACCGCTGGAACGACGCCAAACCCGTGTATCCGCAGGACGTACCCTTCGCCCAATGGAAACTGAAGTTTCCCATCAAGGTGTTTAGCCGCCGCCGTAGGCCGTGCCGTGACGTTGTGGGTGTCTATCAAGCTCACAGTTCCTTGTATTTTCTCCTGCTTCATCCGGAAGTCGTCCAACGAACAACTTTTGCACTGGTAGGGCGCCGCCTGCCATATCATGACTTCGCACCCACTTCCGTACCCTACTCATGGCCGAGACCATCGTCAGCAACCCGACGACAGACAGATGCCTCTTGCAATGTCAATCTCTGGCTGGCGGGTGAGCTCGCCTCGCGGGGGATCGCGCATTGTAGCGCTGTGGGCTCTCTTCTTCTTTGTGACTGCACGGCCAACGGCCTTGATGAGAAACTTCAGTTTCCATTGAGCGAAGGGTACGTCCTGCGGACACACGGGTTTGGCTTCGTTCCAGCGGTCCTTGGAGGCAAGCTGCTTCTATGCCGTTTAACAGCAGTTTCGTCCTCCTTGTGGCGTATCCAGGCAGCGTAAAGAGCATAAACCTTGTCGCCACTTCCCGGGGAAGGCTGAGGCTCCCGTGTCACCAACGCTTAAGTCGTTTTGGTGCCGGTGCGTGGACATCTCTCACGCCGGGCTTTTGTCTGGTTCCGGCTGTTTCACTGGGGCTCGCCGAACATGGTCTTCCCTCGTAGGTCTTGTTTCGGCGGTTTGTCAAGTTCCAGAATGACACTGTCTTCTGGAGACCCCCAGTGTGCTTCTTGCGTCTACGGAGCATCTGGACAACTTCAGCTGTCGTAGTATCAGCTGGCACGATCGATGGGGCGGCAACGGAATCTGGATGTGGTTGCCAGAAAGGACAGGTTCTCATAGCACTCTTGCTACAAACCCCAGAGAAAGTCACAAAGCTTTCCCCCGGAACCCACCCCTACAGGGGTACATCCTCTCTACAAATAGAGTATAATGGATTATCGCATATTATCGCATGCCGATTATGTGCGATAATTTTGTGCGAAAATGCGATAATTATTATCGCATGCGAATCGTTTGACCACTATGCCTAGGGGGGGTCAAACTAGGGTTCCAGAGTGTCCCATTGGGGTGTTTTTTCAACTTTGCGCTATGTCGAACAGAAATGTACGTGTGGCCCAATAATTGGATGTTTTTCTGGGAAAAAGCAGGAAAATCTGTCATAAATGGGCTCCTCGAGAGTGCACTTAGAGCTAAAGCTGAAAAACGGTGCCAGTTTGGCGACACCGTTCGTCTTTTCCCCCCCTCTACTTGGCTGACCGCGAAACGCAAGCACTTGAAGCGAGAAACAAGCCACCGGTATGCCATAGGGAGGTCGGACGTGAGCGCGGCTGTTTTCACAGCGCCGATGCCTGCAGATCTCAGTGCAATGATAATGCCAACGGTAAAGCCACCGAGAGCGGTTTTTCAACTTCAAAAACCTCATAGCTCTTGCACAATGCTTCAAGCGGTAGTGCGCCTTTGTCAGACGGCCGTAGCTTTGCTTTGTAAGTCCCGCACAACTCGCACGCATGCACGGAGTTACAATCTTTGGCCCTCTTTTGTCGGCGCTTCGGTGGTCAGAACACACGCCCTCGTGTTCACTCCACTTTGCCGTCCCCATCTCGGTGTCGTCGTCGCTTCGATGAAGGTCAGAACACACACCCTCGTGTTCATTCTTCCACACAGATGCATGCTTACAGCTCAAACACCAGAGGCGATGCCCTATGCTTCTCATCTTGGATGCGTTCGTTGTTGAAGACACCGACCGACAGACACATACACCCCGTCTTTTTCGCCCAAGCTGTGTACCACCGGATAACCGTCTCTTCTTGTACCTTGCACATGCACTTGTCCATCCCCAAGCAACAAATGCACGTACTGATCACTTCGCAAAAGGCCCGGCAACCAGCTCGGTCGATGCCAATCGGCCGCTCGACTCACCGTGCGAACCTAGCTCTTCATTTTCGTCGTCATCTTCGCTTACCATTGCGTGATCTGGCTGGTGCACGCCGCCATCAGTTGCCTCGTCAGAATCGTTGCAGCGCTCGTCTTTGATTGAAGCGTGCCTGCAGTTCACACACCATGAAATGAACTTCGTTCTGTCCACCTATTTGCGTTCCTTGTAGCAGCCATGCGGCCGAGAGATTTTTTCAGGCTTTCCAGAGATTCGTCCTTGTCCCGTTGCCACAGCTCTGCTCTTTCATCGAGTAGAGTATGGCGCACACAGCAAAGTTTCTCACCCCGTGCCGACAACCAGCGAACGAAGCCGCGAGCCGCGTTCTCGGCGTCTAGTGCACTTTGCCGTCGTTGTTGGGACATCTTCCCGTGTTCCCGTCGTGTTGTGTATGTGTCCTGGTATGGGTTGATCCACAGGTAGTTCTTAGTAGTGCTCAGGACGAACGGTGTCGCCAAACTGGCACCGTTTTTAGAAATCGCGATTTGTTGCACTTTTACGGGCTTTCAGGTCGTTTTGATGCCGTTTTTGTGGGTTACCGGACGTCAGACAAGGGCACAAGGGGTGGGGGGCCCGGCAGGCAGCAAGAAAAAGGACTTAGAAAATTAGCCCCAATGGGACACAGGTTGACCCCCCCTAATCCCTCCCCCCCGCCGTCCGTCTCCGCAACCAAAGAATATCCTGCTGGCTTAGTCGCCCGGCGCTGCATATCTTGCAAACAGCAGTTTTCAATACAGGCGCAGGACAAGGGGGGGGAGGGGGGGGGGGGACGCTCCGTAGAGAGAGAAAGCGGAAGGAGGACCACCCCCCGCCCCGATGGGGTCGCGAGGGCTCTTTTTGCTGCTGTTCGCCCCGTCAGTCGTCGCGCAATGCCCGCAGTGCCTGGCAAACTGCGGCCTCGAGTTCCACGGTAGCGGCGGCGAGAACATGTCGCAGTATCTGCCATACCACGCCGGGTTCCCTTTCAAGTTGTGGGAAGACTGCGACGCCCTTCGGGAGATTGACGCGCAGTACCCGGATCTGTGGCTCAGACCAGTGGTCAACGAGGAGTTCGGAGTGAAGGGTGGCGACGAAAAAGCTTTCTCGATATACAGCGACATGCTCGAAGGCGCAGACCCGATGCTCGGTATTTTGAACATCGACATCCAATGGGTCCTCGGCCTTGCGGACAACCTCGAGCCATTCCCCGACGCACTGGCGCGGGATCTACTCGAGAAGTGGAGGCAGGTCAACGCGAGAGGGGAGACGGTCGCAGCGCCACACAGGGCGAACCAGATCGTGCTTTACTACAGGCAAGACCTATTCGACCAGCACAACGTCGCCCTCAACTTCAGCACGTGGGAATCGTTCGAAGCCGGCGTCGCCGAGTTGCAGAGCAGCGTACAAGCCGCGCGGGGCGACGCGGCGTATCGTGCGTTTTCGTACACACTCGCAGGCGGATCGTCCGACATGAGCGTCGCTCTCACGACGTTGCTGTCTGGACACGACGGAGGCATGATAGTCGAGACGAATGGCACGGTCTCCGTCAACAACCAGAACGCGATAAAGACACTCGCCATGATGCGGCGCTGGTATGCCCCCCCCGCCTTTTTGTGTTACCGTCGATTCCGATGTTGTACGGAAGTTTCTGCCCCTTGGATTATCCGACGAAGACGGCCAACAGAAGGAGAGAGAAGCAAGAAGACGTCTTTGCCACGAGTGAAACTGTGTACTACGGTTAGGCTTTCCATGCGGTTAGACTCCTGTGTTACGCAATTGGACCCCTGTGTCATGCAATTGGACCCCTGTTTTATGCAATTAGACCCCTGTGTCATGCAATTGAACCCCTGTTGTATGCAATTGGACCCCTGTGTTATGCAATTGGACCCCTGTGTTATACAATTGGACCCCTGTGTTATACAATTGGACCCCTGTGTTATGCAATTGGACCCCTGTGTTATGCAATTAAACCCCTGTGTCATGCAATTGGACTCCTGTCTCATGCAATTGAACCCCTGTTGTATGCAATTGGACCCCTATGCAATTGGACCCCTGTGTCATGCAATTGGACCCCTGTTTTATGCAATTGGACAATTGGACCACTGCTTTATGCAATTGGACCCCTGTGTTATGCAATTGGACCCCTGTGTACTTCCAGTTGTATTGCGGTTTGACTCCTCCGTACGGCATCGCTCACCATAACCATGTCTACTCAGGGCGGGCACGATTCTGCACCCGGCGACGCTGCTGACCGGAAACAACCCAATTTCTCAGCTTGAGAACGACGAAGCGGCCGTCATTCTGCAATGGACGTCGCTGAGTGATACCATCGGAGCGTTCGAGGACCAGTACAACATGAGCATCGCGATGGGACCGATCCCCGGAAAAACGGGTGCCGGCTGTTCTGGGAGCTGGAATATCGCTCTCTCAAAGCACGTGAAGATGAAGGACTTGGCCTTCAAGATCATGGAGTCCCGCCTCAATACGGACTATGTCATATGGGAGCCTGACCAAGAGCCGTACACGCCGCGCTTCTACGAAAACGCGACGCTGTGGGGGATGTGGTGCGCCAAGAACACGCTACTGTGCACGGCGGTCGAGACATATCCGGACTTCTTTTCCCGGCTCACGCACCGGCCGTCGGCCGGGTGCGGGCCTCTTTTTGCGAAATGCCAAGGGGTCATCAAAAGCGTGATGGACAAGTTCCTTGCAGACAAGCTGAGCCCTCAAGAGACGGTGGCTGCGATGGAGATCGAGCTGAAGGTCCTCCTCGGCATCTGGCAGCAAGACGCGCTGTATGACGAGCCGACGGCGTGGACCGGTATGCGGATCGCGGCCGTCGTAGTCGGGGGGTGCGGCGTCGCGTACTTGCTCGCCCTCTCCGCGATCTTCTGCCTCAAGGTGAACAGCCTGCGGAAGCCGAAGGGGTTCTCGATCCCGCTGTCCCTCTTCCTCGCGCTCATGGCCTCCCTGCTGTTCTCCGTGGTGCAGGTGATCACCATCAAAAGCTGGTACGACTCCTTCCGCGACACATCGTCCGACCTCGGGGCCGATGTTCGGCAGAGAAGCTTGCAGATGGTCACCGAAACCACGCAGCAATCAATCGAAACGTCGTTTGGCCAGTTGACTGATGCAGCAGTCTCGATCATGAAGCGCTTCGTAGAAGCAGACTTCGTGCGGAAGCTGCCGTATCTCGACTTGGACCCGCGGTCTTTAGTCCTGCTGTTCGATCAAGTCAACGAACGCATCGCGGTGACGTCGGACCGGAACAAACAGCCGGACGGTCCCGTAAGCGACCGCCTCACACCCTGGGGCCTCGCGGGGCTCCAGCTCCTGGGAGGAAACATCAAGGGAAAGTTGAACGGAACCGCCTTCGAGCACACGATCGACGGTACGCCGTGTTTCTTGGACGCGGACACCGTGCAGTACAAGGAATCGATCCCAGGGCCCAATTCCGCCTTTCTGCGCGAAATCAGCTACATGATCGTGTACATCGTCCCGAAGGATGTGGTCATCGGCGAAGCCGATGACGCCCTGGCCCACTCGGTGTACGTGTCCATCCTGCTGTTGGCCGTCGGGTTGGCCCTTCTAACCACGGCGACTTCGATCATCACGCTTCCCCTCGTCTCCCTCGCGAACGACATCGAAAACGTGCGGGTCATGCGCCTGGAGGCGTCGCTCGGCATCAAGAAGTCCAGCTCATTGACCGAGATCGCTTCGTTGCTCGTCGGCTTTCAGCACATGTGCAGGATGATTAACGAGTACAAGACGTTCATGCCGAAAACGCTGTTCAGGGAAAGCGACCATGACGGAGAAGAATCGGGCTCGGACGCGTTGCCGAAGAAACCGCCAGTCAAGGCCGCGTCGCATACGTCCGAAGGGTCTGCCTCCTTCCGGTCCATGGCTGCAATGAGCTTCGAGTTGTCCGGGTTGCAGACGATGCGCGGGGCGATCCTGTCGATCTCCGTGCACCAGCCCGAGAGCGGCACCGCCCAGTCGTCGTTCAACCTCGACACGTTCACGACGGTGTTCACCACCGTCGAGAAGCTGGCCCACTCCAGCAGCGGCATCGTGCACAGCTTCTCGACCATGCACGCCGAGGAGATCCTCGTCAGCTGGGGAATGACGGCAGGCTGCCCCTTCGCCCGGCAGCGGGCCGTCAACGTCGCGTTCGAGCTTAAAACCCTGGCCGCAGACCTGAAGACCAGGTTGTCCCTCGCTGTGTGCGCCGGCCGGTTTAAAGCCGGGAACATCGGCACGCTGCGAACCCGTGGGTTCTGCATTGCGGGGAACCCCGTCAAGTCGTATGACGTCGTCGTCAAAAGCTCGATGGCCCTCAGCTTCTGCCTGCGCCGGAGCATCATAGTCTGCGACGCTGAAGTGGCCGACTTGCCCGGCTTCGTCATGTTTGAAGTCGACGCTGCGAACGTCGACGGGAGGCTGACGTTCCTCAAAGAAGTCGTCAGCCGCGCCGCGGAAGACGTGCAGGAGTGGATGTACGAACTTGACGAGTTGAAGAAGAACCAGCCGGTGCTTTCGCGGTTTCTGACCGCAGGGGACAACATCACACTTCTCGGTCTCACCAACGCACTGAAAGACCCGGACTGCACGCGTGACGACAAACTCATCCTCGAGAACATGAAAACCATCATCGAGCCCTTTCCACACGCCGCCAAGTGCTGCATTACACTCGCCTACGATAGCGTCGTCATGTTGAAGAAGTACGTTTCCCTCTCCGCACCGACCGCGGAGGACACTGGCAACGAGGAGAGCAAGCCATCTCTGAAAGTCAGCTAGGGGGGCGAGAATCAACTGCTACGCCGCCCTTCAATGAGCCGTCCGTATACAGCGTTGCATGAGGTGGCTTCGAAGCCAGCAGTCCTCACTGCTGGCTTCGAAGTTGGGAACATCGGTCCTCAAGCTCGCGGAGATTTTGCGGGGAGCTCAAGCCACCCGACGTTGTCACTCAGAGCTCAGGCACAGGGTCTCCGAGAGACAGCATCACTCTTCTCGGGCGACAACAAGACGCAAAAGAGCCCATGGAAAAGCACATTGAGGTTCTGGGTGAAGATCACTCTTCCCGGATTACATGACATGCACGGTGACATACTCGTTCTTCAGAGCTTGAGAACCATCTTGAGCCCTTTTCCCCAGCCAAGTGCTGCACCACACCGCCTACCATAGCTTTGTCGTGACGAAGGAGGACGTTCCTTCTCGGCTTGACCTACAATAGCATTCGCCATGCTGAATAAGGCTTCTCCCCCCACCCTAGGCCATACGTTGGCTGCATACGGCTGCTTACGCACAAACCTGTACACATACGCATACGCATACGTCCAGACCTGCATACGGCAACACAGTTGCGCATCCAGCTGGGCATGCGGGCACCTCCACAGATGCGGCCGGAGTTTCTGCAGCTTCGGCTGACACCACCTGCACACTTAACCATGGTTAAGAAGACGAACGAAAACATAGCCACAAATATAGCTCGAAGCATCTGCAGAATAACACGAAACGCCTCTAGGCAAAACCCCGTTTTCACATTACTTCACACCTCGTCGCACTCCTCCGGCTGTTCGGTGTCTGCGGGATAGCTTCCAGCCGACAGGTAGTCCCGCGTCAACTGTGTATAACACATGTTGCGCTTGTTGCAGTTGTACCTGACAATTACGCATCTGCCGTTGCGTCGTTGAGCTGCCCTCTACCTTTCGTCATAGCTGGGTGAGTAGCCCACGGCGCGTTCTGCTGACCTATTTGACGCCGGGTTGTCCCAGGGCTTTTGCTACCATTGCGACCATTTCTCTGCGGGCTTCGTGGCAGGCTTGGTTGCAGGGTTCTCCGCGAGTTTCGAGGCACGCTTGTCACCGGGGTTGTGATACCATACACATACCGTACGCATATCATGCATTCGTATGCGCATGCGCACCGTCCTGATGGTCCGACTCCGTAGCTCGAAAGGCCCGAAAGCACCGGAAGGCTCTAAAGCTCGTTTAACGCGTCAGTGTAGTGCGCGTGCAGCCTACGACATGTAGGAGCATTACCGACCTGCAGACCAGGAGCGGCCCTGATAAGACGGGGGACTGCGCACCTGCTGTTCCAAGCACGTCTCCTGCATCCCGCCGTGCCCCCACTGAGCTCTGCGGAGTTTTACACGTAAAATGAAGACGAGTCTGTGCGTTCCAGTGGATCGCAGCTCACAAGCAGGCGACCGCGCTAGAACCTTTCAGCTGTTGCTCCGACACGGTTGTAGGGGCCCTCTCCCTCAGACGGGGTTGCCTGCACGTAGCATGGGTGGGCTGGCGCTGTTGATAGCTTGAAGGACTGAAGCACGGTGCAGATGGGACGCGGTGTGTTGAGAACATAGCATATGCCAAGTACGTTTCTTTTTCTTTTTGCTTTCCGCTCACTTTTCCGATCCTGACCTCACGGAGTCTTGCACTCAATTATTTTCGCTGTCTCTCTCTCTCTCTCTCTCTCTCTCTCTCTCTCTCTCTCTCTCTCTCTCTCTCTCTCTCTCTCTCTCTCTCTCTCTCTCTCTCTCTCTCTCTCTCTCTCTCTCTCTCTCTCTCTCTCTCTCCCTCTCTCTCTCTCTCTCTCTCTCTCTCTCTCTCTCTCTCTCTCTCTCTCTCTCTCTCTCTCTCTCTCTCTCTCTCTCTCTCTCTCTCTCTCTCTCTCTTTCTCTTCTCTCTCTTTTTCTTGTTTTTGTTTTCATTATATTTTTTTTTCCCCCGTTAGAAGTACTGTTGTGTACCGGGGGAGCATTGCCGCACAGCGGCTGCTCATGTGAAAGTTAAGGAAAAACAACCAAAAAAAATGCTAATACGGACCACCCGCCCCCTCCACTCCCCCCTCTACACCGACGAACCAGACTTACAGTCCTGCCTGCAGGCACCAGTTCCGCGCTGATGATAGTCCGCCTTGTGTCCCGCTTAATGGTGCAGGTAGGACTAGTGCGGTGTGATGCATGATCCATTCCAAGCACGTTCGGGGGACGAAATTGCCTGTGCTCTGTGGTAGCAATGGGTGCCCCTGCTGTGACGAGCACGAACAGCCGCCTAACTACCCCGACTCACCGCTGTTATGTCGACACTTTGGTTCCGCGCTGATGATCGCCTCATGTGTCCGTGGCGAAGGGCCGAAACACGGCGCAGATAGGACCAATGCGGCGTTGGACTCATGCCCATTCCAAGCACCTCAACAGCAGGTCGGTTCTATTCTCCCCCCACAAAGGGTTGTCGCTGCACCGTTTGCCGCGTCACCATCATCGTTCAGCTGGTGCTGATCGCCCGTTGTTTCGTCCAACCCTAACTCTAGAAACGTTCTCGTAGAAGACTTGGTGCTTGCATCAAACACGCGCAGTGGAGTCCAGCCCCAGGAGTTGGGAGTTAAAGAGGATGGAAAAGCGGGTGTGTTACAACCAAAACGTGCGTAAATCCACACCCGACACGCGGGTGTGACACGCGCTTTTTTAACTCCAACTTCAGCTCTAGCTTCTGAGGCTGGACTCCGCCGTCTGCATGCGAGGCGGTGTATTGCCGCACGCATCAACTAGAAAGTCCCCTCCCCCCTCTTTAAGCAGTGGTGGAGGGCTGTGCTCTAGTAGCACGGGTGGTCCTGGCTGTGACGAGCTACGAACAGCCGCCTGACAAACCAGACTCACACCGCAGTCCTGTCTGCAGACACTCAGGTTCCACGCTGATGATGGTCCGCCTTATGTGTCCGTGGCTTAAAGGACCGAAACACGGCGCGGACGGGACCAGTGCGGTGTTGAGCACATACCCATTCCAAGCACGTTCTTGCACTCCCCCCTCTTTAAGCAGTGGTGGAGAAAAGTCAGCCGCGGCCACGGCCGCGAGCTGTCCTTTCGTCTCGTCGACGAGCCGTAAAAGGCCGCGTGTGGGCTCAACGCGCGCTGCCGAGGTTACTCATTTGCTCAGGAGCCTGAGATTCATACTTATGCCCTGTTCGAACGCCGCCCGGTGCCGCGCCACACTTACCCGCGATAGCATTGTCACTTGATGAAAAATACGTTTCCCTCACTGCAGACAGGAGTCAGCTTGCAGTTTCCTCCCTGCTGCCCTTCCACCCCGTCAACGAGCCGTCAAACACTTCAGCGTCCACAACAACCTGGGCAGGTCGTTTTCTATGATTGCGCAGGACTCTGATTTTGTCATCACGAAGCTTGCCGGGGACGACAGGATAGTCTGGTACGACGACTGGGCCCTCGTCGGTACCTGTCCGGGCGCGCTTCGCGCTGTGCGCAACCGGGTCCTGCAGCGTGCCCGTATGGTGCGCATGATGGTCAAGGACGAGTAGTCTGTCCTCGAGCAAGGACGAGAAGTCTGTCCTCGAGCCCAGCTCTTCCCGGTCTCGAGCTTTCGAGCTCCGTCTTCTTGAGCTGGCAGCAGGGGACCTCGTGCCCAGCGGGCAAGCCTCCTGGTTTGCCGCATGTCAGGGGGGGTCACGTGAGGGGGGACCCCTTCATTCTTCTCTTGCCGATATTGCTGCTGCGTCTGTGTCTCGTTTAAGGCCGGTCGACCTGAAGCTTTCGCTTGCATTCGTCCGACTTTCGCCGTTAGCTTCGCAAGAGCAAGCCTGGCGCAGCGGCATCGGCAAGGTGAGCCGAGCGACCACTAACACATTTGTACACGGCAAGCGAGCGAGTGTCCGACGAAACTCGTTGTCAATACCACCCAACGACTGTGACACACATGCACAATGTCGGTCGCTAGCGTCTGCCAAGAGCGCGCGTGTCACAGCCGTGTCTTAAAGATGAGATGAGGCGCAATGGCTCACTCTGCCAAACAAAACCACCAACGCGGCAAGAGCGAGTGTCCGATGAAATTCGTTGCCAACACCACCCAACGACTGTGACACACATGCACATTGCTGGTCGCTAGCGTCTCTCTGCCAAGAGCACGCGTGTCTCAGCCGTGTTTTAAAGATGAGATGAGGCGCAATGACTCACTCTGCCAAATAACAAAACCACCAATGCGGCAAGAGCGAGTGTCCGATGAAACTCGTTATCAATACCACCCAACGACTGTGACACGCATGCACATTGCCGGTCGCTCGCGTCTGTCATGAGCATGCGTGCCACAGCCGTACCTTAAAGGTGAGATGAAGCGCAACTCACCTGTGTCAAAGGACAAACTACCAACGCGTCAAGAGCCTAAAATCCGACGAGGAAGTGCCTGGCCCCACACAAAACGAAATCCGGGTTTAGTGCGCGTCAACAGAATGACTTGCTGGATGGGAACCCGAATTCTACTTTGCGAGCTGTCAAGTCGGACGGCGTGCTCCTTAATACACGAAACAGTCTAAAACGAATGATCCACCTTTTTTTAGCTTAGTGTCCGAACGTTCTGTGCAGGTTGCCTTACAGATGGCTTTGTGAAGGCTGGACAGACGGTGTTCTGATAGAATTCCTAACCTGGGAAAAAAGAAACAGAGGCAAAACCGTACAAGGAAGTGGGAATTCTATCAACCTGCCACAACCACACACAACCAAAACGAAGCGCTTGACTTTTATATTATTTTACCAAACATGAAATGTGCCAGTGCTTTAAAAATGCACGACATCTGTGACCACCAGGCGAGCCTACTGGCCCTGTACAAGGTAGCCATGCTGTCTGGTGCACACAATTGTCCCCTGAACGAGCCTGGCTGCCAGGGACGACCCTGCATCGTAAACGTTTTCTTGATTTTAGAGAAGTTGTTGTGGACACCACGACAACACCGTAGCGTACACATCCTTGGTTACATAGGGCGTACATAGGCCCCACACGCACATCATCGTACTTTGCCAGATTGTCCGCACCCGCCTGCTGGCAATTGTGATGACCCGTTGTCGCGCGCGTAGGCTCGATTTCTAGGCCTGATCGAAGATTCCCAGGTGTCCAACGTGTAAGGGTAAATTTCAGCGAGATGCGGGCCTGGGGTTCCTTCCACTTCCGCATCCTCCGCTTCAGTGGCTCAAATTCTTCGGTCGATGCTCAGCTTCTTCGCGCACATAGACAGCCTTTTCTGGAGTGCCGTCGACTCAGGCACAGGCTACTGCCTGCCTCCTTGTTTCCGTATTTCGCCAGCGCCTAGCTAACAGTGCGCATTTGAGATGTCCTACACACGGACTTTCTGTCGTCCAGTGGCCACTAAACCGCAGGGACACCTCCTCGCCCACTTCCCTCCTGCGAAATCTGACCCGCTGGGTGGAATGATGCTGTGCGCAAGCCGACAAAGAGAAGGGCAACCCCCCAGGCTGAAATACGTCGTTGTAGACGGCCGACATCACGCAAACTGGGAACCAACCGAGATCGCCCCGCAGGGAACGAGTTTGCGTATCCTGCGTTTGCTCAAAACAAGTGATATGCCTTCGTTTCTCCCGCACCAATTAGGGACGTCGTTCTTCTTTTTCCTCGCGGACTTGCCGAGGAACATTGCCAAACCCGTACGAGTGTTGAGCACAGGCCGGGGTATGGGGGGAAGGTCTCCAAAAAGTCGTTTTCTGCCAGGGAACCCTGCAGGGAAATGCGACAAACAAGAATAAAGTGGCAAGCCCGCGGGAGATTTCCTGACGAGTCGAACTTTGGATTGGTCTGGTGATCCCGAGGGAAGCCCTAAGTGCGCGGCACTAAGTTGTTTGTGCGTACGTGTTATCACCTGTTTTGGTCATTTCCACAGTACGCTGCCAACCGTGACTTCTTGATGATGACAACCGCGGTTGTTACCATAAGAAAGAAGGAAGCCCCCATGGCTCCTTCCCCAACAGAAGGAGTCGTGTCTCCTCCCTTTCTCCCCCTTTCCTCGTTTTTCTCTTGATCTTCAACCAGACGACTTGATGTTAGTCATCAAGCATGCATGAAAAGCAGGCAATACTGCCCAACCATCAAACTAAAATCTCCTCTGCTCACATACACCCACGCACCCACACAACAAAGTGAGAGTTTATGCCTCATAACTCGCGAAGTACAAAAATCCTTCTGACTTATCATTTCCAACACTCCTCCTGTGCGTCATTTGCATCACTTGATGAGTTGACGCGATGCCCGCAGGCCCAAACCTATATTTGCCATACCTACCTCCCCGGTGTTAGTGTCGCCTCCATTTATCCCGTGGTAGAGTGTCGCCTTTTCGCATGGAGAAGCGAGGCGACACTGGTTGGCAATAAGGTTTCGTGTTTCCATGAAAATGTCCTGCACAATGTTGACCGCACCATGATGAACTCGCAGTTGTCAAGTGCGGTGACTCCGGTAGTGGTCGGATGTCGGTTGCCAGAGCTGTGGCGACGCCTGACGCAACGGTGATGGCTGGTGGCCAGTAGCAGCCGGTGGCTGTCCTCCCACGCTGGTTTCAAACGTAGTGGACAGCGTTTTTGCGCACCAGGCAACTCTGAGAAGGTGCGACGGGCTTCGTCGATGAGGACGCAGGCTTCCCGTCTTGCGCCCACAACAAGCTCGACTGCATCGATCTACGCAAAAGGCTCGACGTAACTGCTCAAAGTAATCAACTTGGAAGAGCCCTTGCAGTAGGTCCATCACGAGGCGATGGAGGTCTGCAAGAGGCCGGTCTACGAAAGCAGTGTGTGATTTCTGGCACCCGGAGGAATAAACAGAGGAATTCACGAGATGAGGTAGCCCCCTTCCCGTGTGAGTGTCGCCTTTCACGAAAAGGTGTCTTTACTAACACGGAGGGCGGTAGGCATATCTGCAAATGACTGAATGAGGAAAGAAAAAGTAAGTTGAGGCTAATTGTGGGCCCCACGGGAGATCGTTGTCCAGGCTCAGCGCTGACGAATCCGACCTGGCGATACCTGTGCATTGTTCGACTCCATTGGATGGCTGCATTGTTGCGCAGACCTCACATGGGCACACCGCCACTTCTATCCCCACCGCAACTGCTGTGTCTCGTGCTTTTGTTCTGCACCGTCCGACCGCATGCAGTTAAGAGAAGTTTAGGCGCTGGCGACGCAACTCTCCTCGTACTGCTGCAGGTCTGGGACCATCGGGCGGAAGGTACAGCACGGTTTGGGGCCCTTTGGGACACGTTTCACGATGTGTGTAGAGAGCTCAGACCGACATTGTATTGTGAGAGCGTGAGTTCTGGCGCTCTTCAGCACGGTGGGTGAGCCAGTATTGAGGCCAGTTTGTACCGCCTGTGTCGACGAGCGGGGCCAACGCTCGTAAAGCAACACTATGGGTACACAACTGAACGCTCGACACAATACGAATCGGTAGCGATTTTTTTTTGCTTTCAGGATTTTCGCCAGCGGGAGCTTGTCGACCTTCAGCGTTCCAGGCAATCCTGGGAGATCCTGGATTCTGTCATCGCGGCCATGAGCCGTACTCCCGATATATCGGGATGGGCGGTCTCACGAGCCGTGGCACAAACTTGTCACCCACGAAGTTGAACATCTTGCGCTGTCCTGGAGTTTCAAATATCGCTCCCCTTGCATCGTGTTGATTCTGACCTGACACTGGGCATGGATGACTGCACTGCCATTGCCTAGTACCCATCCACTGCACCACACCCACTGTACGCTGGCTTTGTGGAAGTTTTATTACGCTGGCTCGAAGGAGAAAAGCTTCCGTTGCGAGACGGCTTGCCGGCTGCCTCAGTTTTGCTCGGATCAACCGGGATAGGAATGAGTTGTTTCAGGCTAGTGTGAGTTTCACCAAAGATAACATCAGTGGGCGCGGGCTTTTGATATTAATCATCATGTTTCAAACCCCCGATAGCGCGTAACCTGGAAGCACCCAGAGGGTGTCGGTGGTACAAAGGTGCAGTTGCCCGCATCCATCTGGCAATCAGCTCGCAGCGGGGAGGTGACGCTACTCACCTGGACGAGGAATGAGTGACCCGCGGCATCGTCAGCGACAGGCGACACATATTACCGTATTTGGAATTATGTTGAACTGGACTAAAGCTAGAACAGGTACCGGGTAAAACCTGGGACACCCGGGTAGTCACCTGCGTGACTGCACCAGTGGTGCTCCTGCAGCCTCCTACGACAGCGGCATCTAGGGTCGAGCTGACTATTGAGCACCCGAAGGCGCGGGCAAGCGCCGGGGTCGTGATATTCTGCAAAGCACGCAAAGAGTCGCAAACAGGGATTTATACGCCGGTCTACATGGGCGGGTCACCCGTCCATCCTCAAAAAAAAAAAAAAAAAAAAACCCACGGGCTGGCGGGTGTGGGTAGGCTACCACAGCAGTCATAGGGGGTCATGGGGGGGCCCATAGGGGGTCCATAGGGGGGTCATGGGGGGGTCCATAGGGGGTCCCAGGGGGGTCATAGGGGGGGGGGGGTCATGGAGGCGAGCAAGCGGCCCAACCCGGCGAGACACAGCCGAACTTCCAACCGCAGTGGTGGATTCTATCACGCCCAACTCAGGATGGGGCCGGGACAATGCCGGGGAAAAGGAAGGACATGCTAGGGCAACATACGTTGTTCAGCTCCTGGAAGAGACAGTGGGGGGTTGAGACAGTGGGGGGTTGAGACAGTGGGGGGTTGCGTCTGCAATACCCGAATACAGCGCGCATCCTCTTGATGGCACTAGTGCTTCCTCTTGGGACGGCTTCCGTGGAACGATTGTTCTCCGTAGTAAAGCAGTGCCGTACGTACATCCGCAACAGGTTGTCGAACTAAACTGTGCGCCAATGTTTGTTCTTGGCGTACAATCCCCCTTCCGTGACGCCAGAATTTCTTGACCAGCTGATGAGAGAGTATCTCATGCTGGATCCGACAGTCAGGAAAAATGACAAAGACGATGCGTCAGAAAGCGAGGACTCAGAGCCCGAGCCCGAAGCCGAGGACCCGTTGCGGTACACGAACGTACGCCGAACATTATTGAAGTTCGCAAAGGCTTCGGTGTACTTCGATGCCGTGTCGGCGGTCCTCGCAAAGAGAGAGCAGTTGGCACGACGCCCCATGCCCTTATTCTCCAACTCTTCCTTGTAATCCAACTGCTGTGTTTTCCCCCTCACGCGCCCTTTGCCGGACAACTGCTGGTTCTCCCACCTCTCTGCTGCACCCTCCACCCTCTGGAACATCTGGCTCGGAATCTATACACGGTGCGCAGTGATGCACGGTGATGCACAGTGATCCACGCTAGTGCGGTGTGCACAGTGACACGATAGCGCATGGTGGTGCATAGTGATCCACAGTGGAGGACAGTGGTGGCACTAATTTTCGGGCCCTCAACGACTTTGCAGGGCTGGCTGGGGTGGCTGGACAGGCTGGACCACCACTGGGGGGGGGGGGGTCTGGGGGGTCGACAAACACGTGCTCGGCACCCCGGTGCAAAAGACGGGTACCCGTCCATCTACATGGACTATTGCTCTAGGCCGAAATCCCCTTATAAATCCCTGGTCGCAAACCCCGAAAAAAAAAAAAAAATGCCGAACCGGGTAAACCGGTTCAACATGTCCGGGAAACAAGGCGTCAAATTAAACATGACGACCACCCACCGAAATCAAAGGAGTTACTTTCCACCGGATTCTGCCCCACCCTGATTGAGGAAAGAGGCGCTGGTTTTTGTGCATTGATTTGTCCATCATCTGCGCTCACGGAGCCGAGGTCTCATAAACATACGACCGCAGTTCCGCAAGCTTCATATTTTCATGTAAGCGCCAGCTTGGAAGGAAATGCTCGACGATGCTGCAGACAAAGAACCGAAGGGATCCCGAGTACTGTAACTCCCGAACCAGACGTGAGGTCATGCGGGTCTACCCCTACACGACTCGACACGCAAACACAACAACGGTCAAAAGTCCTGAGTGAAAAACAACACACGGTGGTGAACGCGAACAAGTCAGATTGTGTTTGTATGGTATATTTGCCCCTCTACCTCTATATTTCCTCCCTCCCGTCCGTTCGGAGTCAAAGCAGCTTCGTCGAGTATCTCCCGGGCATACGCCGGCGTTAGGGTTTGTTTGTACTGTGCACAGTGGGGTCGAATCCTGAAGACCGCGGCATCGCCAGACCACGCAAACTGAACTCCACATGCGGAAGGTGAACGCGGTGAAGTACATCGACCACCTTATCTACGTGTTCGAAAAGTGTTGGGCCGGAAAAAGGTCCGAATATTTTTCAAGTACCCCCCACCCAAGCCTAAGTTTCCGTCCGTGGCTTAAAGGACCGAAACACGGCGCAGACGGGACCAGTGCGGTGTTGAGCACATATCCATTCCAAGCACGTTCTTGCAATGGTGCCTGCACGTCAGTCAAATTCAACATGAGGGAACAAGTTCTTTGGGTGTCTTCCTCGTTGTATATTCCGCGTTGCGGCCGTGGGGCATCTTGTGGGGGCCACCAAACATGATCTGAGCGGGGAAAGGTCCTTTTCTTGCAGAAACTCTAACATTTTCCCGGTCCAACATTTTTTTTTTTTTTTATAAACACCTGCTTTGTAGGAAATACTTGGAGGAGGCTGCTAGCTGTAAAATATCAAAGGAGGTAAATGTGCTGTAGCCCACACGAAACACATATGAATCTGGGTTCAGTGGCGGGCGTAAGCGCTCAACAAAAAAGACCCACTTTCTCGTTGTATTGTTTCTCCCCCTCTAGCCTCCTTCGAAGTATGCACACAAGGCAACCCCTCGAGTATTTCCGAACACGGTACGCATCGTGCACTGACTTGCCGCGTCCACGCTTGCTCTGACCATTGAACCTTGTGGCGTCATGGGTTGGCACACACGTCGATGCTCACATCGAAGTAATGCTGCTGATGCGTCACTCGATCACTACAGATCAGCACCGCCCGCTTTAAGGCACTCGTTGGCTCGTTGTTTGAAAATATTGCTCCTTTCTTTTAGACTTGCTCCCGAACTAGAACGACACATACTACTATACTACCGTGCGCAGAATCGAAGAGTGACTGCTATGTTCTTTTCGAGCTCCCCAAAGCAATGCAAGCCAGATTCCAGAAACCATACTGTCCTCTCAACGCACCCAAGTGCTGCGCCTCACCGTTTCCACCAGACAAGCCCGTCGTAGGAGACTGATGGCGACCCTTCGCTTGCCGTCTTTTGTGTCCTCAATTATCAAATTCGTACCAATTTCGTTTCGTTTCTGTTAGAACAAATCCCTCGCTCCACAACCTTTTTTTTCTCTCTACCAGACTCTTCCGTTTCTTTGTTTTTCTGCGCATGCACTTCTCGTACCCAACCCATGAGGACGGCAGGCCTCCACTTTACACTCCTCACTGCTACAATCTGCACCGACAGGTGCAGTGCTTCTTGTCTGATCTCGAAATACGCATCAGCGAGGTCATCGTATAGGATAAACACACGCTAAAAACGACGTGGGGAGCCCAAGGATACACCCCTAACCTGGCGAGATCTTGGTGTCGGTCACAAATTGTTTCAAACCTGACTTGCCAAAGAAAGCAAGTAAAGTGTACACGAAAGAAGCCATGCATGCCCCCCCAAACCCACGCAGTACGTACTAGCTTTAAAAGAACCCATTCGACGAAGGTCACCCGGAGACTCTAAAAGCCCGGATTCTCAAGCGAACTACAACTCTAAAAAGAGGAAGGAGGGTTTGTCGATTCATCGTGGGAATGCTAAGCGCGTAACGAACCACTCTCTAGGAAGGTGTTGGGCACCGGATTCAAAGGAATCAGACAACAAAAGTTCCCACCCACCCACACCGGTTTGCTTGTCTTGTTTTTCGTGTCCGCGTTCAGCGCGAGGTCCAGGGGACCTGGGTTCCCGCCCTCCGTCCCCCGTGACCTCCTGGGCTAGCCTGTTTCTCTCACCATTCAGCGGCTATCTCGGGGGGTTACCCCCCCGAGTCCTCTCCCCCAGTCATCTCAGCCATCAAGCGGGCACAAACGGCTTCCTGCCTTGCAACCCGTCGCAGCAAGATGTGTTCTGTTTTCTCGTTCGGCATCACTGCGGACAGCCGATGCCTGGAGAATGTGTGGAGGGTAAGCCGGTCCACCTGTCCGCTGAAACTGCAGCGCATTGCCTCTCGCTGTCTATCATGGTGTACCGCGTAACACCACGGTTTATCGGGTTCATCCCTATCTCCTGGAGCTGCATAGAATCGCTGGTTCTGTGTCACGGTACATCACGGTTTAGCAGCTCTGCCCTGCTGTTGCTTTCTTGGAAGCAAACCTGTGGCGAAGTGGAGGAAAAGTCCACCTTCTGTTATACGTTAAACTGTGTTTGACAGCACCAGGCAGCTCTATGCAGCTCCTGGGATGGGGATGGCCTGTGGTGTACATTCGTCATAAACAGGCAAATCGATGCTGTTCAGGAGGCAGCGGACAGGCTTTTCACCGGAGCAGCACCCCTGTCCCTGAAACTGCAGCGCATTGTCGCGTGTAGCTTTATCTGCAATGATCTGGACCGCGCCGTCTCCAGCGGGTGCGCTCTGCTGCCTTCTTTTTTTGAGAATTTTCTGAAAATGACTCCCCACTAACGCAACGACAAGGATGGAACTTCTTCGAGAAGTTCTCTGAGTCTGAGACCCCACGAAACTCGATGGACTGGGCGGTTTGAAAACTCTTAGCCAGGATGTCTGATCGCCCGCCCCTACACCAAGCTGCTCCTGCTGTAAATTTGTTGCATTAGTGTGATTGTCAGGCCTTCGACTACCCTGAGCAACGCACTATTTGCTCCTGCTAGACCGTGATGTACCGTGACACCGAACCAGCGATTCTATGCAGCTCCAGGAGATAGGGATGAACCCGATAAACCGTGGTGTTACGCGGTACACCGTGATACACAGCGGCAGGGTACAGGCCCCTCGGGAAGGTAAGACAAGGAGGGCCTGAGATGCTGAAGGTCGACCGTCGAAGAACGCGACAAATAAAGCGGGATCGTGCGGAAACACAAAGCAAACCTCCAGCCCTAAACGTAAAAAAAGAAGGCAGGCGGGATACCATGCAGCTGTCAGCTCCGTCGGTGCCAGCAGGGCAAGCGAGCCCGGCGCGAAGCGAGTGGTGATCATCGGCGGCGGCATCACCGGGCTGGCGGCCGCGTACGAGCTGACGAAGCGGGCGGGGCCGGCGGTTCAGGTGACCGTGCTGCATGGCGACGACAAGGTGGGCGGGTGGCTGAAGAGCAAACCCGTCGCCGGCGTCCTGTGCGAGCAGGGTTTCCGCGGCTTCCGGTCGCAGGGCGCGGGAGCGTAGACGCTGCAGCTGGCTTGCGAGCTCGAGCTCCAGTCCAAGTTGGTGCCGTGCGACCGCGCTGCTGCGAAGCGATTCGCGTATTTGAACGGCAAGCTGAGCCAGCTGTCCGTCTGATTCGTGGTCCGCGAATTCGGGTTCTGGAACCTGGTGGCCGAGTTCCTGAACTGGGGCACCCGCCCGCCCCGAGGCGGAGGAGACCGTGTCGGACTTAGCCCAAGCCATCGTCGCATCCGGCTTCTTCGCAGGGGATCGGGGAGGGTAAGGCAAGAAGGGCCTGAGATGCATATAAAGGTGGGTTGTCGAAACACAAAGCAAACCTTCAGTCCCGAAAGTAAAAACGAGGCAGGGGGGATACCATGCAGCTGTCAGCTCCGTCGGTGCCAGCACGGCCGAGCGAGCCCGGCGCGAAGCGAGTGGTGATCATCGGCGGCGGCATCACCGGGCTGGCGGCCGCGTACGAGCTGACGAAGCGGGCGGGGCCGGCGGTTCAGGTGACCGTGCTGCATGGCGACGACAAGGTGGGCGGGTGGCTGAAGAGCAAACCCGTCGCCGGCGTCCTGTGCGAGCAGGGCCCCCGCGGCTTCCGGTCGCAGGGCGCGGGAGCGTACACGCTGCAGCTGGCTTGCGAGCTCGAGCTCCAGTCCGAGTTGGCGCCGTGCGACCGCGCTGCTGCGAAGCGATTCGCGTATTTGAACGGCAAGCTGAACCTGCTGTCCGTCTGGTTCGTGATACGCGAATTCGGGTTCTGGAACCTGGTGGGTGAATTCTTGAACTGGGGCACCCGCCGAGCCCGCCCCGAGGCGGAGGAGACCGTGTCGGACTTCTTCGCGCGGCGCTTCGGCGAGCGGGCGCGCGGCCTCGCCCAAGCCATGGTCGCCGGCATCTTCGCCGGGGACGCCACGAAACTGTCGCTGCAGGCGTGCTTCCCCGCGATGCGGGACATGGAAGCATCGTGCGGGAGCTTGATCCGCGCTGGGCTTCTTTCGATGGTCGGGCTGTACCGCCCGAAGCAGCCATTCGACGCGTGCGATGCGGTGAAGTCTCTGCAAAGCCAGTCGACCATGTACACCTTCCAGCACGGCATGGGACTCCTCCCCATCGCCCTGTACGAAGCCGCGCGTAAGCAGGGCGCCACCATCCGCCTGAACGCGCTGGCAGTCGGCCTCGACACCACCGACAACGGTCTGGCCGTGAAGCTCGTCACGGGTGAAGTCGTGCCATGCGATCGGTTGATCTGCACGTCCTCACCGTACTATCTGTCCCCCTTGGTGGCGTCCCTGCACACTTCAACGCGGGACCCTCGCCTGCTGAAGTGCAAAACGGACCTGGCAAGCATCCCTCACTCCAGCCTGACCCTCGTCAACATCGTCGGCAACGCGGATTGCATCCAAGTTCCTGCAAAACACGTCGGCTTCGGGTTCCTGGTCCCTGCCGGAGATATCATCGGGTGCACGATGGACTCAGCAGTGTATTCCAAGATGTACAAGGGAAAGTTGTACAAGGGAAAGCAGGCTGTCTGTCTCACGGTCATGATCGGCGGCACGCTGAAGACGAGGGAGTGGCTGCAGAGCGCCGACGTGCGCGCGCTGTCGAAGACGTGGCTGCGCGACGTCGCTGGGGTCGACATGAACGCGTCAGAAGTGACCTTCGAGGTCACTCAGGTGCTCAACGGGATCCCGCAGTACTACATCGGCCACCATGCCAAGATGGGCGGGGTGGCTGACGCCCTCGGCGCGTACGGCATTGCGGTGGCTGGCATGGGAGTCATGGGCCCCGGCGTCAACGACTCGCTGCTGTCCGGCCTGCGCGCCGTGCAATACATCGCGTCGACGTTGCCGTCCACCCTTTCCGCGTAGGGACCATGCCACCCCTTCAAACGATTCCCGCAGTACTACATCGGCCACCATGCCAAGATGGGCGGGGTGGCTGACGCCCTCGGCGCGTACGGCATTGCGGTGGCTGGCATGGGAGCGCGCCGTGCAATACATCGGGTCGACGTTGCCGTCCACCCTTTCCGCGTAGGGACCATGCCACCTCTTCAAAAGATTCCCGCAGTACCGTCTGGTCACGGCGGGGCAGTGTCCGCGCTAGGTAAAAAGCGGCTGATTTCAGCCGGAAAATACTCGAGGGGCTGCCTTGTGCTTACTTCGAAGGAGGCTAGAGGGGAAGAAACAATACACCTACAAAATGGGTCTTTTTTGTTGAACGCTTACGCCCGCCACTGAACCCAGATTCACCTGTGTTTCGTGTGGGCTACAGCACATTTACCTTCTTTGATCTTTTGCAGCTGGCAGCCTCCTCAAGCATTTCCTACAAAGCAGGTGCTTATACAAAAAGAAATCTTGAAAAACTGACCGGAAAAAATCAGCCGGCTGATTTTGGAAGGTCTGCCGATCAGAAGGGGTTTCCGACAACATCTTGCCGGTGCATCAAGCTGATTCCGCTCCATGGGCGGCATAGCCAATGCTTACACAGTTGGACTTCGGCTGATTTTGGGAGGTCTGCCGATCAGAAGGGTTTTACGGCAACATCTTGCCGGTGCATCAAGCTGATTCCGCTCCATGGGTGGCATAGCCAATGCTTACTCTGTTGAGAATCGGCTGATTTTGTACGAGTCTGCCGGTAAAAAAAAGGGTTCAAATTTAATCAGCCGGCAAGCTGGCTGATTGCGCACACACTGCGGCGGGGCAAAAAAGAAAAACTTTGTTGTCGTTGGCTGGTCCGTTGAGGCGGCATGTCCAGCGCGAAGGTGGTCGGCTTTGCTCGGCCAAGCTGTGTTGCGGCTTTCCTTTACAAGCCCGCACGTATTCAAAGAGAGCGCGCTCTAAAATAAGTCGAATAGTCGGCAATAAACAACACAGACACACGCACAAGCACACGTACGCAGATACGATACGCTTACGCACACTAGCATACGATACCTCAAAGGAACCTTTACGGTGGTGGAACCTTTATGGTCACCCGGAGAGTATAAACCCCCGGTTCTCTAAGTGAACTCACACTCTAAAATCAGGGTTCCCGACCCCAAAAACACGCTACAAAATCGGCGTACAAACTCACGCGGGAAGGGCATGCGAAAGAGTGTGTTTTCGTTCGGGGGGAAAAAGAGCAATTCTGAGGAATTCCGCGGCTCCCGATACCCTCCGTTCCTTCCTGCAATGACGTGCCAGCTCAAAACAGTTGCAACAACAGGCGATATACTTTGTAATCGAGATCGCTAACTGCAAGTTCGAGCACTGTTCCTCTCAGATGACGGGTCCAGCCTATCTGAGTTTCTAGGCATAGTCGAGTTCTAAACTTGCAGCCAACGCTTTCTTTTCTCAGGTCTCTCTTTTTAGTACTACCACTGGCGTCGTTTTTCGTTAAGCATCGACCCACTATCGGATTCCTCATCTTCCCAACCTGCACATGAAATCAGGGGGTTGACGACCAGCTCGTCACGCACTAACGAAACAAAACGAACGCCTGTCTGTTAGTACTAACAATCTTGCGGGTTGCCCTACAATGTACTGTTGGGCTAAAAAAGAAGACCTTGGTATTTTGTTCCTTCCAGCAGTGTCCGCCTTTCTAGCGCCCGCGGAACAGCTTTTGAACCCTTTCTTTCTCCTTTTGCACCGAGGTCACGGCAGAGGACGCAGGAGAGACCCCACGCAACTGGAACAGGGACGCGGAGACAGGTGCATACGGGCTCTGGAGCCCAGCGAGGGGTGGTTGGTCCCTTCTTTGTAGGGGCTCACCCGAAAGGCTAACTTGGGCGTTTTGCTTTCAGTCACGAGTAGGACCCTCTGATCACGATCAATTGCTACCTGCATTTGGGTTCAGGGTAGTTCGTTAACCGAAAACGACGGCTGGTCACAAACTTCGGCGCAAACTGGTACAGATCCAAACGAGTCTGTTGTCGCTGGCAACGGAGAGTCGCATGGGGGAATGACAGGTCACCAAGATGTGGCTCTGTGCACTTTCTTGCGTTGCGCCAAAAAATCTGGAGGCAGCACTCACGGTCACGGCGTCAGCCTATTTTCACAGCAAGCGGAAATCCGGCCGAGCATCGATCGCTCTTCATTCTGCTAACTGGGTTCACTGCATTTAACTGGTGGGCAGTGCATATGACGCGAGCCGTCAGCAGCGTTCTGCGCGCTGCTACGTTTCGCGTGTGGGATCTTTTGGGTTCTCGCCGGGAAGTTTTCCCAACAAAGGGAAAGAAGGAAGGGAAGCGAACTACAAACAAAGAGAACGGCAGGAACACTAGCAACAAGAAACTTTTAAAACCCCCGCCAAAAAACCGTGCACCGCGAGAGTAGGAGAAAGTAGAAAGGGAAACTAGAGTTTTCGTTGACCGCACAGAAAAGGCGTTGTGTGTGTGCGAAGGTCTCGTTTTGTATCTCTACATGGCAGGGAGCTGCTGAGACCGGTCGAATTCGATCCTTCCCTCGTCTTCAAACAAAGAAACCATATAGAAACTATCCCCTCCTCCCGACGTTTAACTTCAACCCGCACTCGTATAGCCCCTTCTTGCTTTAACAACGGTCACACGGAGACCCTAAGCCTCCGGCATTTCAAGCGAACTTTAACTCTAAAACAAAGGCACCCAATCTTTACGCCCACACGGGCGGGGACGGGTGGTGGGTGGTACCGGCAGGCAGGTACTGTTCTCCGGCAGCGCGCAAGCAAATAAATCGAGAGATCTCTTTTCTTCGGTCTGAGGATGTTCGATGGCTCGTTCAGGTCCAGTTCGACCCACGGGTCGTAGTCGTCTTCGTGCAGGGAGCGGCTGAGGCCTGTCAAAGCTCGATCCTTCCCTCGTCTTCAAACGAAGAAACTATAGAAACTATCCCCTCCTCCCGACGTTTAACTTCAACCCGCACTCGTATAGCCCTTTCTTGCTCTAACAACGGTCACACGGAGACCCTAAACCTCCGGCATTTCAAGCGAACTTTAACTCTAAAACAAAGGCACCCAATCTTTACGCCCACACGGGCGGGGACGGGTGGTGGGTGGTACCGGCAGGCAGGTACTGTTCTCCGGCAGCGCGCAAGCAAATAAATCGAGAGATCTCTTTTCTTCGGTCTGAGGATGTTCGATGGCTCGTTCAGGTCCAGTTCGACTCACGGGTCGCAGTCGTCTTCGTGCAGGGAGCGGCTGAGGCCTGTCGAGCTCGATCCTTCCCTCGCTTCGGTGTTCAAAGGCGGGGTGATCTACGGGCTGCACTTCATCCAAAAAGTGAACACGCGGCAGAAGACCGACCGGCGGATCCTGCTGATAACCCCGGTGGGCATCATGCAGGTGACCCAATCGGGGAAGGCGAAGCGCGCCCTCACGTGGGAGCAGATCAAGCGGGTCGGAACCGACGAGTTCGACGGCAAAGTGCTCGTCGAGTCCGGCGACCCGAGCCAGCGCGACATGGTGTTTTACTGGAAAGAGGACCCGCGGAACACCGCGTCTCCCCCGGAGCTGAAGCAGCTGATCGAGATCTGCGCGAAGCCGCACAAGAGGGGCGAGTTCGTCGTGTGGGGCGACGCCCGCCGCACCGACGGCGATGAGCCGCGGATTGGCAAGGGTGCGCGCAAGCAGCCGGCCGCCCTCAAGAACCTGGACCTCGTCAGCAGCGTCATGAGCAGCCCGAGGATATCTCCGTCGAACTCTCCGTCCTGCTCCCCGAGGGCGTCCCCGCGCAGCTTCAGCGGCAGCGTCGCGGGGCCGAACTCGCCCCGGCGGAAGGTCTCCGTGCAACTCCCCAACGCCGAGCTGTTTTCACTCGGCCCGTCGGTTCCCAAAGACGAAGCCGACGCAGCCAGAGACACCGAACCCAGCGCCCAGGCGCCCTTGAAAACCACGTTCACGTTCCCTCCGGATAGCGCCTCGGCGAAAAGCCCGGTGCTGCAAGACCAGCAAGTCCAGACAGCCGCGCCGCTCGACGACTACACCGCATCGTCCACACCGGTCGCTGACACGGGGCTCGGGGAAGGGCTGCGGGCCCTCTGCGACGGCTCGCTGGTGGAAGGGTACACGCCGAATCCAGCTTCTCCGTCGCTGGCTCACTTTTTCGTGCCGTCGGCCTCGTACAACGGCTGGGACCTCGGCAGCCAGTGGGGATCCGACGGCGAGGCTGTCCAAGAGCCGGACGTCATCACGGTGGCGCATTTGCCCAGCACGTCGCGGTGCCTCGAGCAGGCCGAGCTGAGGGCGTTGTCCGAAGTGCGCAGCGGCAAGAGCGGTGGGTCGCGGGGCGGCGGCACGCACGCGGCGGCCAGGCCCGTGCCGGAAGCTGTGTCCGTGCGTTGCATGGCGGTGCGTCCCATGTCGACGGGCTACGCCGCGGCGCCGCCCGCGCACGACAAACTCTCTCTCGACGACATCCTTGAACTCGCGCGGCTTGGGTACGATGTCAGAGAGCTTCTCATGTGATACCACCCTCCTGTGTACATAACACTATGCCAATTCTAGTGAATACGGCCGAAGCTCCACTTGAACAACCAGTGGACAGGGGCAGTGAAGTAACGAAGCCCGCGAACGGTGGGTGGCGACCCCTCCGAACAGCCTCCCTGGCCCACGCCGGATGCTGCAACTCCGCAACCCGGGCGGCGGCGCTTTGGCATGAGCCAGGAACCTCAAGGGGAGCAGCGCGAGAGGCATCATCCACGCTTCAAAGGCCCACACACCAGAACAACTAATGGATACAGCTACGTGGTGATGAGCCTGCCCGCACAGTCCCAGCCATTGGCGGTACATGCATGTGCTATTCCTATGACGTGAATGATAAAGCCAGGTGTTCGATCCTATCGAGTCTTCTTTTTTGTTGTTGTCTGTTGGAGAGCGCCGTCGCCGTCACGCCGAGCCTCCGAAACAGGAGGTTCGGCACCTGCGTGTTTTGCTGTTCCCCCTTCCCAGAGGCAGTGTTCTGTCCGAACATTGAACTAATCTTTCCCCCCGCAATAAAAATACTTGGGGCCGCCCAATGCTTCTTTCTACGAAGGCAAACAACACGACTCCACCAAATGGTTCAGTTCAGACGCACTAGTTTTGCTGAAAACCGCAGATATATCACGAATTCTTCCGGCAAACCCCCCGTTCTTTTGTTGAACGGTTACGCCCGTGTGGCTACACAGCACATCCCCCTTTGAGACTTTGCAACTGGCGGCCTCTCTGAGTATTTCCCAAAGCAGGTGCTTATCCAAAAAACAAGAAGAATATTGAAGAGAGTAGCTTAATGCACCATCGGCTTTTGATAGCAAACGATGACGCAATGGGTGTGAACTCGGGTTACCTCGTTGAACCCTGGCGTAGATTCCTCGTACTAAGTGGATCACTTCTGGTAAGTGGGCTATTCTCAAACTGGGCGTGGACTCAGGTTTACCTCGGTGAGCCCTGACGTAGAATCCTGGTTCTAGGTGGGCCGCTTCTGGTGGTGGTGGAGCAAACAAAGTCAGAACCGATTTGGCGGTCGGACACCGCGCCTCCGGGGTGCAGAGAAATGTGTGTAATGTGTGCTGCTGTGCAATCCATGTGCCGCTGTGCAATCCATGTGCCGCTGTGCAATCCATGTGCCGCTGGGCAATCCATGTGCCGCTGTGCAATCCATGTGCCGCTGGGCAATCCATGTGCCGCTGTGCAATCCATGTGCCGCTGGGCAATCCATGTGCCGCTGTGCAATCCATGTGCCGCTGGGCAATCCATGTGCCGCTGTGCAATCCATGTGCCGCTGGGCAATCCATGTGCCGCTGTGCAATCCATGTGCCGCTGGGCAATCCATGTGCCGCTGTGCAATCCATGTGCCGCTGGGCAATCCATGTGCCGCGAAGCCTCCCCAAGGAGCCCGAGTTCCCCCATTTTGGAACGACGACATGAGTGGTTTTAGGGCCACCCTTGGCGAGGGTAGGAGAACCGTTTGCTGGCGCTGCCAAGAAACAAGAGTAACACAAGGAGAGGTTCCGGGGTAAATCACCAGGACCTACTGGGTAAGCAGGGGGTAAGATGGCCACGATCTTAAAAAGGCGGAAGAGAACTGTGCTGGACAGGGGTACCTTATGTTTTCCCTAAAAAAGCGGGGCGAGCTAAAGTTGAGAATTTCAATTTCAGCGTAACCCAGGCTCAGATACAAACAGCTCTAGGGATCGACCCCGCATCTCCCCAGAAGATCTTTCTGCATGCTGGACGGCCCTCCCGCAGATCAGGTGAACATCTTGCGGCGGGTCGGCCTCGCCGAGAGTTAGGGTGAACGGACGAAAGCGATTAGAAAGTCTGAAACACGAACGGAGAATGGGGTCCATTCAAAAAGAAAAGAGGAGTTGGCACCCCCCGAAACCCCCATATTGCGTAGCTCCTGCGTCGTTCGTGCGTATAAGTCGATCTTTGAGTGCGTGAGCCCCTCCGAAGAAAGGTCCATCACACTAGTTCCAGGCTACTTAGCCCGGGTCTCTGGGTCGCGTCCCCCTCCTTCTCTTTGTCGCCTGGTCTTGCGTCTTGTTGGTCCGTCCGGGCTGGTCGCTTCGCGCTTCCCCTTCGACTTGCATCACCTCGTCTCCACTCCCTGCCTCACGGGCTTCTTCGGTCTGTGCCACCTGCGACGCGGGCCGCTTTGTTGCTCGCCTGCGCGTCGACTGCTCTGTACTCGCTGCCGTTTCCGCGCTTGTCGCTTCTCGTATCGAACGCGCCTGTCTTTCCTGTTCTGCCTTTCGCCTCTGTGGTCCGTCGGCCGCCTCGGCTCGGGCGTCCTGCTGTGCTATCTGAATCTCCTCGTCTTTCTTCTTTCGTTGCTTGGCACTCCGTGCTGCCCGCGCCGCTTGCGGCGCGGGCCTCTTCAGAGCCGGTCGTCCTCGTGTTTTCGTATCCTGGTTCGCGTCCTCTGCCACCGGCGCGCCTCGCGACACATCCTTGTCCTGGACGGTGTTCCTCTTCGAGCTCCTCCCTCCTCGTCCCGCCTGACTCTCCTGTTCCGCTAAGGTGAACCACTTCTGGGCTCGTCGCCCCCTTTCCTCGTCCGATGGGTACCACTTTTTGAAATCAAATTTTCCTAGTCTCTCCCCGTCTTCCCTGCGTTCTGCTTGTACCTTTCCGTGTTCTGCCTTCGTGTACTCTCCTGCCGACACCTCGAGCCCTCGCAGCGCTTGCAGGGTATCTCTGCCCAGGATACAGCGCCTCTCCAGGCCCTCTGTCCACCGTCCTGACGCACCGAGCCGCCGAAGCCAACCTATTGATTTCTTTCTTGTCGGCAAAAGCTCTCCATCGTGGGTTCCTTGGAGCGTCTTGAGCATCCCCAACAGCGTCCTCATTTTTCCCGCGAGCGCAGCTCCTCCATGCGCTTCCCCTTTCTGGCCTGCGCCCTCCTCACCGTCCTCTGCGTCTTCCGGCCCAACCGCCTTCTGTCCGCGTCGCGGCAGGTCCATTCCGGATTCGACCTCAAAGTCGACGGCGAGTTCTATGAACGTCACCGCCATCTTTTCCTCGCTCTTGGCCCAACGCAGACTCGCCAGCCAATGCGCCAACGCTAAGTATAGCGCCCTTCCATGCTTCCAGTTTTTGGGCATGTATTCCGCCAGTGAATTCTGGATCACTTCCGTCTCCTGCGGCGCCCACTCCCAAGGATATGCAAGCCCACGTTCGTCGTTTTCCCGCTGCACCGGCTTCTTGTCCCTTCTCTGCCTCTCCAGGGTGATCTGGACCATCATGCCCTGCACACTGTTGACTAGTTGGCGCGTCAAGCCCCTGCAGACCCATGCCCCTGCTCCTTCGCCTCCCCTCTCTCTTTTCGGTTTGATCCCGCAAACGGACATACACTTCGGCCATTCCTGCCACTCTAGCCGCATACGTCTTTCTTATGGCGTCCCACTCTTCACATCGCCACCACATGTGCAGGTGGTCCTCGTCCTCCTTTCCGCAGTACCGGCACGTTGCGCTCGGCTGCATCTTCCGTTGGTGCAGCCGCGTCTGCGGCAGCACTGCATCCGCCATGATGTGCCTGAGCACGCCTCGTTCATACGCGCTAAGACTTACGACAGGCGCTCCGTTACGTTCCCCTCTAGCATCCCCTCTACCGCGCCCTACATCCAGCAGTCGTAACGTTGCGTTGCGGTCCACGCCCTCGCCAATCCCCTCCAGGTTCTTCCTGTCGATGTTCCGCCATCGCCAGAGCCTCAGGGCTTCGCGCGCCAGGTGCCCCAGCTCCTTGAGGTCGTCCAGTGTCCTCAGATCGACTTCCTTACCTCGCCCGTCGCCCGTCTCCGTCTCGTCTGTATGGTCATCGGGAATTCGGATCGACCACGGTCCCGTCCTTTGCCATTCCATGGCCTCTAACGTCCCGTCAAGCAAGTGTACCGGCCCCGAGGTGCTCGGGCAGGGAAAGACGTGGGCCGCCGCTTGCATGTGCGCCCTGCACCTCTCCGAATCCTTCATCAGCGCCATCCACGTCATGACCCGTCGGTAGTGCACGGCCACCGGTGGATCCACCAAGTGACCCTTCCTCACGAGCGAGAGGCTAATCGCGGCGCAACGTCCCCGCCTATCCCTGCCTGCAAGTCCCCTTTCAATTGCAGCTGTCAGCTGCGAGAGCCACTTCTTCTCCGGCCCCTGCACCTCTACCCCGTAAATCGCCTTCGGGATCACGACCGAAGCGTAGATCCTCTCCTTCTTCTCCTGCGGAAGGGGCAACTTGCCCGCCCTCTTCGCGATTTTGGACGCCTCGTCCAACCTGATCGACAAGACCTTCTGGGCGCCTCCGTCGGTACCCAAACCTGCCCCCAAGCACTTCAACCATGCCACCTTCTCGACCTCCTGGCCGGCTATCTGGGGGTTGGCCTCGGCTTCGCTCTTCCGCTTTCTTTTCCTGCCGCCCTCCTCCTCGTCCGTTGGACGCTTAGCCCTCATTTCCGTCCATTTGCTCTTTCGGGCGTTGGGCCGCTGACCCGTGTCGCCGCAAAATTCCTCCGTCAAAGCCACTGCCCGCGTCATATCCGGCTTCGTCCTCGTTACGACCTCGGTGTCATCCGCAAATGCTTGCGGTTCGGCTCCCGGGACCTCCTCTTCAACAAGATACATCCAGACCGATACGAGCGCGTTCAGGAAGATTACGCTCAGTGGACAGCCCTGCAGAATCCCGTTCGTCGCCTTGAACTCCTTCCCAAGCCCCGCCGGCAGCTTGAACCATCGCCTCAGCTGGCGGTACATGCCCCGCACTGCATTCAACACTGATGGCGGCAGTCCCATGTCTTCCACAAGCTTCAACATGATCTCTTGCGGTATGCGGTCAAAACACTTGCTGTAGTCAAAAGCCACAGCGAAAAGATCCTCGTCGTTCAGCAGAGCCGCTTCCATCTTCGCCGCCAAGAGCCAGTACACCTCCTGCGTCCTTCCCTTCTTCCTGAAACCGCGTTGATCGGGGTGCGCCCACGATTCTTGCCACTCCCTTACGAAACGGAGGCGCGTCGCCGCCCAGAGGCGGTACATAACGCTCGTTATCGTGATCGGGCGCTGCTCGAGAGGCTGCGGACCCTCCCCCTTCGGGATCAACACCACCAGCGCCTGCGCCACCACTTCGGGCCAGCTGCCGGTCCCCTCCACGTCGTTCAGCGCCAGCGCAATCACGTCGAGGAGAGGCACCGGCAGCGCCTTCAACTCGCACACTCGCCAGCCGTCCATCCCCCCGGCTTTCCGCGCCTTCATCTTCTTCAGCGTCGCGCTCAGGTCTTCCCCGGTCAACGGGCGGTCCTCGCAAGCTCCTCTCTTCACGTACTTGCCATACCTCTGCACGAAGTCCTCCCACTTCGGTTCCCGTACTTCCCTGTACATCTGGAACACGCCCCCCCACGCCTTCTCGCCTCGCAGGATCTCATCCATCTCATGGAGATCTGCGGTCACCGACCCGTCTTCCCTCTCAACGAACAGGGTGCTGTGCCTCTCCGGCTGCTTGCACCAGTCGTAGACACGCTTGGGGTTGTCATCGATCGCCCGACGCATCTCCCCCCTCCACGTTTCCAGCCTTCTGGTCCTCCTTGTCGCACGCGTCCTCTCGTGTTCCTTCTTCAGCATGCCGCAGAGCGCCTGCAGCCCAGGCAATGCAGGCGGGTTCGCCTCCTCCCACAGGCGCGAATCGACGTGCTTGACGCCCGCCTTGCGGGCTTTTCTCCACACTCTCATCTCCTCCGTGCTCGGCTGGCCGCAGGTGTCCCGCTTTTCTCCCAGCCGCACCAGCTCCTCGAGTCTTGCGTCGTTCGTGCGGGATTTGTGAAACGGCGAGGCTACACTTTATAACTTTTTCGCCGCAGCGGCATGGTATAAGCCCTGCCCAGGACAGTTAGTCACCAGCTGCATATGGAGTATACAATTGTAGGCTTCCCCCGTATTGCGGAGTTCCTGCGTAGTTTGTCTTGCGTACTTCGCTACTTCGGTTTTCGGGGGGTATCGAGGATCCCTCCCGAAAACCGAAGTAACGAACAACAATACGCTACTTCGGTTTTCAGGGGGTATCGAGGAGCCCTCCCGAAAACCGAAGTAACGAACAACAATACTGTGTGTTGGAGGGGGGAAAAGAGTGCCGCAAGTCAAGTCAAGGAAAACCAGCAGCAAAAGAAACATAAGCAAAGTCCCAAGACCTCAAAACGACGTAAAGGGGGGGGGCGAATAATTGTACCTGACAACTATTTGATTTAGGCAAATAAAAAAATCTTTTTTGGCCCAACTTCGTCGGCGAATAATTGGGGGGGTCAAACAAAAAAAAATATTCGGTGCAACCGAAGGAAACAGCATCCCCAGGCGGTGCTGCAAGCAAGGGCACCACGGAGCACGGCCAGCGGTGAAGCGAGGGCCACCGGAGACAAACAGTACGCGGGGCAAGAAGCGACCGAAGCATAGCACAACGCGTGCAAAGAGGTAGCGGCTTGTGCAGTCTCACAGATTGTTGCTGCATATCAAGTTCAAACTACTGCTGCAACTACGTTCCGTTTCAACTTGTCCCTGAACTGCAGATGCCGTACTGCTAGTGACAGTCCGGACCGGAAATAACCCGGACGGAAAAAGTCTGGAACGCTGGAGCACGTGTAGAGGATAGCAGTACGTACTCATACTGCGTGGTGGTGTCGTTGCTGCTGCTACGTACACCATGTAGATGCTACGTACGCATACGCGCTGCTGCTACGTGCTATTGCTACGTGCTGCTCCATGTTTATTCCGGATTAAAAAGTTTCCGGCCCGAACTAACTGTACTTCTGTTTAGGGTAATTAGAAAGGGCGCGGGGCGACGCCACTGACTTAGACACGGGCAAGACGGCGGAAGCTGGCCGCCCGCTAGTTCTTCTCGTAGCTAGCCATCGTGATATCCTTCACCACATCTTACGCGGCAGGCACTTCGGACCCAAGCGGTACTGCGCAGATTGTAAATCGTATTGATGTTCGAGGACAAAGAAACAGGATCGTTTGATGTTTCTTTATGGCCGGGTGCGGTCCGTGCTGTGGTTTCAGAGTGTAAGTTCACATTTTATGTCTTCAGATCGTGGCTATTCGCGTCGCTCATTCACCCGCCTCGTCTGGTATCTCATACACTCCGCCGAACGTGCGATCGAGGACTTCGTCCAGTGCCATCTCTGGCTGTCAAGACGGCACCCCCGCCATCCCGGGACCATACCCCCATGCGCCGCCCTTGACGATGGCCTGGCTGATGAACCGGCTTAAGGCCCAGCACAAAGCCAATCCAAGGGACCAATCGCGACTCTCCGCGGAGGGTGATCGAGTTGTGGATGCCGCGCAGTATCGCGTATTGCGAAATGACGCAGATCTGCTGGAAACATGGGAGGGCAATTCTTGGGTGCTACCTGACTGTTGTCCGTCGCACGGTTGTCTCTGTCTGGCAAATAATTGGGGGGGTCAAAAAAAAAAAAAAACTTTTTGGCATACAGGTGTCTGTCGAATAAGTACAATTCGCCCCTCCCCCCCAGGGGTGGCCCTAAGCGGCCAGATTGCGGAGTCGTTGGCAGAATCTGACCTGACCCCCCACCCCCCCCCTATATACAGGCTATTTTCACTGTGGAGGGGGACGCTACCTGTCACTCTCTAAGGTGGTCACGACGGTGGGTGGTAAGAAAAAAAAGTTTTTTTTTTGGCCCAAATACCCCAAAAACCACACTTTGAAATTTTTTTGTGGGCCCACTTTTGCCAGGGAATTTTGACCATTTCACCTTCGAGAATTCGACCACCCAGCCTCCAAGGCAACTGCACTGTAGAAGGGGGGGGGGGGGGGGGGTCCCTTGCAAAGTCGTTGGGGGCCCTCAGGGTAGTGTCAGCACTGCCCCCCCCCCCCCCCCCTTTAAATCGTTGACCGCCTGCCCCAAAAAAAAAGTGCAAGGCGCGGCCCGGGCTCGTATCGGATCATCAGCTTTTTCTCTTTTAGAAGTGCGCGGCAATGTTTGAGCGACTAATCGAGCTGCGGGCAAAACTTCCGCTGTGCGTGAGACGGAGTACAGGGCTTCATATGGGCGGCGGCAGCAGGCCAGAACTACGTTTCACAGCGAAACTGCGAAGGTGAAACGAAGATGATCGTATATACAGTGTGCATGCGTTCGTTTGGATGTGGGTTTACGACGTGCTGTTTGTGTCGGAGCCGCACGGTTGCGAGGGGAACGGGCCGCAAAGCTGCGCGTATGTATCTGTTCCGTGACCACCTGTTCTTTGCACCTGCCAGTTGGGTGTACGCTCCGCGCTGGGAAGGTACTACCTATACGCGTTTTTTCGTCCGCATTCAATTTAAGCACCGTTCCTCTTTTCTTTGTTGTCGAAGAACCAACGCGGAGTCGGAGGCACGTGCCATTTGGGGACCAGTGACGCGGGGATGTCCTTCACCAGTAGACCAAAGGGCTTGCTTGAGAATGAGGAACTACGGCGGCGGTCAACACCGTTGTTCGGCAGATCAGTGATTCGGGCATTACATTCTGCTCCTGTTGGAGTGGTGGATTATGCTCTCCGATCCAACATCACCCCCGGGACCGAAGTGAAAGCTGCCAATCGGGGCGTCTGGATTAGACTGCAAAGAATCTGTGGCGATAATCTGCAGCGTGACCCCAAAGGGACTCAAGTAGGAAAGGATCTACTGTATAGGTCTTTCTACCAGCTCGCATCCTCGATATTTCAAGTGAGAAGAAAAGCCAGGCACCGGGATCTTCCTGACGAGCACGCAACCCGGTGAACTTAATCAAGAGTCGAAGATTAGCGTCGAAACTTCCTGGCTTTTCACGCCGTAGCAGAACGACCACACCCTACCCAATCCCAAGCACCCCCTAAACGCGTTAGGGGACTTCACAAGGTTTCACAACGGAGTGACACAACACCCGAAACGAGCTGCACCCTCTCACTTTTCTCAACCCCCGCCATACTCAAGCCTCTACGGTCAACCGGAGACTTTAAAATACCGACCTTCTAATCCACAAATAACGCTAGAAAAAATGGACATGTCCTCAACACCCTTTTCCCTGATGCAGCATTTTTTTGTTGCACCCGATCAGAAACCTGGCGCCCGGACGAAACCACTGCGCGCTCTGAAGCTCTGAAAAGCAACGTTTCAATCGTTTTAAGGGTGTAAAGAATCCATCCCCCCGCCCCCCTCCCCTGCAAGGGACATCCCCAACACACGGCGAAAACGATATCCGACGATCTGAGAAGTACATCACTCGATTCAGCGGAGTGGACTGAGAGCACCCGGCCGCCGGCCTTAAAGGACCGGGAGGAGAGCAGAGCTCGGGGGGGAGTCTGGTGGAAGCTCGGGGTTTATGATCCACAGACTTTCTAGCACAACGAAGTCCGCGGGACCGAGGCGGTAACCACGTCAAGTCAAGGCGCATCGCATCCACACCGTGTGCCTGCAACCGAAATCCAGGAGCCCTTGGAGCTCCTGGCAAACGTCTTGCGGCCGTCGATCGCCGGTTCAATCCAGAGAGTGAGAATTCATTTAAGCCGCTACCAGCATATTTTTTTGATTGGAGAAGCAGTGCTGTTGAGCGAGCTATCGTGAAGGACCCCAACCGAAATTCCCCGCTTTCGGGTGTTTGTGGGTTGCAACTAGCTCGCGTTTCTTCGCCTGTTGATCCAGACTCTTTCTAAGTCCAGGTGAATGGGCCTGAGGTTTCACGTCATCTGTGCCTGCTTAACAGTAGCACCGACCAAGGGTGAGCAACTTGCGCTCGTGGGGACCTATGTCGAACCATTTTTGGATGTGCAGGACCTGTTGGTCCCTTACATCAACGTCAAGAACGATTACGGAATTGCAGTTAACGGCAGCGAGCTGTTAACCATCGACCTCCGTGGTATCGCGCCCGGGAACTCATCGGGAAACATTGGGCAACGAGTTCCCCGAATGACACCTACAATTGATCAGATCGTCGCTACCCTCATCGTGAAGGACATCCTCTTCGTCCTCAGGCGACGGATGCTTTTAATGTACGCCCTCGTGTATCCCTGGTTCGTCAGCCTTCTCGGCACAGCTTCTCTACCCCTCGATTGCACATGCATGGGTGGAACGATGAAGATGCTGGCTTTGGGGTGTCCCAACGTGTTTGCCTTGGTGATGGACGTGTCCAACCCGACAAATATAGTGCAGGTGGCGATGCCCAGGTGCCCAGCTTGCCCAACCGGAGCGACGGCAATAACGTACGATACAGTTCGTGACCTCGTGATCATGGCCGTGCCTGGCAAAGTGGCTATTTGGACCTTCTCTTCTTTTACACCTATCTCCTTTCCCACCTTCGAAGTTGTTGCGGACATGGCGTACTTCGCCTCAGAAGCCAGCCTTTATTTAGTCACCAGCATGCATTTGGTGCGCGTCAACTTGAGCGACTTGGACAACATATGGGCGTCTCACTACTCTTTTAATAGCTCGCCCTGCGTCTCCGTTGCCATCCAGGAGAGTCCGTACGTAGTCTACGTAGTCGTGGCGGGGGACCCGGATATACTCGTGGCCATACAGGGCGTCCACCGCAAAATGGTCGCCAACGTCCCTCTGGAAGGGACCTCGCCTGGAAGACTCGTCGTCGAGCAAGCGACCGGCTACGTCTTCGCCTCGCGGGCGGGCCTGTACGCGTACAAGCTCTTCAACGACACAGCGGCACCGGCGACGGCCGCTCCCGCCACCGCCGCCCCCGCAACCGCGTTTCCTGCGACGGCGCCGCCCGCGACTGTTTCCCCCGAAACCCAGCTCCCCACCGCGTCTCCGGCGACCGCCGCGCCAGCCCCGGTGTCTACGATGTCTCTCGGAACCGTGGCGCCCGGCTCTGCGCCGACGGATTTACCGCCGAACGCCACGCAAACAGAGCCCCCCGCGCCGTATGCCGTGCAGCAAAGCAAAGCCGTCGCGGACGGGATCGCGGCCGGCTCGTCGGCGTCGGCGCTGACGGCCCTGTCGGCCAGCGCCGCCGCGTCCGCTTCGCGGTTCGCGCTGATCTCGAGGAGCTGCCTGCGGACCAGCGCCCGGACGGACCTCCCGCTGCTCCTGCACCCGACGCAGTGGGAGGCCGCGGGCAGCGTCGCCGCCGGCGCGCTGCTGGGGAACGCCGCGATTTTCGGCGGATTCTGGGCCGCGAGCTTCCTCGTCCTGCAGGCCGCGCGCACCTTCGGTCGGGGATCCGTCCCGGCCGCCCTCGACGGCGTCGACCTGCAGGGCTGGCTGCGGTTCCCGTCTGCGCCCCTCTTCGTGTTCAACCTCCTGTACCAAGGCACCGCGCTGGGCGTCGTGTCTCTGCTCGTAAGCCCGCCGGGGGTAGCTTCCTTTGCTGCCGGCGTGGCGGGCGCGGTAGTCGTGTGCGTAGTGCCCGTGCTGGTGTTCCGCGTCGTGAAGCGCGACGTGCCCAGCCAGGCGCTATACGTGACCGACCCCCTCAGGCTCAGCAAGTCGACGATGCAGGTCGTTCTCGGCGAGGGGGAGTGGGTATCGACGGCGAACGACTTGCACTGGATCCGACGCTACGCAACGGTGGTCCGTGCTTTCCGGCAGGAGTGCTGCTGGTTCGGCGTCGTCGAGTGCGCGCTTGCGGTCGCGCTCGCCGCGATAAACGGGATACCCATCGACACTTCGACGCAGTGCGGGCACGTGAAGCTCGCGTCCTCCCTTGTCCTGCTGGTATTCCTTTTGGCGGTGGTGAAGCTGACCCCGCACGCTTGCTTCCGCGACACCATGGCGGAGATCGTCGTGCTCGGCGCGCAGGTTGCTGCGCTGTTCCTCCTGTCGCTCGCCAACTACACAGAAAGCGTCGCGCCGCTGTTAACAGCAGCCCCGGACTTCCTTTTGATGGGGTGCCTGTGCGTCACGGTGGCCAAATCCGTCACAGACGTATGCTCGATGGCGTATCTCTCGTACACCTCCAGACGAAGCGAGCTGCAACAGCTCGTTCTGGCACGCATGCTCTCAGCCAACGGGGAGTTGCCGCGCGCCCGGCACATGTCTCAGCTCACTCCAACGTTCAACTGCGCCGACGCCGGATCTACGTCGGCCCACGACTTCTCGGTGGCCGGCACGAGAAAAATGCTGAGCATGCACGACTTCGAAACGATCTTCCCCACCCTCGACTCGCCGATGTCAACCTCACCGAGGGCGTCCTTCTCTCCCAGCAACCCGTTCCGTTCCTCCGGCATGATGCGTTTCGACAGCTATACCCGCACAGCCGACTGAGTCCTCTCCTGGCAGCGGAAGCAAATGTGTAACTTGCGGGTGCGTCGAAGTCTCGCGGGTCTCTTCCACAGAAGACGGAGGGAACATTGTGCTTGCGGAAAAACCACTGAACCACCGGCGCGAACAAACATGGACAGCCGCACAGCACGCGTGCAATCAACCCAATTCAGCGTCGCGGTTCCAAACGTTGCCCGGTAGCTAGTGGCGTGTTCGTCATCAGCATCGTGATAGTCGCTAGCCCAGTGTTGTCCGCAGACGTGCATGCGTCTGCGTCTGCAGGATCGGCCTGCAGGTCAGCCTGCTCGGGTATCCTTCGATGTGGACGTATAATAAAGACGCAGCCGTACCGCTTGTCTTTGCCGTGCGCTCGCGCTGAAAGAGTTTCTCACGTGCGACCGCTCAAAAGAAAAAAGCTGGGACTGACAGTGATTGTCGTGATTTAACTGACTGACAGTCAGCCGTCTGCGTCTGCGACTGCAGTTTTCTAAAATCTTCCGCACGCGCGCCTGCAGGCCCCAGGCAACTAGCCTGGGACCCTACCCAGCGGCGGCGAGAACGTTTGCAAGGCAGAAGCTTAGAGAACCGGAGGTGATGACATAACCAGGCGTGGGGCACGCGGCTTAATTTGACTCACCGCGGGCATTTTTATTAGGACGGTCTCAAGGATTGACAGATAAGAGCTCGACACGCATTGCACCAATGCCCTTGCAGGGCGGCTAGCACCCGGCAAGGGCACCCGTATCTGAAAGGTGAGCCGAGAGAAGCACCCGCTCACTCTGCCAAAGATACAACCCGTAACCATACAGCCCTTACTTGCTCTAAGAGAACCCATTTATCAACGGTCACACGGAGACCCTAAACCCCCGGATAAGCGAACTTTAACGCTAAAGAACAACATCTGAGTTCCGCAAATATGTCTACATCCCTTTCACTACCCGACCCCAGCCTCAATGGTCAACCGGAGACTCTAAAATACCACAATAAACGCTACGAGATCCCCCACCCAGTTCCCTGTTCCAATGAATCAGAGCAAACGAACGTGTGAATAGCAGGCAGTTGCGTGTAGTTGGGCGGTTTCAACCGGACAACCCAGTCACACGCAATCATATTCCTAGCCTTCAGGTGCGCCAGCGGCAGCAGTTCGGTAACAAGAAGTCTGTTTCGCGAGGGGAGGTACGGGTGTATAAACAGTAAGAGGGGGTTCAAGGACCTTCTGCTGTCGTCAAGTGTTTGTACCTCGTGAAACAGCGGCCCGCCACTGCCCCCGTGTGATGCGGAGCTTGTTCTTTCTAAGGCTTGTCCTGAAGGTTTGACTGACGTTTTCATGTTGGACGCAACACGAAAGTCTGAGCAAATGCAGGGCCTCCGCGGGTCGGACTGGCGCAGAGCTGGCGGACCCGTACACGCGGGGGACCTCGTTTCCTCGGTTCCCGGTGCAACTTCCGCTCCCACGGTGACGTGCCACACCCTTTGACTTGTTTTGGTGTGTTCTCGGGAAAGGTCAACGCGGCAGCGGTGTCCACCAGAACACATACAGGTGGGTGGGGAGAGGCCCTGGGACTGCTAAGGGGTGACTAACCCCGTCCCTGTCCCTCCCAGGGAGCCACCCCGGAACTAGCCTAGCCACCACCTGACAACAAAGTCCCTGACGGGGGGGAGGGGGGGGTCACAGGAGGACAGATTCATTTTTAAGTAGAAAAACGTCTCAAACGTTTGGCATTCGGCAGTTCGTGCCAAACGCGTTCTTTTTTAAGCCCTTTACAAGAACACCTGCAGCTGGAGCTGGCACAGAAAGTGCACCGTTTTGTTTTCCTTCCTTGTATATGCGTATGCTTGTTGTCTTCTCAACATCAACCAACTAACGTCAGGCGTTTGCGAAACGCCAAACGTTCGGCACTGCAAAACACGAGGGTAGATACCAATTGAAATACACGAACAAAATAGAACGCAGGCAGCGTGTTTAGCTACACGATCATTTCACTTAACCAGGCCATTCAACAAACACTTGCCCGGGCTAAGTACTCGATAGTGCCTCGAAGACGAACACCGGCGAAAAATGCCGGGGAGTTTCTGTTTTCTTGTATAAGCACCTGCTTTGTAGGAAATGCTTGAGGAGACTGCTAGTTGCGATAGATCAAAGGAGGTAAATGTGCTGTATCCCACACGAAACACAGGTAAATCTGGGTTTAGTGGCGGGCGTAAGCGTCCCATTTTGTAGTTGTATTGTTTCTCCCCCTCTAGCCTCCTTCGAAGTAAGCACAAGGTAGCCCCTCGAGTATTTTACTGCCCTGTGTCTCCTGCAGTCATTGTGTGTTTCGTACTTTGACCAACAGGCCCACCAAGTCCGCCCTTCGGATCCCCCCCTCCCTCTCTTCCTCCTCTGTGATTGCACACTCCAATTTTGCAGTTTATGCACCGCAGCACAGCTACATCGTCCCACCAATGTGAGCACGGCTCCAGCATTTCTCCCTTGCATGGTTCTTCTGTACTGTTCTATGCGTTAGTCACCCGCAGCTATCTTAGACGTTGCTCGGATCTCATTTGTGCTCAAGAGCTGTTTGCGCTCATTGTGTTGGTATATCTTCGTTGTCTCTGGTGTGTGCGACTCGTCGATTCTTGCACCTGCAGAGCTCTTCCTTATGTGCAGGCACAAGACCTGAAGGCCATGCCTCAGGCTCCCAAAACACGGGAATCCTGTCACTACGTCACATCAACAGCTGCAACCGGGTTTGCACCACGACGAAAGCGCGGCAAAGGGGATTCTTCTGGAGTCACCTAGCGAAAAGCTGGCATAGTGTGGTACTCATTCGCATGCAAATGACCCCCCACCAACGCAACAACAAAAGCGGGGAATCCTGGACAATCTGTGGCAACTCAACGAATCTACAAAATCATCAGTTCAAAAAAAAAAAAAAAAAAAAAAAAAAAAAAAAAAAAAAACGCTAACCCAAACAACTTCCGCCGGTAGAGAAACCTCGCCTAAAGAAAACAACTGCCTTCGGGTAGGCTAGTCTGACACTAGTTGTCGTCGGGAAAAAAAAAAAAAAAAAAAATACAAAAAAGTGACTCGAGACCCAAAAAGTGCTAAAGAAAGTACACGACCTCTACGAGCTGGCCGCACACCGTCGTCAGGCAAGGCATTGTGCATGTAGGCGGTGGGGTGAGGTACTCACCGAACGAAAAAAAGTGAAAATTGAGTGGTATACCTCGAGTGGGTTGGGGTCGTAACCGCGACTGGAATCTTCTCCTGGGAGGTACCCCCCAGGTGGAAAGGGAACAGCACTACGTAGGACCAGAAAACCCAGCTAGAAGTGTAGGTCAGAGTTGCGCGTCAAAAGTGGGCTTAGTGTCTATCTGCAAGGAGGAACTGGCTGCCCGGACGCATGCAAGCGGTTGGGTGAGGTAGCTCCCCGTCGTCAGAGGCATTATTGCCCCCTAAAAGTGGTAGTGGGGCTGTACCATATTCCTGGTGACCGTTCAGATATGGAAGATGTTAACCCCCGGGTCAAACCTGAACTGTTTTGAGTCGGATCTTTTTCATTCCCGACCCTCAGCGGGCTCAGAACCCCGATAATTGACGTGCTTGGCGATAAGGGTTTGCGAGACGCATTTTCGTAGTTCCCATCCCGAGGGCTGGCCAGTTTTTCGTAGTAACAATGCTTTGTAACACGAAAGAGAACGCTGGCAGCGTGTTCCGGAGAAGATTTGCCTAACATTGTGGGCATGTTCCCTTGGGCCCTTTATCGAGGGTACCTATTGCTCAGGGGGTGAGATTCTGCGTGTCGTATTTTGCCAACTTACCTGACGGTTACGCTTGCGAGAAGCGAGACGAACAGAAACGGGGTTGACTGTAGTGTTGTGTATGTGTGTGTGTGTGTGTGTGTGTGTGTGTGTGTGTGTGTGTGTGTGTGTGTGTGTGTGTGTGTGTGTGTGTGTGTGTGTGTGTGTGTGTGTGTGTGTGTGTGTGTGTGTGTGTGTGTGTGTGTGTGTGCGCGTACCTGATCTACTCGTCAAGAAGTAGCGCATCACTGGTACAGCTAAAAAAGGAAAGTTGGCAGCGGTTTAACCCAAACGCGGTCAAATCACACAAACAAAGGTATACACCGATTCTGTTACCTCGTGTTACCACCGCTCTACCACCACTCTAAAGAACACTCAGAGTATCTTCTTTGTTGACGAAGGTCACCCGAAGACTCTAGACCCCGGAGTTTCAAGTGAACTTTCACTCAAAACAAAACATCTTTTGGTTTGAATCTTTTGAACACCCGTGCAGTTAGTGGCATTGTGATGGCAAACTGGAACACACACTACGCAAACTCAGCGATGCCAGAAAACTGAAGCTTACCCTGAGTGCTCCTTGGGTAAAATTTGGGTTGGCTGCCAAGAAGCTTGAAATGGTGGCCCCCAACTCCAGCGCGTGGTTGTTTGGTCCGGGCATGATCTCGATGTCTCGCTGGACTGCACAGCACAAGAACTACAGAATCCGTCAGTAGAGAGCTCGCGCTGACTCCGGTGCCTGTTTTCTTTTGTCGTATAGGACGCTAGAAATGTGGCAAACACACGAAGATCATTAACAGTCGGTTCGTTTTCTACTTACCCTTTTACGCAGCGGCACTGAGACTGGAGCTAATTGCAGCACGAGACGCACACCAAGGAGGAGAATATTATTCAGAACCACACCAAAAAGCTTCCCAACAAACTTGTCAATAGAACGAGCAAGACCGCGGATCGGCCGGTGTCGTTGTCGCGTTGGTAAGTGGCATGTCCGGACCGGAAAAACCCGAAAACGCTGGAGCGTTCCAAGCTTTTATGCTTCAAAATCATGGCAAAATGTTTCCGGAACCTCTCCGTTGAGGGTATATCTACCCCAGCCAATGAACACGATGGATGGACGAATCTTCCGGGGGCAATTCCAGCACTAATCGTATTACTGTTGCCTGTTATATAGTTAGTAGTCAGACAGACAACTTCTTACGCGAGCTGAACTCGCGCCGACAAGAAGTGTCATGAACACTTCTTATCGGTGCGAGCTCTGCTAGTCGTGAGCTAGAAGCACCAAGGTCCAGGAGTGAGCAAGTGTTCTGAGTGTGTCTCGTCAGCCAAAGCTCGCCAGCTCGCACTTAACACGACCAACTGTCCCGTCGACCCCGCTACTGCACAGCGAAATATTGTCGACAACAGGGCAACCTACCTCCTCAAGCAAAAAATACCGTACCGGCAAACAAACTCAACTGTCTCACGCTGTTCCACGGGCACCAAACCAGAGATGAGTGTGTGGGCATAAGAAGATCCGTGGTGCTTGCGTTCAGTCGTGTAGCCTGATACTTCTAGTTCGCACGCGGTGCCACATTCGAATCAGGAGCAAAGCAATGAGCAGAGAACCTGAGAGTGCGGCTTAAGTGTCCATTTTGTCCTGACTTTTCCCGAGCCAGTCCTGCCGTATCGTTTCGTCGTTTTTCTCCCTTTTTAGTGCACCGCCTTTCGGATTTGCACAAGGCGAAGAAGACGTAGCCGGGCGTCTCCCCGCTTCCCTTGCACGAACAGCCACCTGCCGAATGAGCATCCACCCTGCCAGCTGACACTCAGGCTTTGCGCTGGAAGGTCCGCCGATGCGTCGGAAGCTAGAGCAGACGGCAGCAGGCCTAGTTTCATCTGGTGTCAAGGAACCGATGTTTACGTTGCAGACTACAAGAACTGGCAGCCCTCTCTGCAACAAGCGAGGGACCGATTCCTTCCTGTTGACGTCGCTCTCCGAGAAGAATGAACCAACGATCGTTGCACAATCAAGGAACTGAAATTCACGTCGCTTCACAGTAAAGACCAGTTGCCAGTTGCCAACTCAAATAACCGGGAGAACGTTGTAGCTACTACGACAGATCGCACGAGCTTGACATCGAGCAAAAATGCACACAGCCACACATTTTCACCTTTCTTCCAGGCTGTGCTCCAAATTGCGACCAATGAGAAACAGATCTAAGCAATATTCCTGCAAAGTCAGGCACTCCACGCACGAAACCGAGCGCAAGGTTAGGTCGCCGACGTTACTTGATTGCTTCGCAAGGGATGACACAGCAACCAGGTACGCAGAAAAGAAAACAATAAGCCACAAAGCGCCATTGGGGTTTGCCGGCAACACAAAAATACTCTAGGGGCTGCCTTGTGCTTACTTCGAAGGCTAGAGGGGGAGAAACAATACAACTACAAAGTGGGTCTTTTTTGTTGAACGCTTGCTTACGCCCGCCACGTTGTGTTTCGTGTGGGCTACAGCACATTTACCTCCTTTGATCTTTTGCAGCTGGCAGCCTCCTCAAGTATTTCCTACAAAGCAGGTGCTTATACAAAAAAAAAAAACAAAAAAAAAAAGGATCGCAAGACACCAAACTGATCGCACCTCGTCCTTCGACGGAAACACACAAAATACATGAAACGGCAGTCGAGCACGTGGCTACAGGCCGCGGGTGCTCTGCGGGATTACGCCGCCCGAGGGGAGCTTTCGAAGGTGCGGAGGGTCGCGCGGTATGTGGCGGAGCGCTGGAGCGAGCAGGAGCTGCAAGTGATGCTCGGGGTCAACGGGTGCGTCGAGCGCGCCTGCTTCGCGGTGGACGGCACGAGCCGCGGGGTGTTCCGATGCGGGATCACCGGCGTGTTCGTGACGGGCAGCGGCGGCTACGACGCGTCGCTGAACAAGTTCCGCGTGGTCCGCCTCAACGCGGGCATCGGCGGCAAGTACGGGCTCTGCAGCCGCGAGGCCAACCCTCTGCACTTCGCCCTCGTCGAAGAACACTGGGACGTCGTCAAGTACCTCCTCCGCAAGGGTGCCGACCCCGCCCTCCCCGCCGCCTGCGGCGCCACCCCGCAGTACATGTCGGAAGTCAACCGCACCCCCACCTTCGCCTCGCTCGTCCGGTCCTACCACGCCCCAAAACCCACAGCGGAGCCCAGCGACCACACTCCCGGCTCGAGGCCCACCCCTCCACGTTCTCGCCGTAGGGACACTCTCGACACGATGTCCCGTTCTTTTCCGACCATGGCTGACGACGATGCGATCGGGGTTTTCCCGTACGCCGCCCTGTCTGAAAGTGCGTCTTCTTCTTCTTCTTCTGCTTCTTCTTCTTCTGCTTCTTCGTCGCCGTCTTCGCGGTTCGAGTCCCGCGGCAGCGACGGCAGCGGTGGCCGCGCCCGCGGCTCGTTCGACGCGGTCTGCCCCGCAAAGCCCGACAAGCCGCCGGCCGCCGCCCGCCGCCGCCACACGCTCCGCCAGCAGCAGCAGCAGCCGCCGCCCCTGCGGCGCGCGAACACCGAGCGGTTTCCGAAGGGGTTCGTCACGACCGTGAAGCAGGCGCTGCGCTACAACGTCGCGGTCTCGCCGACGCCCGTGGCCCGGAGGGACACATGGCCCGGGGCTGTGGAGCGGCGGAATAGCACCGGCCCCAGCCTCGGCTCCGGCGAAGCCGCCGCCGAAGAGTCGTCGCCCCGCGACGACCCCTGGGACGGGGAGGAGGAAGACAGCGACACGGACCTGATAGGCACCACCGTCCACGACCCTGAGCTCGCCGTCGAGCTCCGCGACGCGCGCCTGAAGCAGCGGCGGCTGGCGCGCGCCGGGCGGCACGACGGCGGCCGCGGCGAACAGCCGGAACTCAGCCGTGCTCTGCTGCGGCGGCGGTCGTCGGCTGCACGGAAGCCGTCGGGACGCTCGGCGCACCCTCCCGGCGGCGGCAGGCCGTTCGGAGGGGCGGGTTTGGCTAAAACCGGGTCGTTCGTGTGGAAGATGCGGGACGTGGCCCGGCAGGCAGCCGCCGAGCACAGGGCGGCCGTCGTCGAGAGGAGGGAGCGCGGCAAGAGAAGGGCGCTGTCCATGTTCGTAGACGGCCAGCTGCCGCGCTGACGCCATGAAATAGCAAGCTCGCCCAGATGAACTACCGTGCCGGACTGTTGAACTTAACCAATAGGTCACCTTCACCGGCGCAGCGGCGACGCTCGCTTGGAGTGTATTAGCACCTCACACGGCTGTAACGCTCGTTGCACGCGACTGACTTGCGAGTGCAGCAGCAGCAGCAGCAGCACAACAGCAGCTCCTGAGCCGCGCCAAGACCGAGCCGTTTCCGAAAGTCTTCGTCCCGACCATTAGGCAAGTCCCCCGTCTCCCCGTGGCCCGGAGGGACACGTGGCCCAGGGCCGTAGCGCGGCGGAATAGCACCGGCCCCAGCCTCGGCGCCGGCGCGACGACCCCTGGGACGGGGAGGAGGAAGACAGTGACACGGAATGTTCCACGAAGCCTGTTCTGCGCACAAAGTCAGACCCTCCCTGAGTTCCCATACGCGGTCGAAACTTGTCGTAGACCTTCTCACTTCGACCGCAAGGTTCTTCAGTACATCATCTCTATGTATGGAAAATTGCTCGTTGCATTTTGTCCACAGGGCAGAATGTTTGTCTAACCTCGCCTATCGTCGTGATCCGACTGTGCCACGACGAATTAATCTTTCCTGTTAGTAGTTGACAATTCAGTAAGGCGGTGATAGATCGCGTGCCTATCGAGCGCCGGTATACCAGACACCTCCGCGAGAGGAGGCCACCCTTACATTGAGAGCGGACAGTGACTTGTCTTGTCTGTATGTGACGCATAAGACTGTCTTTGTCTGTTTGGCAGCAGACACTGACTAGCCTGTCGTATATGACTGTCATTTATGACCGGCCAAGCTGCCCAGGAAAAAGTGCCCCGGGATATGTTACTGTTGCGCTTTGTCTCATCTTACACTCCCGGTTTCCACCGGCATACCACATCCTTCTTCTTTCTCCCAATTTCAAAAAATGCCCCCCTCTTTTCTAGCGTTTTCTTCTTTTGACAAGCGGCAATGTGGGGGGGGCAAACGGCATACTCGCCGCTGCGTTTCTTTCGTGTTAACAGTACAATGTTGGTACACTACGAACTCGTACTTGGCAGCGTTACTACGTGAAAGTTACGTGAGTGTTTTCCCGCCAGTACAGGCACAAACAATACTTAAAGCGCCGTGCTGATTTCTGTTTTGCGGGGCAGGGCCAGACAGCTGCACCCCATTGTTGCCGATGCAGCGCGGCCCGGCGCCCCCGGGCCGTATCCAATTGATGGGGTGTGTTTCTGGGGATGGGATGGGGGCGTTGGGGGAAAGCTCGCAGCCTCCGCCCGTCAACCAGGAAGGTCTAAAACGGGAGGCATGTGACCCGAGGATTGCATGGGTCGCCCCGGCGCGGCCCGCCCGCGGGCGTCCCTGGAGGAAGCTCTGTCCGTGGGCGGTGTGATGGCGCTGACGAGCGAGTGCTTGCGGCTCGCGGACGTGCTGTCACTGAGAAAGGTGTGCCGTTGGATGCGAGTGGCGGTCGACGACTCGGGGCTCACCCGCGCGATGGTGTGCCGGTCGTTCGAGGAGATCTGCCCGGCGGTGTTCCCAGGAACGCTGCTTTCGTGTCAACCGAGCACGCCGGACGCGTTCCATTCGACCCTCGGAACAGGCCGCCTCAGCATTCACTACTGGTGGCGTCTGCACTCCCGCGAGTCCGTCTCGAGCTGTCTGGGCGAAATCTGCGACTTGGTCAACGAAGCAGGCACCGACCTCGGCGCCGAGGCCGGGCTTGCCGCGAAGCTTGGCGCGCTCTTCGTCGCCTTCTCGCTCACCTGCTCCGTGCTCTCCCCGCATCTGATGCTCTTCACCAAAGAGGACGGCGCCACGCCCACCACGCTGCGCCTCATACTTTTCACGTAGCTGGGGGAGGGGGACGCATCTTCCAGCCACCGCTCCAACTCGTTTCTGCGCCATTGCCGTCGGGCGGCACCTTCCTCTGTCGCCGGCCGCACGCGGCAGAGAAGTGATGTCGAGTCGGGAGAGGAGATGCTCAAGGTGCCGCCGTCGTGTTTTGCCGCTCTTTCAACGTTGTCTTGTTCGAAGTGAACATTGTTACCATTCGCGTTCCTTGCCTGGTTGTCGATCGATCACTTCACCCTTGTCACCACGAATGCCGAATGCTTGCAACAGAAATTGAAGCCGCGCCAACAGAAGCAAGCTGTTGTGTTGTTACAAGCGTGTAAGAAACATGCGCCGATGGAAACTAGTGGCTAGAAACTACGAATTGGTGACTCACAACTCCACGCCAGTATCAATCCTACCGTGTTGCGAAAGAGTTGTCGGACAGAGGAAGTCAGACCGGAGATTATTGGACTTTGGAGATCCTGAAAATGTTTCGGCCTTTTTCGACCACACCAAATTTGCACGGCTTTCGGTCAGATCGTTGGCGACGGCAGCAGCCCGGAGGCTGGAAACCGGGGGAAACACGGCCGATTTCCGCTGCGACCGCAGTCGTTTGCAAGGCGGCCATGCTCTTCGGTCAGCCTCCACGCAAGGTAGCTCGAACCATCGGTTGGCTGAGGTGCGCCCTGCAGACCTCAACGGGCTGAACCAAGAACTGGGGGAGGAAGCTATCAACGGCAAAATCCTTAGTGGAAGTTTGAAGCCGAGAGCAGGTAGCAGCTCTCGTGTGTAGAGTGTGATTGCAGCGAACGCTCTTCTTCACTTGTCGGATTCTTGCTGGGAGTGATCTGAAATGATGGGTTGCGTTTTGCTGTGTTGTTGAAGCAGCCAATACGGGTTGCGCCAAACGGCTGTCGTTGTACAACGCAAGGAATCTTTCATCGGCAGGTACGACCAGGGATACAAAAGCGGGAGCCAGTGGAGAACACATGCGCTTCATGTCGGATCGTTTGGGAATCACAACAATAAGCAAGAGAAAGAGAGTGGGGTTTTGGTTCTCGAGTAGCTCACACCCCCCTCCTCCTGGTTCACTGAACAGCCGCCTGACAAACCGGACTCACACCGCTGTCCTGTCTGCAGACACTCATGTTCCGCGCTGATGATGGTCCGGCTCACGTGTCCGTGGCTTAAAGGACCGAAACACGGCGCAGACAGGACCAGTGCGGTGTTGAGCACATACCCCCCCCCCCCCCCCTCGTACTATTTAGGCAGTCGTACTATTTAGGTAAATAGTACGAGTGTTGTTTTTTAAAAGTTTTAAGTGGTGCCCCTAGCTGCAACGACTTTTAAGTTTTAATTCCGGCTAAGAGCTCACGTTCGTCCCTTCCCCGTTTTCTCTTTGATGCAGGTGAAGGACAGGTAACAGCATGCAGATCCAGCACAGAGAGCGCGTCCAGGTCATGTCACTTAGAAGAATTAGAAAAACGGAAGATTTCGGCAGAAACCCAATAAGCTATCCTTTAGTGACGTTTCAGTGTCACTAAAGAGTAGAGCATTCAGCATCACTTAGAGTTAGAATGAGTGATCATTTAGAGTGAGACCTCACTCTAAATGACGCTGAGCCCCGATTCTCTTGTTCTAAATGGTGGTTAAATAGTGGTTAAATAGTGGCTAAATAGTACGAGTCACCCTGAAAGTTTGGGGGGTGTACTTTTAGCTTTTTCAGGAAATATCTGATGATTTTCACCTAAATAGTACGAGGGGGGGGGCTTTACCCATTCCAAGCACGTTCTTGCAAACACCGCCCTCCTCCTGGTTCACTGGCTGTGCTGTCGTGCTCTGGGTTTGATGTCCGATTCCCACAGTACAACTGAACGAGAACCTTACAGGAAACCGCTGCCGGGCTAGCCGTTGGGGTCAAAAGAGGGGGGGGAAGAAAAGTGCATCACAGCGAGAACAATGTTCGGCAAAAAGAAGAAGCAGCAGCAAGCGGGCGGCTTCCAGATGGACTTCGGCGCGTTCTCGTTCGACGACTTCGACGACGACCCGCCGCCGAAGCCGAAGCCGAAACCCAAGCCAAAGCCGAAGAAGAAGCCCGCGCCGAAGAAGGAGGTCAAAAAAAAGGAACCACCCGCGGCGCCCGCCGCGCCCGCCGCGCCCGCCGTGCCCCCGCCCCCGGCCACTTCGTTCACACCACCCCCGTCGCCACCGGCCGCCCCAGCGAGAGTGAACCACGTCGACGACTGCACGGCCGTCAGCCACGTCCAGCAGTTCTACGCGGCCACGGACCCTTCGAAGACGGCGGACGACGCCGTGAAGACATGGTTTGAGCACAAAAAGGACCCCCGCGTCTTCTACAACCAAGCCCGCGCCAGCCACCCCGCTCACGCCCATCACGTCTCGTGGATGGAAACATATCGCGGGGTTCCCCTGCAACACATCGCGGCGAAAGACGCGGTCGCTCGGCTTCTCGGCTTCTACAAGTCGGTCGGCGTGGATAAATCTGCGGCCGGCGCAGAGAAAATCTGGTCCGACCACCAGACGTGCCCGGAGTCGCTGTACAGAAAGGTGGCCTTCAAATACCCCGCCGACAAGCTGACGCAGCTCAACTGGATGTGCAGGACGCCGTGGGAGGTTGGCCTGCTCAACTTTCCGCCGGACATGCCCGCCGGACATCAGGCGCAGGCGGAAGAACCGCCGGAGCCTGAGCCGGAGCCGGAGCTCGACGATGACGACGACGACGACGACGAAGACGAAATCGCACGGCAACTCCAAGAACAGGAAGACGAGGAAGCCGCCCGACAACAGCAAGAGCAACAACAAGAAGCAGCGGCGGCGGCGGCGGCTGCGGCGGCGGCGGCGGCGGCGGCGCAGAAAAAGCAAGCGGACGAGGCGCGGGAAGCCGAAGAGCGCCGCGAGCGCGAGCAGCGGGCCGCGGAGCAGCAAAGGAGAGAAGCAGACGAAGAAGCCGCCAGACAGGCCGAAGAGGACGCGAAGCGGGAAGAAGAAGAACGCATCGCACGGGAACAACGGGCTGAGGAGCAACAGCGGAGAGACGCAGACGAAGAAGCCGCGAGACAGGCGGAAGAAGACGCGAAGAGGAGAGAAGAAGACGCGAAGCGGAAAGAAGAAGAAGGCGGCGAGCAAGAGAAGCGAGCGAAAGAGGAACAACAACGAAGAGAAGCCGAGGCGGAAGCAGCTTCGAAACAGCAGGCCGAAGCAGAGGCGCTGAGAAGGCGCAATGAAGACGAAGATCACCAACGCAACGCGGAGCAAGCCCGGCTCGTCGACCAGCGGCAAGCCGCCGAACGAAAGCGGCAGGCAGCGGACGCGGATGCCGAGCAAGCCCGTAAGCAAGCGCTGTCACAACAAGAGCAGCAGCAGCGACAGTCCCGGTCTGAAGAGTCGAGAGGGACTTCGTCGGTCAGCGAGCGTCACTCCACGTCGCGGCCCGCGGAAGCGTCGAACCCGCTGCTGGCGACTGCGTCACCCAAGGCGCATGCATCGCGCGCGTCGGAGCACCACTCGCAGGGTGGCTTAAACCAGGCGTCTCACTCGTCGCCGGTTGCGAGGAACCAGCCGTCGCCCATGGCTTCTCCTTCGCAGTCGTCGTCGTCGATGTCGGGCAGTCAGCCTCGCAGCATTGCCCTTTTCCTGCAGCCAGCTTCTCAGCAACCGTCACGCGTGACGTCGCAGCAATCTCGAACGGAGCCGTCCCAGCTGCCGTCTCGAACTGTGGCTTCACCGAATTCTCCCGCGATGCCATCGCCTATGCAGCAACCGAGTAGAGGATACGAGTCCAGCCCGCAGTCTCAAGCTCGGCCGCAGCATTCGCATCTGGCTGTGCTCTCCCAGCCGGTGCAGCAGGCGAGTAGCATACCGCCGCCGCCCGACTACAGCCCCCCCGGGTCTCCGTCCAGAACCGAGCCTTCGTACCTCCCATCTCGCGCGATGCTGTCGCCGCACGCCAGCAGCCTGCCGCCGCCGCCGCCCGATTCGACCCTTCCGCCTTCGCAGCTGCCCGCGCACTCGCAGCCGATGCCGCAGGCGAGCAGCCAGCCCCGGTCTCACCTTCCCGTGTCCTCGCAGCAGGGGGTCTCCGCGCAGCCGCAGCATTCCCATGCGACCGCGGCGTCGCCGTACTCGTCGTACCAAGCGCAGCCTCACCAGCAGGCCTCCCGGCACACGGCTCCGCACCAACAGCAGCAGTCGCAATCGGATTCGCTGTCGCGGGATTCCTCGCCGCAGGCGTCGCACCAGCAGCAACCGGACCCCCACCGGCTCTCGTCTCAGCTCACGGCGCAGAAGCAGCCGGCGTCCCGACAGTCGTCTCAAACCGTGTCTCACCAGCAGGCTCCCTTCTCCTCCTCGCAAGACGGGACCCACCAGCGCTCGTCGTACCAGCAAGACCAGCGGCAGCAGCAGCAGACTCCTTCCTACTCTTCGCCGCAGCAATCTCGCATGCTGCCGTCTGCGTCGCAGCAGCAGCAGCTGACTCCTTCCTACTCTTCGCCACAGCAATCCCGCGCGCCGCAGTCTGCGTCGCAGCAGCAGCAGCCGCCGCCGTCGGCGGCGCAGCACACGATGTCCCACCACTCGGTGCAGCATCGGCCGTCCTCGGCGACGGCTCAGTCGCCGCCCTTTTCCTCGCCGATCCCGAAGGAAAGCAGCTCGCACCCCGGCGACCTCATGATGAGCATCCCCTACCCTTCCGAAGGCAAGTCGCACGCCCCTCCCCCTCCCCCCGAGCGGCAGCAGGTCACACCGTCACCTTCGCCGTTTGGATCCCCGCAGCTCGGTGCCGCGAATGCAGGGGCCGCGTCGTATCACAACCAACGGAGCGCGCAGCACCTTGCGGTGCCGTCGGCGAATGGGTATGGGTCGCCTCAGAGGCTGCCTTCCTTCTTGCAGGTGCCAGCGGGCAGCCCGCAGCGCATGCCGTCCGAGGCGCCGGCGCCGCCCGGCCAGTTCCAGCCGACGTCGTACGCGACGCAGCAGCGGCGGTCGGCTTCCCCCGAGAGGCAGGCCCTCGCTTCCGCCACGGCGACCTGGGAGCAGCGGCAGCTGTCCAAGGCCCAGCATCCCGAAGCCCGGTCCCTCGCGTCGGCCGCGGCAACCTGGCAGCAGCAGCAGCCGTCCGAGTCCCAGCATCCCGATGCGCAGCCCCTCGCCTCCACCACCGCGTTCTGGCAGCAGCAGCAGCCTTCCGGTGGACAAGGCCTGGCATCCGGGGCCTGGCAGCAGCAGCAGCAACAGCAGCAGCAGCCTTCTGGTGGACAAGGCCTGGCATCCGGGACCTGGCAGCAGCAGCAGCAGCAGCAGCCGCCGTCGTCTCAGCAGCGGTTGTACCCCGCCGAACGGCCGTCTCCACGGCCTTCGAAGGCGGCTGCCAGCCACCACCACCACCACCCGCCCCCGCCGTCGTTCGACGCCCAGAGCGCGGCCGGGCACTCGCACGCAGGGCCCCCCCGGCAATTCCACGCCGACGGCCCCCCCCCAAGCAACTTGTCGCCCCAGGGCCTCTCGGCAGCCGAGGAGTCCGCACGGGTGCAGGTGATGGCGTACCCGGAGGCGGATCGGATGCGTGTGGTAGCGGGCGTCGGGCGGGACCGGTGGAGCGACCTGACGTGGCTGGAGCGCGCCGCGTGCATGCTCTCGGACCAAGCCTACCGGGCGCGGTACGAAGGCGGGTCGTCGAGCGGCGGCGGCAGCAGCAGCAGGGGGGGCCCGCACCCGTATTTCATGCCGGGAAGCCCCCCGCGGCAGGCGGCCGGCGGCGGAGAGAGCCCGGGCCACGGGCGCGCTGCGCGGGTTGAAGGGGGTGCGTCGAAGCCGCAGGAGGCGGATGCATCCGCCCGGCAGAAGGAGTTGGAGGTTGTGGCGCGGCTGTCGCTGGTGCGCAAGACGATGGTCGCGGCCGTCGAGCAGATGGCCGCGCAGACGCTCGCCGTCACCGCCGCCGCCAGCCTGCGCGTGGCCGAGGCGAACGCCAGGTCCTCCGCTTCACCCACCCCGCAGCGCTTCGCGGGGCACTCCCACCACAACAGCACCTACCCCAACGGCGGCAGCAGCATCAGCCCGGTTGCCGCTGCTTCTCCGTTGCGGTCGCCCGGCTCGCCGGCGGGCGTCGCCGCTGCTCCGCATTCGCACTTCGTCGCTTCCTCGTTGTTTGCGGGGGTCCGCCCGACTGTACATCAGCAGCAGCAGCAGCAGCACCCGTCGCTGTCGCCTTCCCCGGCGACGGTTCGGCACCCGCCTCCCCTCGGGTCCCCTGCGTTTCGAGACGCGGGCACCCCCCACGCCAGCCCGCCGCCGCCCCGGCAGTACGCCGTCGCGGCGGCGCCGCCCCGCTCCGTCAGCCCGTCGGCGCGGAAAAAGCTGAAGTCCCTCGCGCAGCGCATCGACAGCATCCTGGCGACCGACCTGCTGGGCAGCGGGTCCGAAGCCGGGTCGGACGGCGCCGCCCGCCGCCGCAGCCGCAGCCGGAAGCACCGCTCTTCGTCGAAGCGCAAGAAATCGCGGTCCGGCAGCAAGCGCAAGCCGAGCGACCGGAAGGCGCGCTCCGAGAAAAACCGCGAACTGGACGAATTCGTCAAGAGGTACCTTTGATGCATCCGGCAGATAAGAATGTTTTCCACCCAGAGGGCAACCGGAGTGGAACCGTCAACCATGGCGTTTCGCACACTGTCGTCAACCAAGTCAAGTTTGGGGGATCCTCGTCTTTGCGAGCTATACAGGACTTGAGAGAGTGGGGTTGAGTGCGTGGCACCTGCAGAGAGGGGCATCGCGCTTTCCCACAAACTGGTCTCTGTGCCGCGGTTGCCCTGCACCTCGCTGGTCGCAAATGCGCTTCTTCTCCGTTCTGCCTCACTTCGTCTTCATTTTCGGCTGTGCGGGATGGCGCCGCTTCTTGCACTGGGGACTTCAGACATCTATCCCAAACACAGGAGCACTCGAGCCTATCCACCAAGGCGCAATGCTGCATTTTGTCGCCTGGAGTTCTCCGCGTTCTCGTATGCACACACGTGAGTGGTAGTTGGACAATGCCTTCTGGGCTTTTCTGAGGAGCCCTTGTTTCGGCAAAAGCACAATGCAGTTTCCGCCGAATGTTAACCGAACGCCGAACCGTGAACCGAAATACTTGTACACGGTGAGGTCCAGCCTCAGAAGCAGGAGTAAAAGAGGGTCTGCCCGTACAACCACAACGCGTGTAAATCCACACCCGAAAAGCGGGTGCGACACCGCGTTCTTAACACCAGCTTCTGAAGCTGGAGGCCTAACGTGTAGGCAACGCTACTTCCCAGGTTTCTCCTCCCTCTCCCCCCTCTGTATACAAAGAGCTGTAGTGACCTTCGTATCAAAATGGCGACGTCCGCTGTTCTGCGTGACATAAACATCCGTACCATGGGGGATGGGTGATGGTGACACATCAACTCACCACCCTCCAAGTGACCCCCCCACTTCCCCTCTGTAGAAATGTGTGCTTTTGAAACCATCAATCAACGTTTGTAGTATTAATGTTTCCGTTAAGCTGGCGGCCCAGCGGGGTCAAAAGGAAAGACAGCAAACCTTTTCAGCTCCGGTGTGAAAGTTGAAGATCCTATGGGGCAATCTTAGGGCATGGATAGCATTCGGACAGGTACTAGTACGCGCACAAGGTTCTCACCCCTTGCAATCCGAAAAGCGTCGCAAAAACTAAAATCTTAACCCTTGTTGGTACCAGTGGCACGGGACTATTTTGCCACTGCGATTCCAGCGTATCTACACAAGTCCAAATAGACCGGTGGGCCCTCCCACACAAGCAGCCAAAACTGAAGGTTTTAGTCGGGAGTGGAAGGGAGTTCGGCTTCGTGGCAGCTCTGGGTTGTCCTGATGTGTACTTGACGAACAAGATTGTAAACCCTTTTGCGACGTGAAATGAAGGTTGGTGACCGCGGTGGTTCACCTTGAGAGAGGAATGCCCAATAGGAGCATTCGTTTCCTTCTACCGAGCCTAGCCTGTTTCTCAAGTACGCTGGCGCTTCAAGAGGAAATCAAACAAGTCGTTCGTGTTGTGCACCACCTCCGCGCCCTGTTTTTTTCTTTGTTTACTATGACAGTATGTGCGTAATATCCAAGGTGTCCGTGTTACCTTCCTGCATGCCATCCATATCGAGCATTTCCGGAGTACAGGTCTTGCACTGTCAACGAAACATCGGGAGAAACGCATTTGTCGACGATGGTGATAAAACGACACGGGGGGGAAAAAAGACAGCGCTTCGTGCGTGTTTTGCGTGCCGGTTTTGCTCTGATGGCCTCCACCAAGGAACGTTCCCACGCATCCGGCGGGTTCGTTCGAGCTATCGTGACGGCAGCACTAACTAGGTTTCGCAATAACCCACGCCGCAGTCTACCCGCGTTTATCACGTGTAGCCGTTGTTCCGGAAATGTTCCCCAAGGGCGTGTTCGAAAACATTCGAGTTATTATTCGATTTGTCGACATATTCCGGGTAGGCACGATGTGTCGACGTCATGTGGCCACGAACCTTGCTGACACTTTGTAGTTAAAATAGACGTTGCAACGGGTTTCCTTCGCAAAAGCAGGCGCTTTGTCTGAAGGGGCCCGCTTTCCGATAGCTCTTACCTTCGGGGTCGCACGTGTGTGTGCGGCGAAAAGCAGACAACGTTTTCTTCGAATTCAGTCGTTGTTGCCCCTTTCTTCGTTGCATGTTTTCACCGACCGAGTGCGGTCTCCCGGCACCGTGCAGATGTTCAGAGCGGGGAAGAACACCGACCATGAGGCAAGCTGGATAGCCGCTGGACGACGTCACGCCAAATAATGAGAAAGGTGGGACTGTGCTGGGTCAGGTCTATTCAGCAACGCCGGAGCTGTCTTCATGAAACCCCGCCTCATCCGTGGTGTTGATTCGTGAAGGTCACCCTGCCGTGCGCTTTGCTCCACGATCCCACAGTAAACCTTAGGAGCGATCGCGTCCCGTTCTTGTTCAGCTTCCGTACCCGGGCTGCGGGATAATGTCCCAGCGGTCTTGCATTGCATTTTTTGGCTCCACGAACTCTTGGTTCGAAAAAGTGCTCATCCTGCCATGCGCTTTGCTCCAGCTCCCACAGTAAAGTATAGTCATCGTGAACTGCACCAGTTCCCAAGTAAAGTATAGTCATCGTGAACTGCACCAGTTCCCCAGTACACTATAGTCATCGTGAACTGCACCAGTTCCCAAGTACACTATAGTCATCGTGAACTGCACCAGTTCCCAAGTAAAGTATAGTCATCGTGAACTGCACCAGTTCCCCAGTACACTATAGTCATCGTGAACTGCACCAGTTCCCAAGTACACTATAGTCATCGTGAACTGCACCAGTTCCCAAGTAAAGTATAGTCATCGTGAACTGCACCAGTTCCCCAGTACACTATAGTCATCGTGAACTGCACCAGTTCCCAAGTAAAGTAAAGTCATCGTGACCTGCACCAGTTCCCCAGTACACTATAGTCATCGTGAACTGCACCAGTTCCCAAGTACACTATAGTCATCGTGAACTGCACCAGTCCCCCAGTACACTATAGTCATCGTGAACTGCAACAGGAACGGGACAGGAAACGAACATGAGGCGGAGGGGCGGCCTTCCAGAGAAGGCGCCCCGCGCCGGGGAGGTCGTCGTCATCGACGATGACGACCTGTCGCCCGACGTGGTGCCGCCGAGCGCAGCAGGCCAAGCCGCCCGAGGGCAGCCGATGCCGCTGACGAGGCTGAAGGGCGCGCCGCGGAAGGCGAGCCCGAAGGTGGCGGCCGCCAGCCAGCGGCGGCCCATCGACCTCTCGCAGCCCGCCGCCCACGCCCCGGCCCGAACGCCGCCGCCCGCGCCCCAGCAGCAAGCCCAGCAGCGGAGAGCGTTGCAGGCCCGCACGCCCGTGTCCCAAAGCGACGCACCGCTCCCCCGCCCTCCGCACATCGACCCCAGCGGGCTTGCGCGAAGACAGCCCGGCACCCGGAGGCTGCCCGCCGCGCCGGCGGAGGTCATCGAGCTTTCGAGCGGCAGCGACAGCGAGACGGGCAGTGAGTCGTCGTCGACGACCGACACCGACTCAAGCGCGTCACCTTCCGAAAGCGGCGTGCCTCTTGCTCCCCTCGTCACGCAGCCGCCGTTCGTTCTGAAGGACAAGCCGCGGCAGCGACGGTGGAAGATCCTGAAGTGGGCCGCCGACGACCGGCACCGCTCCCTCAGCGCGCCACCGCGGACCGACGCGAAGCTCAAGGAACAGCTTGCGTGGGTCTTCTCGGCCAACGGCAAGCGGCTGCGGCCGGGCCGCGAGAACACGCGCGACCTCGTGAAGATCGCCCTCCGCGCGGCGCTCTACGCGAACGAAGCCGCAGCCGACGCGGTCTTTCGCACCCTCCAAACCACCATCGACGCCACCTTCTCAACAGAGCACGCGGCCCAGGCCACGCGCTACATCAACAACCACCTCCTGGTAGCACTGACAACCTGGCTGTACCGCTTCCTCTCAGACCTTCGCCCTTTGCCGGAAAGTCTGCAGAGCATACGCACCGAAGCGCAACCCTCCGGCAGCGTTCAGTTTGAAGTGATCGAACCATCCGAAAGCGACGCCGACGAGATCATGGCCGCTCCGAACGACGACAACGACGAAGACTCGTCGTCAAGCGGCTCCTCATCGAGCTCGTCGTCGTCATCCGACGACGTGCAGGCCAAACCCGACGCGGAACCAGCCGGCGACGACTCGTGCGCTGGAGATGGGAGCGCTGCCGCGCCTGGAGACGCCGAAAACGGGGCGGCGGAAGCCGAGCTGTTCGCGGAAAACGGCCGGGCTAGCCCCGCCGGGAGCTCTTGCAGCGACGACCTGCTGGCTTCCGACTCGCAGCAGGACGACGAGCGCGCGGGGATCGGAGCGGACCTGCCCGCCTCGAAAGTGGTGCCCGATTCGCAGGACGACGAGGTGCACCGCGAGGGCTCGAACTCCGCGGGCTCCGAGGCGTCGGGAGTCCGGGAGCCGGAGAAGACCCCGGCCGCCGATCCCGAGCGAGATGCGGACGAGGACATGACGCCGACGGAGGAAGAGAGCGACGAAGACATAGGCAGTCGGATCAATGCTGCACTGCAAACCCTTGCGGCCGAAAACGATACGACCATGGCCGATCCCGATCAGTCAGTCGGAGCGCGCGCGGACACCGATGCGGTTCTCGAAGCCGAATGCCCGGCCGAAGCGCGGATGGATATCGATGAAGCTGCGAGTGATACGCCCGGTGCCATTACAACCACCGATCGCAACTCCACGACAGACGCTGCTGATATCACCACTGCTACCACGACGACGAGGCAGCAACGCAACCGGGCTGCTGTGGCGCGGAGGGTTCTCGCTGTGTTGGAGCTCCTGCACCGCGTGCTGACCCTTGGCGCCGTCGAATACAGCGCGTTCCAGGCGCAGCCGGAGCTGCTGGCGACGCTGCCCGCCGCCCTGGCCGCGGTGATGCGGGTTGACTGGTTCGAAGACCGGCGCGTGCGGGACACGGCGGTCGGCTGCGCGCGCCTCATTTTCCCGCACCCCTCCTCTTTGGAGCCGCCGCCGCCCGCGGCCGCGCCGGCCCCCGCCGCCGATAGGCCGGCGGCGACGAGCTTGGTGGCGTTGCGCGAGCGCCAGGCAGCACCGGCGCGCGAGCCGATGCGGCTTCTGCCGCCGCAGATCGTCAACGACGGGAAGCGGCCGCCGCCGGTGCAGACCGTCCTGCCGTCGGTCATCGACCCCGCGTCCATCGCGCTGCTGCCGCTGCTGCGGAAGCAGGCGCCGCCGCCCGTCAGCATCTACCGCCCAATTCGCGAGGGCGCCGAGAAGCCGCGGAAGCGGGCTGGGTTCGGCGAAACTCCGCGGGTAACCCGGTTCGAGTACGACAAAGTGTGCGACAACTTGCCGTCCCGAGAACTTCCCCCCGCCCGCGCCCAAAAGGAGAGGAAGCACACGACCTCCGAGAGCATCTCGATCCTCATCAAGTGCAGCGAAGGCGGCGAGCTCAACACCGTCGAATCCTACCTCCCCAACACGACCTGGACGGCCGCCGCGTGGCCTCCCGACGCCGTGATCAAGTACGGGAAAAAGTCGGCGCACCACCGCCAGCCCGACTTCAAGTACACCCTCCATCGCGACTGGGCGAAAAAAGCGCTCGACTCCTCGGCAGCCGAGACCTGGGGCTACTTGCAGGGCGAGATCCAAGCGGGGCTGACCGAGCTGCAGCTGCAGGCGAAGAAGGAGCTGACAGAGAAGAAGATGCTGCACCTGCAGCACAAGCTGCACAAGCTCGAGAAGGGCGAAGGCGGCGAGGCCGCGCGCGCCCACCGGAAGGAGAAGGGCCGGCTCAAGGAGAAGCGCCGGGTTAAAAAGGCCCGCAGGGCGTCCGCCGACGGCTCCCACGCCGCGGATTCGTCGTCGGAGGCCTCGTCGCCGAAGCAGCCCGGTGCCGCGAACGACCCAGCCCCACCCGACGAGCTGCTGGTCCCGGTGAAGGCCGAGGCGAACCCGCTGCCGGGAGCCCAAGATGCCGCGGCCGCGGGCCACACAGAACCCCCGTTGACGCCGCCCCCGCTGGTCACCACGCGCGACATCGTCCCCGTTTACGTCGAAGCCCACCCGCTCCAAGATGCCCGGGTCGAGGCCGGTGCCGACTGCCGCCCCCCCACGGCAGCGGCGTCCCGCCAGGGACGTGCCGCACAAGGCAATGCGCGCCCTTCGGAGGACCCTTCGAACCGCGAGCTGCCGAGGGGTGTGTCCGAGTGGCTGTCGGAGGAAGGCGACGCCGCGCGAGGGCCCGCCGAGGAGCTGCCTTCGTACCGCCAAGCGGTCAAAGGGAAGCCGAGCTCCGAGTGGCGCTCGCCCGTCGCCTCCCTCCCCGCCAACAGCGGCGCGCCGGCGAACCGCGACGCGGAAGAGGCCGACGAAAACGCGGGTTCCGAGGCGGAACCCGACCCTCCGCAACCAAAGCGCCCGAAGCGGGAAACAACCCTGCTGCTCCAAGCCATCGTCAAACGCATCGTCTGGAACTTCGGCCGGAGCTCCGACCCGAGCCCGGCGCAGCAGCAAGGAAAGGGCCACGGCCCGGGCAGGGCCGTCCCATCGACAGCTGCCGGTCGGCAGACGACCCCGCTGCAAAGGAGTGCGCTTGCTGGGTCGGGTCGATCTGCACCTCATCCGCTGTTCGATGCGGCGAACCTAAGGACGCATCCCGCTGAGCCGGGCGGTGATTTCGAAGGAGAAGCCGGCTCGCCGGTTTCGACGCCGGGTCACATGCGGGGTCTCCTTTCCTCCTCGTGGAACGCCGGCGCACCGCACCGCGAGCCGGGGCTGCCCCTGCAGCAGAAGGGTGCACTGCGCCGTGCCGCTCAGCCGCGGAGGAGCGGCCCTGTCGCCAGGAACGTGCCCCCGACCGCCGACTGCCCGCCACCCGCACCGCCTCCTCCGCCGCCTCCTCCTCCTCCTGCCGAGCTGAGAAGGGGCCTCCTTGCTGATCCGCGCCCCGAGCCGGCCGTCAAGCCACGGAGAAGGCAACTGGCCAGATGCGTCGACCATCCGCCGTCTTCCGGGCCGCCTCTTTCCGCTGCACGATGGAGTGCCAAGTCTCCGTCGCCTCGCACTTCTACCAGTCAGGATGCGGCGTATCCGCACGGGAGCGAACCAGCTAGAAATGCGGCCTGGAGGCCGAATCCGCGTGAGGCATATCGCTGCGCGCCGTGGAACCCCGATGCTCCAGAGCAACCGCGGCCACGTGGCTACGCGGCCGGCTACCCCAGATCTTCGTCGGCTGGTTCCGAGCCGGGGCACCGCGCGCTGGGGTTTGAAGGGACCTGGGACCCTAGCGGTCCACGACCGAAGCGAAGCCGCGACGCCGCGCAATGGCAGAGCGAAGACGAAGACTGGGATGCCAGCGCGCCGTCGTCGAAACGGGCTCGGTATGGAGACGACGACTGGGACGCCAACGCCCCCCCTCGGCGCGCACGGTATGAGGACCAAAACTGGGAAACCAAAGCTCCACCTACATCTAAATGGACTCGGTATGATGACGAGGACTGGGACACCAGCGCTCCATCGACCTCGAGGCGGACTCAATATGATGACGAGGACTGGGATGCCCCGTCTACTTCTAGGCGGACTCGATATGAAGACGAGGATTGGGACGTCCCTACCTCTAGGCGGACTCGATATGAAGACGAGGATTGGGACGCCCCTACCTCTAGGCGGACTCGGTATGAAGACGAGGACTGGGACGCCACCGCCCCATCGACCTCGAGGCGGACTCAATATGATGACGAGGACTGGGATGCCCCGTCTACTTCTAGGCGGACTCGATATGAAGACGAGGATTGGGACGCCCCTACCTCTAGGCGGACTCGGTATGCAGACGAGGACTGGGATACCAACGCAACCAACGCCCCGTCTACCTCGAGGCAGACTCGGTATGATGACGAGGACTGGGACACCAGCGCCCCATCTACCTCTGGGCCGACTCGAGAGGACTGGGATACCAACGCTCCATCAAGACCAAAGCGAAGTCGGTACGAAGACGAGGACTGGGACACCAAAACTCCGTCTACCTCAAAGTGGACTCGGTATGAAGATGAGGACTGGGATTCCAACGCTCCACCAAGATCTAAGCGGAGCAAGTACGATGAAGAGGACTGGGACACCACTGCTCCATTGGGATCTAAGGGGGCTCGGCATGCAGCCCAATGGACACCTGAAGAGGAGGCTTGGAATAGCCATGGCCGTGACCACGGGCCGAGTCAGAAATGGAAAAAGGAACCATTGCAAGTTCCCCAACTTCCTGAACAAGACACGCAAGACTCGCCGAAATCTGAGTTCTGGGCGCTGAGGCCGAGAAGTCGGTGCGAAATATTCAATTCCGTACGGTCGCAGGCTGCTGAAGGGGGACCGCGACCTACGACTGACGATTCGACCAGTATTCCTTCGTTGTTGCCCAAGAATGCCGCGTCGAATATTCCGGTTGCTTCAAACGAAGACGAAGCCAATCTGGCCGACCCTTACGAACACGACGAACAGCTAGTGAAGATTGAGAAAGACAACACGCAGCCCGTGAACGTTCCGACTGACGCAGACGACGTAAACCCATCGAATAATCCGGCTGAGGAAGTCATTGAAGGTTTGCCACGCGGCCGGTGAAGGTTCCGACTGGTGCAGACGACATCCAGCCATTGAACATTCCGGCCGTTAGGACAACAACGCCAAGTCTTCAGTTCAGGAAGCAATTGCAAGTTCCGATTGTTCCAACGAAGATGACAGCCAGCCGTTGGAGTTTCTCACGGATTTTCCGAGGGAATCTGCGAGGCTTGGCGAGTCTACATACAGGGTGTCTGTTCTACGGGGGAAACATTTTGTTTCCCCCGTTGTCTGCAATGCACAGCAGCAATGCCTGACTGCAATGTACTACTGCAATGCCCAACACTGAGGATAGCCGATAGAGATTCCGAGGACGGCTACACATCCAGCCAGCTGAGCACCAAACATGCGTGGGCGGTCGTCTCTCCTGTTGCGCTACCGCCAGCAGCTGTCATTCGAAATGACTTGATCTCGTCCAGATAACGTCAAGTACATCGACTGGTCCAGTTGCGAAAAAAACATAGCTCCAACTTTCCAGCAGTCCGTAGATTAATTACCGCGAACTACTGCAAAGCAACTACTAGAGAAACACACGAACACAACTGAGGCAATTTTGTTTGCATGGTCCTGCAACCTCAGTACCTGCATTTACGAAGAAGAACCGGAGTGTGGCACTTCAATTCCTGTCGAACGCCAGGTGTCATCACCACCCGAGACATTTGACATGGTCCTCGAGCTCATGACGGTATCACTCTCGCCTCAACGTGTGGCCACCGAAGGTCTTGGCGGAGCACATCGAGCGAAAACGGACAGCGCGTCCAATCCGGGTGATCGTCGGCGACCCAAAGCGAAATTGGGAAAGACAACGATATGGGGGAAGAAGGGAACACATTCCCCCCGAGGTCCTGCAGGCGTTGACACGTTCGGCAAAAAATGCCGCCACGAGAGCACACCAGCACTCGTTGTGCACGCCAGCCGAAAATCTGCGCCAGTTACACCACGGCCCAGGGTCCCTGGGATCAGTCCCAAGGTTTATCTCCGCTTCTTGCGTGTTCCGGCTTGTAGTCGTTTCCTTCCCCTGCTCTTTAGATCCTTTGCTATCCTTGCGGACAGCCTTCAGTCTAGGAAGCCCGCTTTGCAATGGGCACATTTTCCCATGCTTGGTCTACCGACTTCTCTTCAAGTAAGGTTGTCGAGAGCATGTTTTTCTCATTTTTTCCGTTTAGACGCGGACGGGAAGACAGGCGCAGTGCTTTGCGCTCGGCTTCTACACGTTTTCCTTCGCCCTTCCTACGCTTTCCACTTCTTCCTTCAACCCATATGAAGTTCTTTTCAGCAGAAAAACCCGCAAAACCCAACCCGCAAACCCACAAGCCCGCAAGCCCAGCCCATTACGCAACCCGCAAACCTAACACAGCCCCCCTACGCAAACCCGCAAACTCAAACCCACAAAAAAACCCAAACCCACAACCACAAGCCACAATTGGTAAGCCCTCCAGGTTCAAATGGCCCAGCCGACCTTGTCCGAGTGAAGAAGGCCGCTTCATCGTCGACGGCATGTCGTTGTCACGACAAGCCGACAGCTTCCAGTTTTCCGCCGTGGGGTTATCGAACCATCCCTTCTGCCTCAAAGGACGAAACCAGCGAAGCTCGCTAGGTTTTGCGAGCAGGAAAGTCGCTCAATTGTTGCTGTGTGTTCGGCAAAAACCCCCGAAAGGTTTTCCTCACGAGCCCAATTTCTAGTTTTTGATTGATCCAGCATTTCGCGGGGCGTGACAGGTGAGGGCGCCTTCCCCTGCGGGCTCGGATCAACCTGCGTCTGATGCAGCAGTTAGGGAATTGTTTACACTCCGGCTGCGCTCGTTTTTCCTGCGAAGGTTTGTCAGGTAGAGTGCCGAGATCCAGGACCATACATTGGTGCACACCTAAAGCGGGGCATCTTTCCTGTTTTTCCCTGCCTTTCGCGTTGTGGCCGTGTTGTGCATACGGCAGCGTGGGGGCCTGGCCCACCTCTTCTTCACAGGGCACAACCTTCTGCGACCGTAAAATAAAACAGAACAGTACTTGCTCTCATGCGCCTGCTGTCTTTGGCTTTTTCGGCAATTACCAGTCACCCACTACTAATGAATGAGCACCTGCTTTGGACGAAATCTGCGAGGAGGCCGCCCGTGATGGGTCACAACCCACGACGCGAGACCCAGGTGAAAATCTGGGTCTGCCCCTTCTGGCGGCTCACGTACATCCGCCAGGATACCTTACCACTCGCAAACGAAAAGGTTGCCCTTGCTTTTCTCGGAGGCGCTCGCCGGTGGCTAGAGATGGGAGAACGACGATACAAATGAGAAATGGGCCATTTTTTGTCGGGCGCTTGCACTCGGCAGTGGGTGGGTTGTACACGATGCGGGGTATGCGACCTACGCAACCGCTGCATAGGCCACATATCCCACATGCAAAGCATAGTACGCTAGAATCTGTTCTGCCCTCCCCCTCTCCCTTTTGACATCCTCCTTTTCCCCAAGCCCGCGGGCTCTGACTGCCTTAGGATTGTCTGCGCGGCGTGTCGGACTGGTAAAAGGAACTGTCCCTTTTTAGTGAGATCTCAGACCCTGCTTTTACTTGCTCCCTCCTCGTGCGTTCACGCGAAATAATAAAGAGGACTAGTCCCTCAAGGTTTCATACCTTGCGGAGTCCTACACTCTGCGACCCTTTTCTCTTTTACATTTTCTTCGAACAAGACTTGATGCTAGCATCGAACATGCATGAGAGGCAGTCTCCTGCCTAAACATCAAGTTGCGATTTTCTCCCCGCCCCTCCCGACCCTGTTTTTTTCCGGCACCTCGGCGTGCCCACAAGACCAACGACCGGCGTATCCAGAGCTTCGTCTTGCAATTGGGGAGCTAGTGACAGGCCTGTGACTGGATACTGCACTCCCGCTACCAAGCCTTTTTTCTTTTTCTTTTGCCCCCGACGACGGCGAGTGTCAGACTGGCCCACTGGCGGTTGCTTCCTTTCAAGCAGGGGTTCTCTGTTGTTTCGGGTTAGAATTTCTTCCTTTTACTTCCCCGGCCGACAGCTAGTGTCAAACTATCCCACCGGTGGCTGGTTCCTTCCAAGCTGCGTCGTCACTTCTTCCAGGCTGACCACACTGAACGTCACTCGTCGTGCATCATCTACAGGTTGTCGACCCCTTCTCGTGAACCCCGATCCTGTTTCTAACCCACACCTCCCGAATACCATTTTTTCATTTGAAAACGTGAGCTCGTGTGGCTCTATCCACACACAAGTTATCATCGTAACCTCATCGCTATTTCTGAGCAGTGGGCCATTGGCTTGCCGATGCATACCAAGCCAAGTTAGCTTTTTGCTGCGCCACTTTTTTTCCTTGCCAAACACTGTGCAAGGAAATTGAACCGCCCGAGTAGAACCCTCTGATCACGATCAATTGCCACCAGGAACCACGTCCAGGGTAGTGCGGTCAACGAAAAACTACGCCGTCGCGGTGGCCGGTGACGGTTGCAAGCGCTGGGAGAAGCTGGCGACACGTCCGTAATCAGAGTCACAATCAAAGTCCTTGCTCGGGCGGCACGCCGAGAAGCGACAGTCATGGGTCGGCCGGATGGGATGGAGTGATGGACTCAGGCTGAGCACATAACTCGCGAATCGTGTGTGTACACTGCCCCATTAGGGGTATGCAGCGCACGTGGCTAAAGACTCGCATATCTTCCCTGCGAGTCTCCAGAATGGTGCGACTGGCATACCCTTCGTGAAGTTCTCGAAACACAGTGCAGTAGGACCGGTGCGGTATTGACACAGAACCATTCCAAGCACGTTGGCGACTGCTAGAATTCTCGCAACCCCCATCCCCACCATCGTGCATGAGAGGATCCGTCTCGTTTGTCCCGCGCCGTACCAGACGCTGTGCACATCATCTATTTGTCGGGGCCGCGAGAGGCTGACAACGCAAGCATTGGTTACCCGCTGGCTTACCATAATGTGACGCTTGGTGCTGCCAGCGACAGTTCCGTTTGCTTGCAGGACACACTACGCACGCTCGCACTGGCGTAGTGTTTTGCAGGTGGGTTGGCTTCTCGTCGCGCGCGTGAGAAGCACGGGCCCTAGTCGTACAGCTGTGGGCGAAAAGTCGAGCCCGCGCCATCAGCTTCTCAACTTCGCTTTTTTGCTATTTTCCCCTTCGTTCAACTGCTGCTCGTAACCCGTTCTTTGCCTAACCAGGTATTGCTGGTCTTGCCCCTTCTCAGCTTGTCGTTTTGGAAAATTGTCAACGCGCGTCCCGGCCGTGGCCAGCGGCCACCCTGTGTTTGCGGCATGTTTGCTGCAACAACAGCTGCTCATTCAGTCCCGGGGAAACGAGGCGACCAGTGGTTGCTTACCGCCAGATGCGGGTGGCAAGAAGCCTGGTTGATCCTGCCAGGAGCCATATTCTTGTTTCAAGGATGAGACCATGCACGTCTCAGAGTACGCAAATTAACACTTGGGGCAAGTCTCATATTTTTTTGCACGCTCAGTTATATACGCAAGAAAAAGAACCTTCAACAAAATGCAACGAGCCTTGTTCGGTTTGGTGCTGTCCGTGCTGGCAGCCGATGCAGCCAATGTCGTCGTGCTCGGGGACTCATGGGGAACGTACGGCGCGAGGGAGTTTGAGAACATGCTGACGGGTAACCATGCGAACTTGACACTGGAAAACGCGGCGGTCAGCGGGAGCACGGCGGTCCAATGGACAGACCGGTACATGGATCGGCTTATCAGTGCGGTTTCCCCGCCTGATGTGAAGGCAGTGTGGCTGATTGCTGGCGGCAACGACGCCCAGGCCAGCCTGCCCTTGTGCGCCGCGGCCGGCAAGTCGCGGGCCGAGTGCGCCGAGGAGCTCACGCAGCTTGTGGACGGCGCCATGCACAAGTTGCTGTCCGCCATCTTCGACAACTGCGGCAACTCGTCCGTGCGCGTCGTGTTGTTCGGGTACGACATCATGTCCTTCAGCCGCGACGCTGGCCTTCTGTGCGCCGCACTGCCCTTGGCCATGTTTCCCTCGTGCGTAGGGCAAAACGAGTGTTTCAACTCCGAATTCATCAAAATCCAAGAAACCTTCGGCAAGGTGTCCGTCGACTACCCGCAGACGACGGTGTTGAACCTGCTCGGGGGCCTTCAGGCACACGCTGGTTACAACGCATCGCTAGGCAGTCCCGATCTCGACCGTTACTCTCCGGCTGAGCTGTACGGGGACTGCATTCACCCGAACAGCGCAGGATTTGACATCATCTTCGGCCACATGTGGAACTTGTTCTTCTCGACGATTGCGTAGGGTGCTCTGTGGATTCACTTCCATCCAGCGAAAAAAAATTGAAGGCTTCATTCACTAAATATTTAAACAGCGAACTTCGGCTCTAAAAAGAAAAAAAAATAAGTATTAAGCCGGGCAGCTGGAGGAGTCAAGCCCAAGGCTTGCCTTTTTGCGAGCAAACGTCCTTCATCGTTACGAGCTTTCCCCTCCAAAAAGAAACGTTATCCACTCTGACCGGTGAGAATACCGTCTTTTTCTTTTTTGTTGTTCGAAAGGAAGTTGCGGCGTTGCGAGCGGCAGTTTACATTTTTCTAAGCGCGGCTTCACCAGGGAGCCCCCCTCGCGCTGTTTTGTTGTTCTGCGCGTGTGTCTTTGAAGCGGCGCGAGCATTGCGACGACACCTTCCTTCGCAAATGCTGCGTGCTGACACAAGCCTGTGTGTGGAGGGCTGTTGCTGGCTGATGGTTGGTCTTAACCGAGGTTGAGAGGCGCAGCACTGCTCCAAACAATTCCCTGTTCCAGACGGACCGAGCAACGTCTATGCCTCGTTCTGGCGCGGAAAAGTCGGACGAATTGGATCCGTCCTCCAAACGAAATACGTTTCCATCAGTAGACGACCTGTCTCACGTGGAATGTGCTCTCTTGTCGGCCGTGAATACCATGGCACTTCTGGTTATCTGTCCCTGTATACCCGGTGCCTGGTTGTGGACCATGGCACGTCGGGTTATCTGTCCCTGTATGCCCGGTGCCTGGTTGTGGACCAACCACGCGCATCCCGTGTCCCATGATATGACCACCTACATGGTATGACGGTACACCGTACGCTGCGAAGGAAGTGATTGCCCCAAAGACTCCTGGTACACTACACCAGCTCGCGTGTGCCACAAGAATAATTGACGTTGGGACAAGCGGGTCCACTGTGAAACGAACCAACGTTCTCTACGTTGTCCGCCAGTTTGCCCCTCTGAGCGGCCTGCCCTTGAACTGACCGCGATTGCAGTCGTCCGAAGTTCATCGGCCACCTCGCGCATTCTCATTGAACGTGGCTAAACACGTTCAATGTGCTTCATTGACTCGGCGTCGTGTATCGATGAAGGCCCCCAATGCCCTCAGGCCAAGTTGGTAGATAGTCTGCAAACAAAGATACATTTCTCGTTCTCTACACCGTTTTCAACACGTGTCTTGTGTTTTGTATTTGATTGATGGCTAAAGAAGCCTGAAGACTGGTAGCATCTTCAGGCATCCGTGGACAAGGCTTTAAACAACGAGAGATGCAGGGTAAACCTGTTCCCGTACATGGTGTTATGCGCTCTTTTAGAAGTGGTGACCATCACCCCTTCCGAAAAAAACAAAGTGTGATATTGCATTTCGTGCTTCGCTCGTACGCTTGCATGCCCGTGTGTGAATACACCGGTTCTAGCTCAACACCCCCATTCCTCCTGCTCCAAGCTGCCTCGTTTACTCTTGTTATGTTCTTGTTTGGCTGCAACACAACTGACGCCCTACAAGACCCCTGAGCTGAGGGCAGTCTTCCACTTCTAGACCTGGGGACCAGTCAACTCAAGGCCCTTCAAGCCCCTGCAGGTCCTACGGGCAAATATTCTAGGCAAGCCTTCCACTTCCGCTGGGCGAGAGGTTCGTCCAAAGCAACTTGACTATTCACCTCACCGAAAAACAGCAGCTAAAATATACACGAAAGGAGACGGTCATACGGTACCAAGAAGACAGACACTACTACGGCACCATACTGACGAGGGCCCCACAAGGTGTGGATAAAGGCCGATACCACCAATGGCCAACAACAGAGGTACCCACCGATTCTTTTAGCGTTAAAAAATTATGGTTTAGAGGTTCGGTGTTTTAGGGTCTCCGGTTGCCCATTGAGGCTGTGAGGCGGGTAGTTTTACCTCGTGTAACCACCACTCTGAAGAACACTCAGAGCACAAAGGGTATCTTCCCATATTGCCGAAGGTCACCCGGATATTTTAGAACCCCGGAGTTTCAAGTGAACCTTCACTCTAAAAAGGCAACTCGAAGAAAGAAAGTAAAGAAAGGCGGCTGAGATGGGCGACAAAGAAGAAACGCCGACAAAGGTGGGCGACAAAGGTGACACGACAGAAAAGGAGGCCTCGAGCAAACTCGAACACGAGCTTCAAACCGAGACGGAGGAAATCCCGCTGCCGAAGTTGATCAAAACCACGCTGGTACGGCTGTACTTCAAGGCCCTCATCTACGCGTATTATCGCGAGGTGGACGTGATAGGAACGGAGCACGTTCCGCGCAGTGGTCCTGTCATCTTTTGCGGCAACCATCAGAACCAGTTTGTGGATGGGATGATGCTTTTCACATACTGCCCTAGAATGCCCAGCTTCTTAATAGCCGAGGCGTCCATGTCGAGGCCCGTCGTAGGTATGCCGGCTTTCGCGAAATGGTCTCCGGCGTGCTTCAAGCTTGAGGAAGAAACTTCGTTCCATACAGTCAATGCTCTTGCGAAACGCGGGAAGTGCCAATGTCCACGACAATCACACCACCCAAACAAGCTCAAGTGTACTGTAACTGACGCCCCGCTCGGGTTTTCTGATGTTTTCCTTAAGGAATTGTCTTGTGGGAGTTGATTCTGTCTTGTTTTTGCATTCTGCAGCCATTATTTCAGCCTAAACGAGCATCCGACCAGTTATTTTGAATTTCCCGAGCATTTCAGGACCACCCGAGTGGTAGGTTTCTGGTTTTGGGCTGCCCCCCCCCCCCAGGCATCTTGTTAAGAACCATCCATCCATCCATCAGCCGGCTGACCCCCCCCCCCCCCTCAGGCTATTTTCACTGTGGAGGGGGGAGACGCTACCTGTCACACTCTAAGGTGGTCACCACGGTGGGCGGTCAGAAAAAAAAAATTTTTTTTTTGCCCCAAATACCCCAAATACCACACTTTGGAAAATTTTTGTGGGCCCACTTTTGGCAGGGAATTTTGACCATTTCACCTTAGAGAATTTGACCACCCAGCCTCCAAGGCAACTGCACTGTAGAGGGGGGGGGGGGGGGTCTGGTTTATCCGGCCATCCGGCCAAAGTGGCTGATCCTTAACAAGAGCGCTGCCCCCCCCCCCCCCCCCCCCCCTACACGACGCACTTGTCATGCACAATCACTTGTTATATAACAAGTGACCTAACAAGTGAAAATGTATAACAAGTGATTGCTTGTTATATAACAAGTGATTGCTTGTTATATAACAAGTGATTGCTTGTTATAACAAGTGTTTGGTTGCAATTTCATAAGGAACCTGGGGTTTGCACCTACCTACGAGAGAAAATCAGTGATCTGCAAGACACAAGGCTCCACCTGGTCCAGACAAAAGTATCGGGGAGTTCGGGGAAATTCGGGGAGTTTCGGGGTATTTCCTTTGTGACGACCACTTTCCCTGCAGCCGGCCATGGCGGGGAGGGGGCTACGCTATTATGGCCCTACCTTGCGCAGAGCGGTCCCGTGTTCGGTTATGCCCCGAAGACGAAGATAGAGGCTGAGAAGGAAGGACAGACTGGGAGGTACAGGTTGACACGTTTTGACACAGGTAGCTACAGGATCCGCTGCGGTAAGGAGAGCCGTTCCACCAGAGGTCGTGCGGGTACAGAGACGATGCTCGTGCTCGAGTCGCAGTTGGGGACGAACAGGCACGCCTTCAATGATGAGGTCTGGGGGATGGACGTATTTTCCACGTATGGGGAGGAAAGGATCGGACGTGCTGGTGGGACGCCTTCGAAGGGCGTGCCCAGGCCACCACCAAGGACGAGAGAGTGCGCACGAGACATCACAGTTTGAATACCAAGCACTTGCCCCCCAGCGTTGTACTTCTGGACACCGAAGGGGAAGCTCGTCTTTACCCTTGGATCTGCTTGAACCAAGCACGGCGATCGTCAGAGAGGCCGGACACTGTCCAGTGAAAACGGCTCGAATTGCCTCGGCGAATTGCTCTTCCGGCTCTCCCCAAGAAGAAGACCCCTCCGCTTTCACGGACTGCTCCCAGTCGCAAACAGGGTTTCTGGATGGAACTCCCGCACTGCGTTGCTCAGTTCCGCCCGCTCTCGGCTACGCAGTTTTTCAGCCCATCCCTCGAATTTGTGCGGTGGTGCTGGCCTGCTGCAGCTGCTCACGATGGCCACCATTCTTCGGCTTTTCTCTGTGCCGCTTTGCTGGCTGCCATCTGGACTCTTGCAGTACTCTGACTGCACGCAGTCAATTTTAGGTGCAGTTCTGGTGTAATCTTGCGGAATTTGGTTATCCCCGGTACCGAAAACCTGTGCATGCTACCGTTACACTACCGCTTACGCTACCGTTACGCACCCGGGACCAGCTTGATTGAGAAGGCATAGGATGGTTTTCAACACTATTCTGAGTCCAGTGTCCCAGTCTTGTGATCCGAGGGTGTGTTCTGGGGTCGTAACCACCCTGGATGTCGTTCTCTGTGTGCTGCCAGTAGGGGTAATTTTCTGGCAGTCTCGGGCTTCAGGAAGGCGTAGCGGTAACAGACAACCTCGCTCCCCGAAATAGGCAAAGCCCCCTGATTTTGTTAACGTTCGTTAACAGGCCGAAAACCCTCCTTTTTTGGCTGTAGTGCATCAAATACGCAGTTGTGCAGCTTTTTGGCCGTAAATTTGGTGTCATGCCACAGTGGAGGTGATGTGTAATACCTGGAGTACGGTCACCGCCTTCGGCGAAGATGTCAAAAAAGCACGAAATCACACTCGTTTGGCCGTGGTGGTACCCCGGCCCGGGGGTTTTCACACGACAAGAAACTTCGACCCACAGAAGAACCCCGAACGAGCGGTTCGGGTGTGCAAATGCCAAGCGTGCTTAGGGACAGCGGATTATTACCCGGGCGGGCCAACTGCCCACTACTTTCGCCAAAATTTTGCACGGTGCACTAGTAAAAGTGAAAAAGGTGTTTTGACTAGTCATTTTACTAGTGAAAAAGCATGACTAGTGCACTAGTAAAAATGACTAGTGCACTAGTAAAAACACCAGTAAAAATGACTAGTGCACTAGTAAAAATGACTAGTGCACTAGTCAAAATGACTAGTGTCCTAGTAGAAATCCACCTGTTCCGAACCGAAATCTGGGCTATTTTGTAGATTTCAGAGGGTCCCACGGCACAACTGTACCCTACCGTTGCGCTTACAACCGTGTTCGGAATAATGTTGGACCGGGAAAAAGTCGAAGTACTTTTCAAAACCCCCAAAAGTCCAAAAAAGTTCCGGTTCAAATATTTTACAGTAGGGTTCACTCCCACAAGGAAGTTTAGAATCCAAGAATACGATAAGATATGATACATGTGGTGTCTACAGTCAAGGGCGCGCCCAAGTCCGTTAACAGCGCCCTACAACTTGGAGGTCGCTACTTTAGCCAGACGCAGAAGGTGGCGAGTCGCTGAGCGTAGTCGGCACGCGGCGTCGCCGGGCCATACGGAGCAGGGCCGGCGGCATGCCCGCGGAAGGACTCGACCTCGGCGAGCTCGCAGTGAAGCGAGCGTCGCTGAGTGAAGGCGACGTCCAGGCCGCCGAGTGGCGGTCACGCGCGTTTTTGACGGTGGATGCCGACGACAGCGGGCTGCTGGCGTTCAAGGAGTTGATCAAGTATAGCCGGTCCCGGACGTCGTGTTCCGGCACGTGGTCGGCGACGGGGGCAATCTCATGAGTCGCCATGCTCACCCGAGCTGCTTGTCTACGCGACCCAGGCTACGCCCATACATGATCGTGCAACCACGAGTTTTAAGGACGAACAGAAACTAAAGGTAACCTGAACCAATTTGACGCGTTCGCGGCCCGGAATTCGGGAAGCTTTATGATGTTCGCACAATCTGCCGGTCCCATCATTGGTGTAACGGAAACATGAAACGAGTGCAAAAGCTGCTTCGGTCAGACTTCAAAATACCGCCAAAAAGTGAAACCCCCAGGGAAAAGTCCAAAACTTTCAGAACCTCCAAAAGCCCAAAACTTTAACTCTAAAAAGTCCAAAAAAATTCGTCCAAAGAAGTTCCGGTCCAATATTTTTCCGAATGCGGTTCCCAACGCGATTCCTTACTGTGCGATAGACGAAAGCTGGGGGTCATGTCTGTCACGAGCGTCATTCAACAAAGCCAGTTCTGCAGGAATAAGTTACGATTACTCGTCGGTTTGTGTTTTGCGGCTGAACATGCAGAACTGTGGTCGCTTTTTTGGTGGGCCACCCCGACTCTTCCCCCACAGGAACCGGGCTGAGTATTGAGTTCTAGAAAGTGCAAGTGCCATGTGCAAGCACCACAGCTGAGGACGGGGAGTTTCTGGAACTTGTTGCCTACTGGGAGCGTTATACAGCTTACTACTGCCTCATGCTCTTCCGCACTTACTACTAGTAGCTCTCAATGCCCGATAGACAGTCGTTGTGAATTCAAAGCTAATCCGAGGCCGGTGACTTTATTGTTCGTTGTGAACAAACTGAAGATGCGAAAGAAGCTGCTTTCACCAAATAGTACACCGGCATACGCGATTCACCTTACTGTTGCGGTGATACCCGACGAGTAGAAACCAGAACCTGCTGGGTCCACCCGACGAAAGCTTTGAGCAGTTGATCGGTGGGCTCAATGGTCGTTAGCACGTCCCGAAACGACAAAGAAACGTGACTTCCAGGCATTCGAAATGCCTGGACAAAAGCACCACGACGTGTTTGACTGGCACCACAACGCGCGCGCCACAGGCTACTAAGACTGGTTTTCCGCGGCGGCGTGAAAGAGGAAGTGCGACCAATTGGGAGAGCAGTGCCGCCAACACTAGAAAGCGGAGCACATAGCAGTTGAGCAACAACACTATTTGTGGAATGTGCGCAACACAAAGCCTTGCATGCAAACAGTTCACCAGGCGGACAAAAGCCAGCACCTGTTGCACATTCATGTTGGGAAGCTCGGCAAGAATCGTGGGTTTTAGGGAACCCACTACTGTAAATGCACTGTGTCCGGTGCGATGCCAAGGCGATAGGAGCGCCATGAACGACAAGCCGAATCTACGGACCAGAGTTTGAATGTGGTCGGAAGCCCGCATTATTCCAGTGTCTGAAACCTGTCACGACATGTCTCTGACCTCACCGTGCAGGGATAGCACTGTCCGTTTGCACTATGTTTGCTAAGCCATACAAGCTCAGGGACTTTCCCAAGAAACCAGCCAAAACCCTCGCAACTCGGCCTGTCTAAGCGAAAACTGGGGTTGCCCAAGGTGGTTTGTGGGTCTGGGCACCGGGTGGTCACGGTAGTGCCCGTGGAACCCCTCGAAAACTCTCAAAACCACCCAGGAACTTGGGTCCAGGTTAGGTGTGGATTTTGTCTAAATCACTAGTCATTTTACTAGTGCACTAGTCATTTTTACTAGTGGCGACTAGTCATTTTACTAGTCAAAATTTTGACTAGTAAAACCACTAGTCAATAGTCAAAAAGTCCTTGACTAGTGCACCGTGTGGATGGGTGGGTCCCCCCCCCCCTCTGGTGGGAATATTTTTTCCCCAAAACTGCATGAAGATTTTCCGACGGAAACCCACTGTTGCATCAATGTAATGGCCCAAATCTGACCGAAAACCGCTGTTACATCAATGTAATGGGCCAAATCTGGCGGAAAACCACTGTTACATCACTGTAATGGGCCGAATTTCACAGAAAACCACTGTTACATCAATGTAATGGCCCAAATTTGACGGAAAACCACTGTTACATCAATGTAATGGGCCAAATCTGACCGAAAACACTGTTACATCGATGTAATGGGCAGAATTTGACGGAAAACCACTGTTACATCAATGTAATGGCCCAAATCTGACCGAAAACCACTGTTACATCAATGTAATGGGCAGAATTTGACCGAAAACCACTGTTACATCAATGTAATGGCCCAAATTTGACGGAAACCCACTGTTACATCAATGTAATGGGCAGAATCTGACGGAAAACTTGGCCCATTACATTGATGTAACAGTGGTTTTCCGTCAGATTCTGCCCATTACATCGATGTAACAGTGGTTTTCCGTCAGATTCTGCCCATTACATCGATGTAACAGTGGTTTTCCGTCAAATTTGGGCCATTACATCGATGTAACAGTGGTTTTCGGTCAAATTTGGGCCATTACATTGATGTAACAGTGGGTTTCCGTCAAATTCTGCCCATTACATCGATGTAACAGTGGTTTTCCGTCAAATTTGGCCCATTACATTGATGTAACAGTGGCTTTCCGTCAAATTTGGGCCATTACATTGATGTAACAGTGGTTTTCCGTCAAATTCTGCCCATTACATCGATGTAACAGTGGTTTTCCGTCAGATTCTGCCCATTACATCGATGTAACAGTGGATTTCGGTCAAATTTGGCCCATTACATTGATGTAACAGTGGTTTTCCGTCAAATTCTGCCCGTTACATTGATGTAATGGCCCAAGTTTGGGCCAGTACGTTGATGTTTTTTGGGGAGGGGCAGTGCAACTTGGACCTGATAGAGCCGTACCGTTCGGCCGGGGGGCTTTGCCCCCCGAACCCCCCCTTATTTCGACTTTCCAGAACAAACCAAACCCGTACATTTCAGCTGTGTATGGCGGTGTCGGAAGCCAAGAAGGCAGGTGGTGAAATTGGAAACTCAAAAAAAAAATTCCCACGGGCTCGGGAGATTTGGGGGTGGGTGGGTCCCCCCCCCCCCAAGAAACATTTCCCCCCCCCTTTGGGGCAGTTGGCCCGCCCGGGTAATAATCCGGCGTCCCTTACAGCAACCGTTTGTTTGCCAAAAGCCGAGTGTCTTGCAAATCACGTGGCTTTCTCTCGTAGGTAGGTACACACCCCAGGTTCCTCATGAAATTGCAACCAAACCAGGGTTTAAGTTAGGGCCGGTTTTCCGGTTTCCAAAACCGGCTTTCGGCTAAACCCGGTTTTGGAAAAAAAAAAAAAAGTGGAATTCGCCCCAGCCCGGAACCGGCTTGTTCACTACTACACTGCACTGCTGCAGTGCACTACTATTCTGCACCGCACTGCACTACATACCAGGGTGGGGGATTCACAAAGTCATGGCAAAGCGGCATGGTGTTACCACGTTGCAGCATCGCTGGTGAAATGGCGGGTACATGTGTAGGGCAAGGCGGCGCGGCCGAAGGCCGATGCCGCCGCAGGCCGGAAACGTGGCCCCGGGGATGCGAATGAGGGCCGGGAACGCGTCCGAACCGCAGTGCAGCGCTGACAGGCAAAAACCGGGAAAACCGGGAATAGAGCTAAAAAGAAAATCCTAACTTAACCCCTGAACCAAACACTTGTTATAACAAGCAATCACTTGTTATATAACAAGCAATCACTTGTTATATAACAAGTGATCACTTGTTATATAACAAGTGATCACTTTTATATAACAAGTGGCACTTGTTATATAACAAGTGACCACTTGGTACAGTTGTTAGAAATATATCTAGTTATGTCCCAAAAAAAACAGCTAACAAGTGCGTCGTGTAGGGCAGTGAGCTGGTAAACGTTGAGTAAACGCGTTTACTCCAAAATGAGTAAACGTAAACGTTTATAAACGGTAAACGTTTACCGTTTACCTGGAACACTCGCCTAGGGGGGGGGGCAAACTCTGTTTTCTTCGCCACTTAGCCTTTTTCTCGCGTTATGGTGAATTTTAGGGCAATCTTTGAAAACCAACTGCATTTTTTCGGTACATGATGACTTTGTGGGGGTGTTTGGCAGTCTGTGGTGCATAATTGTGCCCTCTTGTGCCTTTTTGAGGCATTTTCAGCCCCTTATAGGCCTCGGTCGCTCGGGGGGTCACAAGTTGTCCTGTGCAGCACCTGTGGTCCTGATCTTGTCGAAAATACCCGAATCTGGATCCAAAATCCACAGCAATGCCCTCACCGGTGACTGAAAAGTTGGAAAAACAGGCCAAAACCACCAGTTTTATGGCCAGATTCACTAAATAGCCCGCCAGATTCACTGAATAGCCGGTCGGATTCACTAAATAGCTGGTCGGATTCACTAAATAGCTGGTCATATTTGCTAAATAGCCGGTCGGATTCACTAAATAGCTGGTCAGAATCACTACATAGATGGTCAGACTTACTGAATTTCCAGAAAAATGACAGAATTTCCGCTTCACCACCCTGAAATGCAGATATACAGACGAAATGCCACTCAGGAGTGCAGAACCAGGGTCAGGAGCGGTGTTCAGGAGCACTGAACCGTGGTCAGAAGCGCAGGAACAAGCGCAGAACTGCAGGAACAAGGTGCTATCTGAGACGAGCAGCTATTTAGTAAGTGGCGAGGTCCAAAACCATGAAAATTGGGGTTCGCCTATCTTTTAAGCCTCCTCAGTCGAAAACTAGGCCGGAAAATGAAATTCCTGTCCCAGAGGACCCTTCAGGGCCCCCATGCATGGGTGCATGCTGCCGGCTTAACTCAGTTTCATTTTTGTCGAAAAAAGTTTGCCCCCCCCCCCCCCCCTAGGCATAGTGGTCAAACGATTCGCATGCGATAATAATTATCGCATTATCGCACAAGATTATCGCACATAATCGGCATGCGATAATATGCGATAATCCATTATACTCTATTTGTACAGAGGATGTACCCTGGGTTCCGGGAAAGCTTTGTGGCTTTCTCTGGGGTTTGTAGCACTACGACAGCTGAAGTTGTCCAGATGCTCCCCAGACGCAAGAAGCACACTGGGGGTCTCCACAGCAGTCCAGAGGACAGTGTCATTCTGGAACTTGACAAACCGCCGGAACAAGACCTACGAGGGAAGACCATGTTCGGCGAGCCCCAGTGAAACAGCCGGAACCAGACAAAAGCCCGGCGTGAGAGATGTCCACGCACCGGCACCAAAACGACTTTAGCGTTGGTGACACGGGAGCCTCAGCCTTCCCCGGGAAGTGGCGACAAGGTTTATGCTCTTTACGCTGCCTGGATACGCCACAAGGAGGACGAAAATGCTGTTAAACGGCATAGAAGCAGCTTGCCTCCAAGGACCGCTGGAACGAAGCCAAACCCGTGTGTCCGCAGGACGTACCCTTCGCTCAATGGAAACTGAAGTTTCTCATCAAGGCGTTACGTAGACCGTTGGCCGTGCAGTCACAAAGAAGAAGAGAGCCCACAGCGCTACAATGCGCGATCCCCCGCGAGGCGAGCTCACCCGCCAGCCAGAGATTGACATTGCAAGAGGCATCTGTCTGTCGTCGGGTTGCTGACGATGGTCTCGGCCATGAGTAGGGTACGGAAGTGGGTGCGAAGTCATGATATGGCAGGCGGCGCCCTACCAGTGCAAAGGTTGTTTCGTTGGACGACTTCCGGATGAAGCAGGAGAAAATACAAGGAACTGTGAGCTTGATAGACACCCACAACGTCACGGCACGGCCTACGGCGGCGGCTAAACGCCTTGATGGGAAACTTCAGTTTCCATGGGCGAAGGGTACGTCCTGCGGATACACGGGTTTGGCGTCGTTCCAGCGGTCCGAGCAAGCTGTTCTATGCCGTTTAACATCACTTCTGTCCTCCTTCCAGCTGCAAAACGTGGGTGGTGTGTGAATCTCGGCATTGTACACCTTGTCGCCACTTCCCGGGGAAGGCTGAGGCTCCCGTGAGGCTCCCGTGTCGGCAAAGCTTAAGTCGTTGATGAAGACAATGAAAGAGAGCTTGCACGTTTGTTGACCAAGAAGGGATCGAGCCATGCATTTATCAAGTTAGGTGATACTGGTAGTGGTCGGATGTCAGTTGTCGAAGCGTCACGGTAGCATGGCGCGAGTGAGAAGGGCTCACGACGAGCTCCGCGGACTCGTTTTCTCACTTTCTGCCTGTCAAGCCATCCTGCCTCGCTCCGGGTGCCCCAAAGGATTCTGCGATAATGTGCGATAATCGTGCGATAATGTGCGATAATATGCGATAATATGCGATAATCGTGCGATAATGCGAATGAAAATGCGATAATCGGCGCCAAAATCCCAAATGCGATAATATGCGATAATGCGAATCGTTTGACCACTATGCCTAGGGGGTACGACTCCCACTGTAGAACCTGTCCGGAAAACCTATTTTTACGTATTTTTGTCATTTGGTTGTTATTTTGTGCTACCTGCCAGCTCGAAACAGCTTTTGGACATATGTTAGGGCCTCTTCAGTGAACTTGCGGTGACTCCCGGTATGTAGTTGCACCTATATGGGCATGAGGGGGGGGTAGAGACCCCCCCCCCGCCGCCGGACGGTCCTGGCGCGTGATGGTGCGTTTTGGCAGGTTTCATCATTGCTGGGGGCTTGGCAGCCCTGAGAAGCCCCCATGGACATGTGCCGAACACCAGGAAGGTCCAAATACCACCCCAGGCCCAGGCCCGACCTCAGGACCCCCAGGAAACACGTACAAAAGCACGAAGAATACATCCAAACCCACTAAAAATACACTAAAAATACAGCCAGACCACTAAAAATACACTAGAAATACACACAAAAACACTAAGATACAAGCGGGACCACCAGATATAGACGCAAAAATACTGGAAATACAAGCAAACACACTAGTAAAACTAAGAAAACAACCCATTTGCACGTAAATTCTTGAAAAAAATAGATAAAACCCCACCTTATCTCGTGCCCCGGTTGTCCGGAGCCGTGCGCTGCCTGTGTTCCGGTGGGACATTCTTTTGCAAGGCTGGCACAACGAAAGCGAGTGCTCTGCAAGCCCACAAGGGATGAGTACGAGGCGTTGGTAGGCGAATGGGATGGGACAGTTTCCCGTCGGGCGTGGGGGGGATATGGTTGCAAAAAGTGGCGCGACGGTTGGCAAGGAGACTGTGTTTGTGGAGGGTGCAGGGTGCAGCGGAAAACACATGGTGTTTGAGTTGCTCCCTCACGCAAGCACCACGTGCTAAAAGCCTAGCACTCCTGCGATGCGCATTTCTGGAAGAAAGAACAGTCGGGGATCCGGAAGTACACCTACAGACCGTAAGAAGACGAAGGTATCCAGGATCTACACCGGGGTGTGACCCCTAAGTCGTCAGGAGCAAACCCTGTAAGAAAGCTCCAGTATGACTCGGACGAAGAGGTGAGCCCAGGCGGGCGACCCGCACACACTGTCGATAAGTGGATAAAGAAGTACGGCAGCACGAAAGACCATCATGAACGACTGCTGAAGAAAGTTCCAGTGCGCGCTGGAAGCACACACCTGCCCAACGATACTGGTAAAGGTGAGGAAAATACTCTGTCCGCCCAAAGAATGATCCTTTGTGCTGGCAAGCCTTCTGAGATGAGAACACAGCCGGCAGTGCTGCAGACGGCACCCAGCAGCCCGCTGAGCTGCAAGACAGCAAAGGGAAGGGGCTGGAATGCCTACAGTCTACAGTACAGGCTTTTTAGGGACTTCTGCGTACAATCTCAGCTGTTCCGCGTGCATTCTTGGTGTTTCCGCTTGTATTATTAGTGTTTCCGCGTGTATTTTTAGTGTTTCCGCGTGTATTTTTAGTGTTTCCACGTGTATTTTTAGTGTTTCCGCTGGCATTTTTCGTGTTCCTGGATGTATTATCAGTGATTTTGGAAGTGTTCCTCGCCGTTTCTGGGGCGCGGAAGGTCCCAGGAGAGGATTCATGGCCGTTCAGAGGTCTTGAACGCGTGTCCACGGGGGTTCCTGAGGTTTACCGAGCCAGCGGCATGGAAATGCGCCCGCCGCCCCGAGGGGGGGTCGGCTGCGTCAGCACCCCCCACAGCACCTCAAAAACGACGGAAAAGGTACTGAAAAGTGCGGGGTGCCCTCAAGGACCCTCTCCAAGACATCCAAACTGTATTTCCAGGTGATTGGTGCCTGGAATAGCCATCCAAACGTCAAAAAATCTCAAAAATAGGTTTTCCGGACAGCCTCCCCACGGGGAGTCGTACCCCCTACCCCCCCCCCTTAACCCTAAAAGGCCGCATCAACACGTGGGCGGCCCTGAGATTACCCTCCACAGGTGACGCCACTGAGATATGTTCTTATCCATACCTACGCGTGTGATTGTCACCCTAGATGACGTGTGTGATTGTCACCCCTGGAGAGGGGTGACAATTCCAACGTAGGGACAGTTTCAAACGTATACGCACGGGATGGCAGAAGACTGTCTCTTTACTGCGTGACGTGTGGAATTGTCACCCCTCGACGATTTTTGCAATTTGGGGTGTGACAATTACACACGTCACCCTCGGTGCTTTAACTCCCTTTCGAACCAGTCTGAACGTACCGCACGTACAGGTCACGTCGCTCGCTTCCTCAATGCGATTCCTGTGAAACGGCACCAAGACACGGCAGTCAAGGGAACCGGGTGCCTGACGGATGTCGAACGAACGTGCGTGAGGGGCGTGCACACGCGCTTCAAGGAAAAGGCGGCGGCGGGAGGCCTCATCCGGATCGACGTCTCGCCGCCGGCTGACGACATCCTGCCGCGGCCGCACACTTCGCTGCGCACGTACACCTGCGTGACGAAGATCCTGGAGGTCGTTTCGGACACGGAGCTGAAGCTCCGCGACCTGGGCGACGAGGCGATGCGCGAGATCGAGAAGAGGAGGGGGCCGAGCGGCCAGATCGAAGAATCGAGTTACATGCTGATGCCAAAGATCGAGCAGAAGGAGATGTGGCAGTCGGTGTATGACACGCTGTCCCGGGGTGGGTCCATCGGAATCTTCCCGGAAGGCGGGTCGCACGACAAAACGAAGATGATCGGCATGAAGGACGGTGTCGCTCGCTTCGCCTTGGGCCACATGGAACACGGTGGCGAGGCTCCCGTCATAATCCCGGTCGGACTCACGTACTACTACGGACACCGCTTCCGGTATGCGAAACCAGCATCAATTCCCCAAAAACAAGCAAATCCAGCGATACAGTGCACACGAAACAAGCCATACATGCCCCCCCCCCCCCCTCTCAAGGTTTCATACCCCACTTTGGGAGCCGCTTCACACTCCCCTTTTTACCCCTTTCTATTTTGCATCCCTTTCCTAAACAACATCTTCCTCGAAGAAGACTTGATGCTAGCATCAACCAGCACGAGAGACAGTGCTCTGCCTAAACATTTAACTAAGATTTTCCCCCCAACCCCCCTGGTCCGCCTTTGGCCCAAAGGACTGAAACACGGCGCAGACGGGACCACTGCGGCGTTGAGCGCATATCTTTCCAAACACGTTCTTGCAATCCCCAACCCCCCTAATACGTCTAATTTGCTTTAAAATAACCGATGAAGGTCACCCGGAGACTTTAGGATCCCGGATTCTCAAGCAAACTTTAACTCTAAAAACGGACCACAATAAACGCTAAAAACGGTGCCCGCTGAGAATTTCTGCTCAATACCAGGTGTATCACCCGTGTTCGATCAATGGATCTTCAATGAGAGCGACTGACGATTTCCAAAAATCGTCTAGTCTCGTGAGGTTCACACTTCAAAGGCATGGATTGATTTTTGGAAAAACAGGTCGTTCGAATGAAACTCTCACCGACCTCAGCTGTTGAAGATCTACGCGCTAAACTTAAGCATATCACTCAGCGCAGGAAAAGAAAGCAACAGCGATGCTCCTAGTAACGGCGAGTGAACAGGGCAGAGCCCAAGCCTGAACCGGTGTTCTACGGATATCCGGAATGTGGCACAAGCTGCTTGGGACACAACTGGCGTCGAGGTAAGTCTCCTGGAATGGGGTATCCACAGAGGGTGAGAGTCCCGTATTTCCTCGACGAGCCATGTTGGTTAACTCCTTGCTAGCACGAGTCGCTCAGTTTGGGAATGCTGAGCTAATCGGCAGGTATCCCTCTCCAAACTTCGATGGCACTTCTGCAATGGTCACTCCGACCCGCACGAAATCTCACTCATCACAGGTCGCGTGCCCACGTTGAGTTTGGCAAGCCGATGAATATCGAAAACGAGCTGTTTCAAACATATCTCAAAGACGACAAGCAGGGCATTAAGCTGTTCATGGGCCAGCTGAAAGAGGCAATGGAAGGGGTATGCTTACTTTTCCCGCGCAGTAGCCATGCCCTTATCAGAATCCGTTTGCAAATTTGTGTTGCAAGGCTTTCCGCAGAATTCCCACGGACGGAAGAAGATCCATGGTGAAGAAGGGAAACTCAAAACTCTGTCACCACGAGACATGAGAAGGCGCTCAAAGTAAACGATGTTGTCGACAACGTTTACTTACTTTAGCACCAACAATGCATTCTTAACCCAAAAAAAGCACGCAGGTCACCATAAACGCGCCGAACTGGGAGTCGTTGAAAAAGGTGCACTACATCCGCCGGTTGTACCAGCCCCAGAACCTGAAGCTGCCCGTCGACGAGTATTTGCGCATTACCCGCAATTTCGCGCACGGGCTGCAGATCGTCGAGGGGCGGGACGAGGCGAAGACGCTGATGAAGAGGCTCGACTGCTACCAGGACCTGCTGAAGGCGTATCTCCTCACAGACTACCAGGTCCAGACCCTGACGTCTCTCCGGTCACGGACGTCGTACCGGCTTCTGCTCTCGAGGATGCTTTCAACGTCGCTCTATTTCCTCCTAGCGCTGCCGGGTATTTTCATCAACCTGCCCTTAGGCGTGTCTGCGCGGGTGTACGCGGATATCAAGAGTGAGGAAGCCGTCAGGAAGTCGAGTGTGAAGGATCGCGGGAATGACGTGAAGGCCAGCTACAAACTCATCTGTGCGGTGTCGATCGCGCCGTTTTACATCCTGTCCTTCGCGGCGGTGGCGTGGTGGTGGTTCGGGTCGTTCGGGATGGCTGTCATCGTCGCCATCATGTACCCCGTGTGGAGCTACTGGAGCGTTGTTTGGGCGTACAACTGCATGGTGTCGGCCCGCGCGACGTTCCCCCTCCTCCTCTCGCTGCACAGCGAAAAGTACTTCCACCGCTTCGAGGAGCTGCACCACTTCCGGCAAGCCCTCACCCGCGACGTGCGGACGCTCATCGACACCAAGATCCGCGGGAAATTTGACTTCTGGTCCAGCCAGTCCGAGGTCCTGTACAACCGCATAGCAGAGGCGTCGGACAGCTTCGGGAGCCCCGCCGTCGAAGGCTTCGACAACCCCTTCGCGGTCGAGCACACGTCCAGGGTCCGGTCACCGGCCGCCTTCATGCCGTCCGTCGTCTCTGGCGGTGACTCGCCGCACGCCCCCACCAAGCCCCGGGTGGTCAAGCGGCCGGCGGTCAGCGACCACAGCGACATCATGGGCGTCGGCGAAGCGGAGAAAAAACAAGTTTAGTACTTTACTCAGCAAAAAAAAAAAAAAAAAAAAAACAGGCGCAAAATTAGAGTACGGACTGTCGACCCAACCAAAAGTATTGGCTTTAAAAGAGCCCATTCGACGAAGGTCACCCCCGGAGACTCTAAACCCCCGGATTCTCAAGCGAAACTTGAACTCGAAGAGATTGAAGAAATGCTGGAGTGAAAAAGAAGAAGCGTCGTTGAGCAGGCACCAGATTTAAATCGTGTTGGCGGTTGGCCCGGCGGCAATCGAAAACCATTCCCGGACTCGTGGGTGAAGTTAACACAACAAAGTGCACGTACCAACATGTGTAAATGGCAGAGACAATATTAAAACCATATTCGCACTGCGCCGAAGAAGCTCCAGCTTTTGTTGCTCAACACGGCGTATGAGTACGTATGAGTACAGTCTCACTGTCGCCTCCGCACCAACGCATGTAGTGATCTCCCTGGGACCAGGGTCTGTGAATACCTTGACAGTCGATCGGAAGCTCAAACATACCGGCTCCTCAAGACACGAAATCTGAAAGAAGAAATCCACTGACCATACCGTGCGCGTGCAGCATAAAACCCCGAAGTCTCAAGCCAACTTTCACCAAAGAAGAAAGATAAAGCACAGGAGTGCGCTCGAGAAACATTCCAACACAGTTCACCGGAGACTTTAAAGTCCTGGAGTTTAGCTAGCCTTCTTTCTTTTGACGAAAACAAAGAAAACAAAAGACAATCGCCAGCAACCCAAAAAACACATCGATGCTCTCCCACGTGTAGCCACCGCCTCCAAGAACAGGCAGCGTTTAGAGGATATCCGGGAGTATCCAACAGTCACCGGCGGACTGTGGAAACCCGGACTTTTAGGCGAACCTTTCCAGAGCCGGTCCCTGCTGCTGTTAGACTCTTACAGTTTGGGTTGGAGTGCAAAGAATCTGTGGCGATATTCTGCATCGCCGGCGTCGCGGTTATCTCTTCGCACGTGATGTGTCATGCTTTCGCCTCTTAAGCTCGTCTTGATCGTCGCGCTCAGGCGCGCGTTTGGTGCCTCGCTTCTCCTTCGATTGCTCGTCCAGGGGCTCTTACAGATTGTGATGGACAGCAGCAGGCAATTCGATGTAGTTCCAGGGATAGGAGAGGACCGGCGCATTTCCTCTAGATATGAGCTCTTTGCGAAGAATTGCAGCGCTGGCTCAGAACGTCAGAGTACTTTGAGCATTGCGTTCTGTTGTAAAGTGCAAGTGCCATGAAGGCAGGCGAGCACTGTTACTTTATGACGTCGTCCGTTGGGAGAGTCAACGATGATGAGGATGAGGTCAAACAGGTCATTTCCGGGTCAAGTTTTGTCTCCGCTCGCTTTCGCGGACCTTTTGGGTCGTTTTGGCTGTTGCAGGACCGATCGGGAAGAAGCTAGGCCTGCCATCGCTTGGCTTGGTGTCGAGTCTGCTTACTTTGAGCACCGGTGGCCATGCGTGCAGAAAACGAAACGCTTGAGGACCCGCTGATCATGCCCCCCCCCCCCCCCCCCCCCCTTTACCACTTGAAGCCATCCAGGATTTGGTTCTTCCTACTCGCAACGTACGGTTTTCAGAGCTGCGCGTAGTCGTTTGCAGTGCAACAAGCAGATGTGACCGTCACCTGGGGAGAGTGACAGCGTAGTCGCAATCCTCCAGGGGTCACCACCTGTCCGCGTTTTTGTTCTGCTTCGGCAGATCTAAAACGGGCTTTCCTGGCCAAAATAAGAACCGAGAGTGCACGTCCAAAAGAGTGCCATTTCACCCCCCCCCATCGAACGTTGTCAAGCGTTGTCTTTTTGGGTTGGAGTGCAAATAATCTGTGGCGATGAGCTGCATCGCCGGCTTCGCGGTTATCTCTTCGCACGTGAGGTGTAATGTTTTCGTCTCTTCAGCTCGTCTTGATTGTCGCGCTCAAGCTGGCGCTTCGCTTCTCCTTCGACCGCTCTTCCAGGTTGATGAGTTGCGCGTCTGCTTCTTCACGGCGCTTGAGCGCTGTGAAGTTTAGTAGAGCGTTAGAGTGTAATCACCGCGCAATCTTTTTGGGGGGGGGTTAGCATGCAAAGAATCTGTGGCCTTGTTATTGTTACCCGGAGACCCCATCCCCCTTGCATGTCTGCCCCTCCAAGAAAGAATGGGAGGTACGGGCTACAAGGCAACCCCTGCTCAACTTGTAGAACGTGGGGGGCCCAAGACTACACTCCACGAAGGAATGTACTTGGTGTCGGTCACAAACAGTCCCGGACATGGCTAGCCATAACGCATAACGAAAGCGTACACTAAATATACAACCCGTAACCACATAGCCCTTTCTTGCTCTAGAACCCATTCATGAACGGTCACACGGAGACTTTAAAGCCCCGGAATTTCAAGCGAACTTTACCTCTAAAGAATCTAAGTCTGTGGTGTTATCCAAATAATTTTTGTGGAAGTTGGGTAGCTGTCACTTCTTTTACCAAAAGACGGGTTGGTTGCAAAAGGTTCTGGCACCGAAATGGAAATGTCTAGGACTTCTGTAGGACTTGGTATGGGTGTTGGACAACCCCAGTCTACTGCGTTTTTTTAGTGTTATATTTTATATAAGCACCTGCTTTTAGGAAATGCTTGAGGAGACTGCCAGTTGCGATAGCTCAAAGGAGGTTAATGTGCTGTAGCCCTGTAAATCTGGGTTTAGTGGCGGGCGTAAGCGTTCAACAAAAAAGACCCACTTTGTAGTTGTATTGTTTTCTCCCCCTCTAGCCTCCTTCGAAATGAGCACAAGGCAGTCCCTCGAGTATTTTGTCGACGATCTTCGACGATTCATGCTGTGTGCCGACTAGCACACAATCTCCACCCTCTCTCGCTTGCCCGTCCTCCCCCTTGCCCCGACTTTTCAAGTCCAGTGTCCTGAGACGCCACGACGATGGCAGACACAAGCAAAATGGATCCCGCTCCCGAGAGCATCTGTTTCTAGCCTGTTCAGCGTTGCGCCCCGCGGTCAACGCCAAAGAACACCACATCCACCTCTTTTTCGCAAAAAAATAAAATGGGAAAGCAAGGACAAAATAAACAACGTGCGCCTCACAACGTTTGGGTTTCTTCTGTGTTTAGCTAGCACCTGCTCTGTGGGAAACACTCGGTGCCTATGCACTGGTGGCGTCCAGCCTACAGAAATTGGGGTTTGAGCCGGTCCGTCCCTTATCTCTTGAAACTGCATCGAAGTGCCTGCCGCTGTTTATCACAGTGAATCACGGTCCACCACGGTCTATCAGGTCCATCCCTATCCCCTAGAGCTGCATCGAATTGCCCGGTGCTGTATTCTTCGGTCTATCACGGCCTATCAAGAGGGAATGGACCGGCTCAGGGTTAAATAAGGCGGTGTGTCCGGGTTTGTGACTCAAACCTTTTGATCCGGCTTCTGAAGTTGGACTCAGCTGTGTAAAGGGCGAATGGGAACGAGGCGCGGGAAGACGAATCGAACAACACGCTTGTCATACGGAGAACACGTACACCGACAGGTGCGCTATAGCAAGTTCGTTGACAAATTCAGTGACAAGCAATGCGTCCAACGATGAGTCCAGCGGCGAGTATATTCGATCAAGGATATCGAGGATTACTTGTGTTATTACTCGTATTCTGTACTTGTCTTGTCATCCGTGGGCAACCATTCGCACCCGCCCTTTATCCTATGGTACCCTCATGGTTTCATCCCTTGCTTACGGAGTCTTGCACTCCCTTTCTCTCTCCGTCTCTCTCTCTCTCTCTCTTTTCCTCGAAGAGGACCTTTGCAGCTAGCTTCAAAGAGTAGCTGAGGGCAGTGTTCTGCCTGAACATTAAGACCAAGCATTCCCTCGAATGCGTGTACGAGTATTTCTTGGAGCACGGCACCGCACCCTGGTTGTTTGAATAGCCGTTCGGCAGCCTGCTGTGGGGCGAAGTGCTTTTTACGTCGGGTGATGGCACGCGTGCGCACAAAGCGGCCGCCAACGCCAACACCAGGCTACGACTGAGTCTTCCCGGATCTATCCGGGCCACGCGAGTCGTAGCTTGTTCAAGGGTACTGTACTGTATGGGCATGCGTACTTGAGCGTCTCGGCGGGCACCGGTAAATTACACCTCGCTGTCCCCTCCCCCTTCTTTTTCCTTACTTTTTAAAAGGTACCTGGCCTCGTAGGATATACTCGAGAAGGCCGCCAGTTGCAAAATCTCAAGTAGCGCTTGATGAGTACCGTACACTTGTCATGTAAGCGACTCACGTGCGCCAGAGGTGTGGATTTCTGGCGCTCTCTCTCCTGACTAGAGTCACGTGTTACTGACTAGTGTCACATGCCATCGTACGTCGCTGACTAGAATCAACATGCAACTAGATCAGCAGTTACCTGCTGAACTCCCCCCGTAGGTTCTGCGGCCAGGAGGAGGAAGTAATAAGTTTCCGAAAACTATCGACGAAAACTGTAACGCGTTCAACTACAAGAGCGGGGTCCACAACGGGCGGACCACCTTCTCATTTGGTTGCGAACTCGAAGGCGCGCCGGAAAACGCCTCTGGTAGCTACGGATAGGCTTTTACTGATGATAGGTAACCAGCCACACCGTGATGAGTGAGGCTCTAATTATCGTTCAGTCAATTCGTTCACGCAATATGCTAAGACCTGGTCGATTTTCCGTTTGCTTCGCGATTCCTCAGTATACAGCCAAACGAAAGGGATTCATAGAAGGATTCTGACAGACTACGAACAAGACACAGTCTTGAGAACCCGAAAAGACAGCGAACCCACACCAAATACGACGACACTGCAGCCAGTCAGCAGCCGTAGTAAAACCCTGTCCGTGCTGTGTAACAACTGTACGTATGTCACCGTCCAGGCCATGCGCAAGTGCCGATGGTACACCAAGCGTACATACTGGTTTCAAAGAGGAGTACGTGCTCGCGTTGCAGTACAGCTCTCAGGGTGCAAGCTGCAGCAGTGTCGCTACTGACTTTCAGGAGGCTTATGCTGGGCCTCTAGAGTCAGTGCCCGGGAGCTTTGTCTCGACGACGAAACACACTTTTTTAGTCAGACGCGGGAGCATTCGACAGCGCCCGACCAGCCTGTCAACTGTCAGCGCCGCGCATTGTTGTAGAACCAAGTCCCAACCTATCGACATACACGAACACATGCAGGACTCTTCCAAACATGTTGACCACTCTGTTGGCGTTCCTTGCATCATGGGGGTGCACTTCCAGTTTGGACTGCAACATGGCGGGTACTTGTCCGAGCGGTAAATGCGTCTGCGATGCCGGCTGGGCAGGCGACTCGTGCGAGTTTCTGAACATGGGCCGGTCTTGGCGGTGCGGCGAAGCCGCGCTCTGCTTGCCGGACGACGGGTCCGAGATGGATGCGATCGCGACGTGGGGCGGGAACGTCGTTAAAGACGACGACGGCTCGTACCACATGTTCGCCGCCATGATGTCGCACGACTGCCCCCTGAAAGATTGGCTCACGAATTCGGTGGTCGTGCACGCGACGTCGTCCAATATGGCGGGCCCGTTCGCACCGCAGGACGTCGCGTTGGGTCCTACAGCGTCGGCGGGGTGGGATGATCTCGCGCAACACAACCCGACTGTCGCGCGCGCGCCAGACGGGACGTATCTGTTGTTTTACATGGGGACAACGGCAGCCAACACGACGCACGTCGACTGCAGCAATTCAACGGCCGGCGGCGGGCAACCAGTCCCGCTCGTCGAGTGCGTCCAAGGCAGCGCGCAGAACCCGCCTGTGTGCAACCAGCGAGTCGGGCTTGCAACCTCGCAATCCCCAACCGGTCCGTGGGCGCGTCGAGCCGAGCCGATCCTCCTACCAGGGCCGGCCGGAGAGTGGGATGACCTCTTCACCACGAACCCGACCGTCCACGTCTTCACAAACGGCTCGGTTTTGCTGGTCTACAAGGCGCGGTCGTTCGCATCCCAAGGCGCCATGCTCACCGGCACCGCGTTCGCTGAGCACTGGTCGGGGCCGTACGTCCGCTCGTCCCCCTCGAAGCCCATCAACACGTCGCTCGCGTGCGAGGATGCCTCGGTGTACTACAGCGAGGCGATGCACGTGTTCCGCCTCCTCCTCCACTGCAACTGCAACTACCAATCCTTGTGGAGCCTCGACGGCGTCCACTGGAACCAAACGACCAGCCAGGTTCCGTGGTGCAACCTCACTTACACCGATGGCACCACAGAACAGGTGCAGCGAAGAGAGCGTCCCCAGTGGATTCTCGACGACAGCGGGAAACCGGTGTACCTCATGAACGGAGTACGCTCGAACGCATCGCACAAGGGGTATTCCTGGACGCTGGCCACACCGCTTTTTGTGTGAGGCACTTGCTCGTAGCAATACCCACCGTGTGAACCATTTGCCCATGGCCACGACCACTTGTGCACGCTCGGGCGCTTGATCATGGCTGTGGGCTCTTGCGCAAGGCACTCGGCCAGAGTGTTTGAGCACTTAACACCCCCGAGTAAGCCACCTTTTTACGGCATTGTCGCTATCCTCGTCCAGTAGAAGGTGCCCGCACCGTAGTTCGTTCGTCGCGACGCTTCAAAAGATATTCAACCAATACCCACCTGGTCCGGGCTCCTGGTAAGTTCCCCGAAACTCCCCGAAATTCCCCGAAACTCTCCGATACCCGGCCGATTTTTGTAGGAAAAATGGGGCTACCGGTGGGTGGCAGGTTGGTACTTGGGTAGACAGATGGGTGGATGCGGGTGGGCATGTCGGTGCATGGGTGAACGGTTGGGTAGACGGGTGGATGGGCGGGCAAGTGCAGGTGTGCTGCTAGTGTGCTTCGGACGCGGCTCTCTTGAGCCCGTCCGTGTTCCTCCTCCTCCGATAGCTCGCAGGGCGTTTCTTGACACCTTCGGGCGTCCCCGGGGGGCGAAGGCCCCAGCTTCCGTCTCTTCTGCTGGTCGTGCTCGGGTTGTTGCAGCACCCGGCGGTGGTGGTGCCCCCGCTTGCAGCATTTCGCAGGTCCAGTAGTCCCCTGCAGTCTTCGCACGTTGGCATATCGTACTGCAGGCGCCCGGGGGTGTGAGTTCCTGCGGCATTCCGCGGTCGTCTTGCACGTTCCGCGCTGCGTCATCCTGTGCTTCTCGCAATACTTCACGGCGAGGCCGTCCCTGGTGCGCCTCGCAGCAGTGCGCTACCGTCTTCTTGGGTCTCCGCCGCCCACTACCATCTTCTGCCCCTTCTTGCCGGAAGTGCCGTCTTCGAAGGCGTACCACCGCTCAGCACGTCCGATCCTTTCCTCCCCATATGTGGGGAATACGTCCATCCCACCATTGAAGGCGTGCCTGTTCGTCCGCAGCTGACTCGAGCACGAGCATCGTCTCTGTACCTGCACGACCTTTGGTAGAACGGTTCCTGCTCTCCTTACCGCAGCGGAACCTGTCACTACCTGTCAAACCGTCTGTTAAACCGAAACCCCAGTGTGTCCTTCCTTCGCATCCTCTATCTTCCTCCTTCGGGGCATGGGCCGCTCTGTGCAAGGTGGGGCCACAATAGCGTAGCCCCTTCCCGCCTTCGCCAGGGCCGGCTGCAAGGAAAGTGGTCGCCACAGAGGAAGCCGAAGCTCCCCGATACTCCCCGATATTTTTGTCTGGACCAGGTGGTAATACCAACAAGCTCCCAAGCTCTGACTGAAGGCCGGCAATTTAAAAATGTTTCGCTGTAATTTGAGGTCAACGTTGTTGCCGCAACCGAGTTAGTAGTTGGACATACACAAAGCCACCACTGCACTCGTGCGCGGTTCCCTGACCAGGGTGTCCTGCTTTCAAGACATCCTGGTAGGCACCGCAATAGCCAACGTGTGCGAAGAAGTTTTCGTTTTTGGGATTAACTGACACCGTCTCGCTCTGCTGCTTCGACAGCGGCCAACTGTTTTGCACCTTTGCATTCATCATTGTTAAGGTAAGGTTAGGCAAGGTGCGTCAGCTCATTCAAAGACTATGAAAAGCCAACGCCTGAACGTGCTTGAAGCAGAACAGTCCGGAAGGAGTTCCTGCGCCACTGGATGTTCGATCCTTGAGCATGAAGCGAAGCCAAGGGGTTGCAAGGCCGTGCTTCAACACACCGAGGGGATGGGGATCTGCGCAAGACTCCTGGCCAGCTTCCGGTCTGGCGACGCTAAAACTAACTAGAATGCCCATGTTTCCTGATCGAGCGATACCGGATAAAGTTGAACTCCTCGCAGTGTCCGAGGGGCAAAAAGGAATTAGGGTTAGAGCACATGCTAGGGGCCCTCGCGCTTGTTGCGTTCAGCACAGCGGCTTTGCTGGATGTGAAAAGCGACCAGCTGATCGGCACGTTTGGGGGGCGGTACACAAATGTCAAGATCGTGTCTGATGGCTTGCCGCTGGCGTGTTTCAACAGCGAGGTAGAAGGCGGCACGAGTTGTGTGCACTGCCACGATCGTTTGTGTCAGAACGTCTCGCACACCGTGGTCGATCGTTCACTGAATTCGAACAATGCTCGGTTCATCGTTATGCACGCGCACCCAGAGACCGGTCTTGCAGTCATGACGTATGCTGATCAACACCAGTCGACGAACCAGAGTACGCTAAAACTTGACACCTGCCATGACGCGGCTTGTTCAACTTACACAGTGACCCCGTTGACTTCTGAAGGATACCCGGCGTATTCCGCTTTTGCCTTCGCTCCGCACTCGCATTTGCCGTTCGTGGTGTACTACAACCAGGGCGTCGGCCTTCAGTTCATCGCCTGCCACTCGCCCCGGTGCGATAACCACTCGTCCCCTGCGACATTGGCGGGCGGTGCGGATGCTGGGATGTATCCCTCGGTGGCCATCCTTGATACGGGGATGCCTTTCATTTCGTTTTATGATGGCGACTCCCTCTCACTGCGGTGGGTCTTGTGCGGCGACGTCGGCTGCCAGTCAGCGACTCTTGGCTTGGTCGGGTCTGGCCCGGCGGGGCATGAGTACGGGAAGTACAACGCGATGGTCCTTGCAGACGGGCTCAGCTCCTCGGGAGTGTACGTGGACGACACGACCGGCGACTTCTTCTTCTACAACTGCAGGTTCGTACCCGGCACCGCCTCCGTCGCGTGCAGCTCGACGAAAATCGACGAAATCGGAGTCAACGCCTACGGCGTCTTCCCCGAAATCGACATCTGCCGCGCCTACTCTCCGTACCCTGTGATGACGTACTTTTCGAGCGCCGCCGCGGCGGCCGGGCAGCTGAAGTTTGCAAAGTGCGCGTCTGCTACTTGCGACTCGCTGGAGATGCAGACCTTGGCCAACGGGACCGTCGGCGACGGCCGTGACTCTTCCATAGGTTGTTTGACACACGACGGAGGAGGCTACATTTACGTAAGCTACCTCGATTACAACGGCGGCCGTGACAAGCACGCCCGCCTTGTCACTGCAGTCCCGAACGATGCGCCGGAGCTGTGAAATTGCAAGCTTCCCTGTCGTTGCAAGGCCGAGAGCAGGGCTGGCATGCGTGCCTGCACTACCGATGAAGCTGAAAGGGCACAAGCTCTTACGGACTCGACGTTGTGTGCTGTCACTAGCACTGGTGATGGCTCCGCCGCGCACTGCAGCGTCGACGAAGATCGATGAAATCGGAGTCAACGCCTACAGCATCTTCGCCGAAATCAACGTCTGCCGCGCCTAGTCTCCGTACCCTGTGGTGGCGTACTTTTTGAGCGGCGACTCGCTGGATATGCAGACGTTGGCCGTCGGCGACGGCCGTGACTCTTCCATCGGTTGTTTGACACACGACGGAGGAGGCTACATTTACGTGAGCTACCTCGATTACAACGGCGGCCGTGACTCTTCCATCGGTTGTTTGACACACGACGGAGGAGGCTACATTTACGTGAGCTACCTCGATTACAACGGCGGCCGTGACTCTTCCATAGGTTGTTTGACACACGACGGAGGAGGCTACATTTACGTGAGCTACCTCGATTACAACGGCGGCCGTGACTCTTCCATCGGTTGTTTGACACACGACGGAGGAGGCTACATTTACGTGAGCTACCTCGATTACAACGGCGGCCGTGACTCTTCCATCGGTTGTTTGACACACGACGGAGGAGGCTACATTTACGTGAGCTACCTCGATTACAACGGCGGCCGTGACTCTTCCATCGGTTGTTTGACACACGACGGAGGAGGCTACATTTACGTGAGCTACCTCGATTACAACGGCGGCCGTGACTCTTCCATCGGTTGTTTGACACACGACGGAGGAGGCTACATTTACGTGAGCTACCTCGATTACAACGGCGGCCGTGACTCTTCCATCGGTTGTTTGACACACGACGGAGGAGGCTACATTTACGTGAGCTACCTCGATTACAACGGCGGCCGTGACTCTTCCATCGGTTGTTTGACACACGACGGAGGAGGCTACATTTACGTGAGCTACCTCGATTACAACGGCGGCCGTGACTCTTCCATCGGTTGTTTGACACACGACGGAGGAGGCTACATTTACGTGAGCTACCTCGATTACAACGGCGGCCGTGACTCTTCCATAGGTTGTTTGACACACGACGGAGGAGGCTACATTTACGTGAGCTACCTCGATTACAACGGCGGCCGTGACTCTTCCATAGGTTGTTTGACACACGACGGAGGAGACTACATTTACGTGAGCTACCTCGATTACAACGGCGGCCGTGACAAGCACGCCCGCCTTGTCACTGCAGTCCCGGAAATGCGCCGGGGCTGTGAAATTGCAACACCTTTCTGTAGGCTTCCCAAGCTTGTCGTTGCATGGCCGAGAGCAGGGCTGGCATGTGTGCCCGAACATGCACTACCGCTAGAAGCTGAAAGGGCACAAGCTCTTACGGACTCTCGACGTTGTGTGCTGTCACGAGCACTGTACTTCTCGAGCGCCACCGCGGCGGCCGGGCAGCTGAAGTTTGCGAAGTGCGCGTCTGCTACTTGAGAGGGACAGAAGCTCATACGGACTTGCCGTTGAGTGCTGTGGCGATACAGATCGGCCAGCATTGGCCAACGCCTCTCTGTTGTTTTCCCCGAGAACGATGTCCGCGGTGCGTGTTCGCTGTATACCCCGTATTGACGCACTTTTCGAGCTCAGCCGTGACGGGTTGACGCTTGTGAAGTGCACGTCGGGACGTTGTTAGACCTCAACAGCGCAGGCTACCTTTTACATGAGATACCACGATTCTAACTGCGGGCCATGACAAGCACACCCGCCCCATTGCCCCGTCCCGAACGAAGCCCCCCGCCGCCTTTGCGATTACAGTACCCAAAGGCGGCGGCAAATTTACCCACGTTTCTTTTTCCATTTTTATTTTGACGAGCCTTTTTCGAAATTTTTCTGGCTGGATGGATTAATAGCGCAAGCTCGGAGCCATAGGAGGGTTAGTCGATCTTGCACAACGTAGATTCCCACACACCTGGGCCGAGAATCCACCGATCCTATCTGCTCGTCCAGCGAGCCCCGACACACAGGCTTTGCGGAAAGCGTCCATTTCTCCGAGTGCCGTCCGGAGAAATATTACGCAACGTCGAAATGAGCCATTTTAACAGACTGTAACGTGAATGATTGTTGCGTCCTGCGAATTGGTTCCTACAGTTGAAACCGTGCTTACGCACACGCATTGCAAGACGCCCGCTTCTCTGATTGCCACCCGAAAGAAGTTCCGCGACAGTAACCAGCCAACCCAGGTGAAAGGAGCATTTACTCAGAATGCCCAACGATGAAGACGCCGAGGGCTGCAATGGTGGAGTGTGGCTGAAGCGCGCGTTGTCTATCGTCGTGATGGTGTGCTGTGTCTGCGCCAGCATCGGGTGCATCTTCTTGATCGACGACGCGTTCGAAGAGGAGAGCAACTACTCGACCACGGAACGCATGACGGCTGTTCTCACGTACGGCGCCTACGTTCTTATCTGCGTGGTTCTCTTCCTCGTCGAGTGGGAGCCGTTGTGGGTTTTCAACTACGCCCTCTTCTTGCATTACTGGCCGGGACGGGGCATGCTCCACGTGTACATGGGAGTCCAGCTTCTCCACAACGCCGCTACAATGAGCAACGTTGACATCTTCAGCATGGACGGAGACAGCGTGAAGACTGCCGTGAAGGTCTTCGGGTGGTGCTTCTTCGGGGCTGGTGTGTTCCACATAGTGCTGGGCCTCATGTGCATCCGCAAAGACGATAAGCAGGTAGTGAAGCGCGTTCGAGGTGGCAAGTCATACAAGCCTCCGACTGAGCAGCATCTGATCAGGGTATGTGTCTTCTTTTGATGTCTTCGGACGTTCTTGGCAAACGCACCAGCGTCATCGTTTGGCCTTTTCTTATACCTACTGCAGTACGGCATAGGAGGATGTGATCCTTTTTAGCGCGTGACGCACGTGACTCATCAAGTCGTCGAACGCATTAGCGGGCATGGGGTTTGTCCATGCCCTTCCACAGTTGAGTGTGTCGCTTGAAAATGAGTGTGGTCCGGTTCGAATGAGAATGTGGCGCTGCATTGAGTGTGTCGCTTGAAATTGAGTGTGGTCCGGTTCGAATGAGAATGTGGCGCTGCATTGAGTGTGTCGCTTGAAAATGAGTGTGGTCCGGTTCGAATGAGAATGTGGCGCTGCAATTTGCACAATCTGTGCTCCACATGGGGATCCTAGCAAGCGAACTTAGCAGGCGACGGCACTTGAGTCGCTGCTCTGGACAGCTAGAGGAAGGAGCGAGTCTTCGTAAAACTATGTCTATGTCCTAGACCCGAGGAATGACACAAAAATGTAAGATTTCGTCAGGCCAAGCTCATCGCTCAGAGAGTGAGCTTGCCACGTCGTGCCTGCGAAGCCATTCGACCCCGTGCGGCTAACACGACCAAGTGAACAGAAGTCTCCGGATGGGGAAGCCAACGATCTCCATGCCCCCGAAGGATCCCGCCCCATCCACCCTTCAGGGAGGGGTCACAAGACCGTCGGAGACTCAAAACCGACTAGGTGGATGTAACGAGAGGGCTACCATCGCTTCAGACGCTACCCACTCTAAGCCATGCACCGTAACACACACTCACCCACCCGTGCATATTAACACCCATGTGTACCCATGGTCATTGACGTGCGTACACCCATGAACAGAACGCCGCGGCGCAGTTAACACTCTTGAGAAAGCTTGACGCGGAGGGCGTTCCGCACCTGCAATCAGCCATCACGGACCTGGAAGCAAAGGTTCAGTCCGAGCAAGCGAACAGCGGCGTGTCAGGGTGGTTCCGTTCCCGGTTCGGGAAGAAGGACAAAACCCCGCCTGCCCCAGCTCAGGGGCACAGCCGCCCAGGAGTCGAACGCCAACCCGCTAATCCAATAGCCGAGATTCCGAGACACGGGGATGTTGAGGTATGCTGCTTTCCATTCTGTTACCTGAGGAAGTGGACAGCCGAACTGTCACATCGTATCAGATTGTGTTTCCCATTGCCAGTCCTGACAGTGATGATGAAGCTGTACACACCTGAACCCTGTTTTTCAGAGGCGTAGTTATGTGAGTGTCTTGTGTGCCTGACTTGCGCCCACTCGGGATTCCTCATTCCAAGGAGAAATAGTTGCGACCATCGAGTCCTCATCGCGGCGCAAGTTCGAAACACCCATGCTCTACAATCGGCGGCCTCTCAAACTCGCTTCGTGCGCCAGGGTAGTGTGCCGCCTGGGGCGTTTTTTCACTATAACACGAAAAGCCTCTAGGCAAAAACCCGTTTTCACATTTCTTTTGTATAAGCACCTGCTTTGTAGGAAATACTTGAGTAGGCTGCCAGCTGCAAAAGATCAAAGGAGGTTAATGTGCTGTAGCCCACACGAAACACAGGTAAATCTGGGTTTAGTGGCGTTCAACAAAAAAGACCCATTTTGTAGTTGTACTGTTTCTCCCCCTCTAGCCTCCTTCGAAGTAAGCACAAGGCAGCCCCTCGAGTATTTTTTGATCAAGTCCGGAGTGCGCGTACTACTACCTCTTCTAGCAAGTCCACTGCACTTGCCATCAGTGTTCGCGCTGAGGAAAAAAGCGGCTGATTTCAGCCGGAAAAAATTCTTGAAAACCCGACCGGCTGATAATCAGCCGTCAGACTTTTGGAACCAAAGCTTTCACATTTGAGAATCGGCTGATTTTGTGCGAGTCTGCCGGTAGAAAAGGGCTCGAAGTTTAAACAGCTGGCAAGCCGGCAGATAGCGCGCACACTGCTTGCCATCCGTAAAAAAATAGTATGGCGCTTTGTTTTGTTTTGCGCGCACTAGCGGAACTCACCTGCTTTGGTAAGTTTCATGTAGTGCGCTGCCAACTACTAATTTTTAGTACCAACAATGCATTGTTAGCACAAAATAAATGCGCTAATCTTGCCCCGCCCGGCCAGCCTCAGGGGAATTCTGGCGGGCGTTCTCGGTCGCTCTGCTTAGTGGAATTCCCTCGATGATTCGCATGAGTCGCACTGGCTGACTTCGTGGGGTTGCCGGGTTGGGAAGAAGATGTTTGATGCGTGACGCGAGACACAATGGCCAGAAAGTTGTGATAGCACCGAAAGTCCCCGTCCGAAGGACCCACTGACGAGCTCCGGCTTTGGATTGGATTGGTCTGCGTTCACGAGAGGTTTCATACCCTGCTACCCCTTTTCCACCTGTGTTTTCTATTTTTCTATTTTGCATTTTCTTCCACCTGATGCTAGCATCAAGCATGCACGAGAGGCAGGGTCCTGCCTAAACATTAAGCGAAGATTCCTCCCTTGTGAGGAAGAGCACGCGTTGCATGGTACTACGCCCTGCACTAACAAACAACACATCACCGTAGCCGATGGCAAAGTCTGCACCGGCAGCCCCACCGCATGATTACGGAACTGTGGATAGGGTCAACATAGACGACGACATAGCAACGCGAAGACGCAAGCAAGACGAGCAGCTCGAGGCTGAGTACATGCGTCGGCAACAGCAATTCCAGAAATAGACTTCTCCGTTCTCTCTCTCTCTATCTCTCTCTCTATCAGAAGACTTCCCCTTTTGCTGGAGATCGGCGTTGCCCTTGGGTCACCGGAGCATGAACAAAAGACGCCTTTTCGCCTCGCTTCTTTTATGCGCATGTTCATCTCCTATCTTTGAGAAGAAAGTCTCTTCGCTCCTGATGAGACCCGCCAGGGGTTTCTGCTTCTGTTCCGCTTCTTCTCGGTCTGAGAAGAGACAAGGAAAGGTCGATCAAATACAAGAAATTGCCTGGGTTCCGATTGGCTGGGTTGAGCGCGTCGCGGTGATTTCCTCTCAAGTGTAATCTAATTGCCTGCGGGTGTTTTCCGTGGATCAGGCTAGTCGTGGCAGACTATCGGGCTCAGTGGTGGACAGCCTCAGTGGGGGGTCGTTCCGGAAGCCTTTTCAAACTGGAATACCCGGAAGTGGGCAGTGAAGGGGAAGAGACACAGAGGAACATAAAAACGAGGGATGCCACCTGCCTGCAACGTGGTGCAGTTTCGTCCTGAGGTGTGACTACCACTCAGTATTGGACACTACACACGCAGCCAACTCCAAGTGATAGCGCAGCTCAGTTTCTCCTCACATCAAGAGAACTCTCTTGATGTGAACTGCTTGGGTGGCAACATCGTGGCAACCGTGCGATATATAATGCGCACAGACCTCAACACCGACCACCCCTCTTCCCCCAACTCACGACGCTCGTCTTGTCAGTAGACTACCCCCCCCCCCCCCCCCCCCCCCCGTGCAATGGGGCGAGTTCCTCGTTTTTGAATTCCTCGGGACCGCGCCTCGAGTATTTCCTGCAAAAGCAGGTGCTTATTCGAAAAAAAAATTGTAACAGCTAACGGAGAAGCATTCGGCTGATCCACCGACCACAGAACAGTGTTTGTCGGTATCGTCCTCCCCCTACGCGCAAGACGATGACATTGCTCTGAGGCGAAAGCGGGAAGACGAGGCGATAGAACTTGCGTACTTGAAGAGACAGCAACAGTACCGCTGATGATCCCACAGTTCCGGGCGCCCACTGAGCTGCCAGCAGTCGTCCAATACGGCGTTGTGCCGACCACAACCCTGGCCTCTTGATGAGTGCAATAGATCTCTTCACTAGCTTCGCATGCCAAAAAAAAAAAAAATAGGCAGGAAACCTCAGTCGAAAGCACGAAAACGGCACCCCCCGTTGTGTCTCTTTCCTTTCCTGGCCGCTTTCCGGTTACACCATTTCTCAACCCCAATGCCTGCTTCTTTGCGTTCTCGATTGTGACTTCACGGCTGCAGCCAGGCCACCGCAGAAGGGTTCGCATGTCCCGAAATTCATAGTGGTGCATCACACGTGCACGTACGCCGACTTCATCAACACAGTGCCCCCCCGCTTTCAGCGCTGACCCCCCGAACAGGAGTACGGCGCGGCTCGATCGTGGAAGCGCTCAAAGCGAGGGCGGGAAACGTCGGCGAAGGCCGACAGCCGTACCCTTCAACAGTCAGCGGCTGTCGGGGGACCCCTGCACGGGAGATGTGTTGGGGGGGGGTGCGACGGCCGGCATCCTTCGACGTTTACCGTGCAGAGAAGGGCAAACGAGTCTAAAAAGGCCGAATAGTTCACTCTTTCACACCCCTGACATGCTGGGCCTCTAAGTCTCCTGGAATGAATCCACAGAGGGTGAGAGTTTCGTATTTTCTCGTCAGCCTACGATGGTAACTCCTTGCTAGCAAGACTGAGCTATCAATGAGCGTCCTGCAGATGCTGTCTCGAGCGCGTGTCGTTGCACGTTGGTAGGGGGTCCCCTCGGGCGCGAGGAAGAGAACTTTTGGCCGTGTTCCTCAACCGGCGGACATCGTGCTTAAAACAATTCTTTGCGGCGGTGATGGTGCGGGAGAGTCGAAGGAGGCTGCCTGTATTTCACCGCAACCCTCCGCAACGCTTCATACTCTATGTACGGAGTCCCACACTCTCTTTTTCCACATTTGCTGGGTTTTGCTAGTCTTCGAAGAATACTGGATGTCAGCATCAACCATGCTTGAGAGAGGCAGTGTCCTGTCTAAATTCTAAGCTAAGATTTCCCCCCTCCAACCAATTTGCTCATGCAGGCCCGCCCCCTCCCCATTTTGGTCCAGGCACCGCTCTCCGCTCTCCAGCGAGTAACCCCTGATGCGGCTCATCGTAGTGGCCGATGACTTCGGCGTCAATCGGGCGCGCAGCGAGGGGGTCATAGAAGCGCTGCTAGCGGGTGTAGTCACGAGCGTGTCGGCGCTCGCGAACGGAGAGTGCACGGGGGAGATGCTGCGGGAGGCGAGCCGGCGAGTCCCGGGCTTCGGGCCGAAGCACGTCGGCGCGCACTTGAACGTGACGGAAGGGGCACCCGTGGGGGCCAGGGACACCACGCTCACCGAAAACGGGCGGTTTCTGGGCAAAGTAGAGCTCCGCCGGCGGCTCGCCCGCGGCCAGGTCGACGTGGGCCACGTTGTGGACGAGATCCGCGCCCAGACCGAGCTTCTGCGAAGCGAGCTCTCGGCCATCTTCCCCGCAGCCGAACGGCTGCTGACGCACTGCGATGGGCACAACCACTTCCACACGATACCGGAGCTCGTTGCGCCGGTTGCGCGGGCGGTGAAGTCGCTCGGGTTCCGGTCGATCCGCGTCCCGAACGACGCAGCCATCGCCCCAGCCGACTACCCAGCCCCGAAGGAGCTAGCGGCAGTCCCGGCGGACGCCTGGGCTGGTGTCCTGATGGGGCACGAGTTTCACATCCGGGTCGTCGGCGAAGCGGTCGCCGCGGCGAAAGTGTACCGCGAGGTGGGCCTGGCGTTCCCGGCGGTCTTCGCCGGGCTGACGCTGCTGGTGCCGCCGGGGGGGAAGGGCTTCGAGCGGTGCGGCGCGTCGCGGGAGGCGGTCGTGGAAGTCGTGCAAACCGTCGCCGGTTGCTCCGGGGGCGCCGGGGAAGTGTGCGAGGTCATGACGCACGTGGGCCACGCGCATCAGGGGGACTGCACGGACAGCTTCTGGCACGACGCGTTCTCGACCGCGGAGCACAGAAACGACGAGCTGCGTGCTTGGCTCGAGGCTGGACCCGAAATGTGGGCCGTGGCGAGGCCAGCTTCCTTTGATTCACTTGCTGAGTGAAGTGTGACGTCGGCTCAAAACACAACCCGTGCGTTTCCTTTGGTTCGACGGAGCAGTTAGCGATGGGCCGACGCGCGCGTTTAGCATGAGTAGACCTATACTACTGCGTCTCGCGTCTATGACTGCACAATTGTTGTGCACTCGCCACCAGCTGAAAGCCGGGCATACCCGGGTGACTGTTTCCGGCACGACGGGTTCTCGACTGCGGAGCACAGAGACGATGAGCTGCAGGCTTGGCTCGAAACCGGAGCCGAATCGTGGGCCGCGGCGAGGCCGGCTTGCCTCGATTCTCTTGCCGGTAACGCGGTGAGGAGCAGTCGTCTGAACGCCAATCGACGGAGTTGTAGGGGTCAGTGTGCCATGGGATACGCGCGCTTGTAACGTGCGTAGGCCTTGGCCATACCGTAGAGGTGTACTGTGTAGTAGCACAGCACGTAGATGCATAGCACCACGTATCACGAGTACATACATACACCACGTGTAGAGGTGTACCGGCTATTCCGACAACGAATACACAGTATTCCACCTGCTGAAAGCCGGGCATGCCACACGGTGTTTTGCGGCGTGGTAGCTTGTGGTATGAAGGAAGCGTTGCTTTGGAACTCTTGTTGAGCGAAGTGCATCGGCACTGGGGACGGGGTGGTCCGGGCACAACCGTGCATTACGTACGGATTTCTATATTGCATGACACCTCTAGCTGGAGCGCCTCCAGTGAGAGCTGGCTTTCGATGACTCGTGTTGTTGAGTTTCGCGAGCGGCTACTGAGTTCTATCTTTTTCGCTGCACAGCCAGTCTTGCTCCCCGGACGGGACGCCCTCCGTCGGTGGCCTACGCACCTGGTGGCTACTGCCGAACGTGTGCCAGATACTGCTATCACCAAGCTTTGCTTACGTTAAACACGAGATCGTCGGTTTATGCGCTGAGCTTAGCTTCAGCCACACCACAGCACAGCACAGCAATCGCATTAAATAGGCCATGGCCACTGCTACAGTCTCGTTCACGAGAGACGAGAAACGCCGCCAAGATAGTCAACGATCTGACACGAACTCGTAGAGCTGGCGCACGAAGAAAGAAGCGTCAAACGTGCATCAACCTCGACATGTCTTGACTAGCCTTGCCGCCAACAGCAGTCACTGCATCGAAGCCACGCCAACACGAGCACAACGCCGAAGCCACGCCAGCAAAAGTCACCACGCCGGCACCACGCCGTCAGGAGCCACCTAGGTGAGCGCAACACACCACAACCCCCCGCTTGAAATCCCTGGACATGCGGTGTTTCACAGTATACATACAGTATGCTTCTTGTGCGCGATGAAAAAGGGCACAACCCCGGTACAAACCCGATACAGATCCGGCACAAACCCGGCAATACTTGAATATGATCACACCATTTTAAACGCTAAAACCGAAGTTCCTGTCTTTCCCGCGTTCTGAAAATAGAACATACCCCACAACAAAGCACACTTCAGGAAAAGAAGCAAGAGAGAAAAGTAAAAAAAGAAAAAGGCGGCAAGATGATCGACGGCGATGTCGAAGAAGAAGAGCTGGCGCACGTCGCGCTCTCGGGGTTCGACATGGAGCGCATCAGCAAAATGTCAGCGGCGCAGTGGAAAGAGGAGCGGAAGAAGCGCCTGCGCGAAACGGTGTTCAAAAACTCGAAGCTCGGCGACGGCGGCCCGGACGCGAAGAAGAGCAAAGTGGCACCAGACGTGCCGGACCTCGAAATGCCCGAACTCGCCTCGGCGCCGGCCAGAGAAATGCACGCCCCTGACGTAGCTCCCCAAGTGAGAGTGTCGTACTACCAGCCGGGCGAAGAACTCGTGCGGTTGGGGATGTCCGAAAAAGACAGGGAGCAGCTCAAGCAGAAAGACAAGGAGACGAAAACGAAGCTGTCCGACCTGCACTCGAAGCTGAGCAAGTTCATCACCGATGAGAAGGAGCGACCTTCCAACCAGTCGCCGGAGCTTGCAGAGCTGGAACAAGTCATCCTCACAGCGAGCACTCTGTCGATGACCCGAGCGACACACATCGTCGACGCTCTCCGTGCCAGGCTCCCGAAGCACATGCAGTATGCTTTTCTCATGGCAACAAACGCGTCTGTCATTGAAAGAAAAGAGACGGTTTTTTTTAGCAGCTTATCGTGCTGAATTTTATCAAAATAGGAACTACGTACGAGCGCGCAAACAAAGCTCAAACACGTTCACTCACCCGTTCCTGGCGATTGTTTGCCACTTCAGCCAAACACACCGCTGTCCTGTCTGCAGACACTGATGATGGTCCGCCTATTATGACGCATTGCAAGGAGTGAAAGTCTCACATCCAACTATACATCACACAGATCGAAGAACCGACCGAAACACACGGATTCCAGTAAAGCAGGGCGCCTCATGCTGACTATGACGGGGGCAAACACGCTAGATCCGGCACGAAAGCTTGCTGGCCTCAGCTGAGTGCCCGTGTAGTTGTCCTTCGCTGGCACTGCAATTCTTGCTCAAGCGGTTCCGCAGCTGCACACAGGAAGCACACCGCAACTGCACGCGTAAGGTGTTCCCTTTGGGGCATGCGTGCGGCTGCCGATATCCCGCATGGCCGGTCTTGGTTCCGTTTCTTGCGCGGCGGTAACCATTCACATGCGTGAGACGTGAACGGTAAACTAGAGCCCAGGGTAGAGGAACGCGTGGCCTTGTTCGGCTCAGATTTCCGATCTCGGTAAATGGCAGGTTCTCACTCGTCCAAATCCCATGCCACCATCCGAGGTTCTATGAGAGTGAAGGTGCCGGTTTTCGAAGCGTTGAGCCGCATGGTCAGTTCTTACGGTTGTTTCCGTCAACAGCTTACCGGCTACCCATAGTCGTCGAGGCTTTATCTTTAGCCATACTTCAACGCTCTTGTCAGACTACGCACATAGCTGCCGGCTGAAATGCTGAACTGCATGCAAACGCACGCGGCCTCAGTGATTCACTCGGGTTGGTGCGTCCGACTTCGTTTCTTCTGAGGGCAGCGTTGCGCGAGCGGCGTTCCTGGGCTGCAGGCGAAATGGTCCCAGTACTCGATTCGGTGGGCCCCTGCGGCCTTCTCAAGACGGTTCGTCGCTTTGCCCGGAAACACAGCGCTTTCTGTTGCGCCCGTTTACAGTAGCGTCTCTACCGCAGGCAATGCGCGTTTGATCTATCCTTTTGCTTGTCTCTCGAGGGCACTTCCTAGTCGCTACGGCCAAGTGCAGGGTCCAGAAGGTATTGAGCCTGGACAGAGGGGGTGAGCTCAGCGTTCCCAAAAGGTTGGGCGACTCTTGTTGGAGAAATAGTTAAGCAACACGGACGTACCTCGATGGCAGTTGCGCCCCCAAGCAGCTATTTGCGCTGTGTTCCGGGTATCCGTCGAACACCGGTATTGCAGGGATGCCTTTCTCCTGCCTGATACGAACACCTGCCAATGAAAGGCAAGTGGACAAACTACCAAGCACAGCAGTACAAGCCGCCGCGCACAGGAACAAGCCACACCGATCAAATGCTCCGTCTCCCACCCGAACAGCCCAGTCGTGCAAGCAAGGAGTTACCCAACGTGTACGTCTAGGAAATGCGGGACTCTCACTCGCTGTGGATACACCGCTCCAGGAGACTTACGCCAGCTGTGCCTGCGGCACATTTCAGAAATCCGTAGGACACCGGGGAGGGGAGGGACGATCATGAACGATTGCCAACGGAAGGATTAGCACAGCATCGCACACAGGAACTAGCAAACCTCACGACCAAATCGAAGACACTACACGGGAACAAGCAAAATACACGATCAAACAGCTCAGTGGCACCGCACTCCGGAACAAGCAATCCTCACGTTCAAATACCCCAGAGATACCGCACCCAGGAGCAAAATTCACGATCAAATACCCCAGAGGCACCGCACCCACGAGCAAACAGTCCCGGACATGGCTAGCCATAACCCATAACGAAAGCGTGCACTAAATATACAACCCGTAACCCGATAGCCCTTTCTTGCTGTACGAGAACCCATTCATGAACGGTCACACGGAGACCCTAAACCCCCGGAATTTCAAGCGAACTTTAGTAACTCTAAAAACTCACGATCGAATACTACCCCAGAGACACCGCACTCAGGAACAAGCAAAATACACGATAAGTACCCCAGATGCGCATCCACGAACAAAACTCCCGCCCCAGAGACACCGCATCCACGAACAAAACTCCCGCCCCAGAGACACCGCATCCACGAACAAAACTCCCGCCCCAGAGACACCGCATCCACGAACAAAACTCCCGCCCCAGAGACACCGCATCCACGAACAAAACCTCACGATCAAATACCCCAGACACCGCGCACAGGAAAAAAAAAAAAAAAAAAACTCACGATCGAATACCCCGTCTCCCACCATCGCACACGAGTAGCATGTAATGGCGTCGGGTGCCTGCGATGAGCTCCGGCGGCAGCTGGACGAGGCGAATCTCGCGCGGATCCACCTCGAAAGCGACCTCCGCATGCGAGCGCACGACGTGAAGGAAGCGGCGAACGAAGTCCGCCGGTTGAACGACCTGGTGGACACACTCCAGCTCCAACACCGGGAGAAGGTGCAGCAGCTGACGAGCGAGAAGGAGAAGGGGCAGAAGCGGCTGCAGAAGGCGGGCGAAGACGCTTTGGAGTACAGGTCCCGCTGGGAGGTTGCGCAGGACGAGCTGGAAACCAGCCTGCAGGGCAACGAAAGGCTCACGGCGCTTGTCCAGAGGGTGATGAAGGAGAAGGAAGAGCAGCTCTACATGATCCACAAGGCAGAAGACGAGGCTTTCGAGTACCAGACGAAGTTCGAGAACCTCCAAGCCCAGCGGCAGCAGGACCAGGAAGAAGTAGATGCACTCCGCAGCTCGCTCGAGTACAACGAGCAGTACGTAAAGACCATAGCGCAGCTGAGGGATCGGCTCGAGGAGAAGACCAGGCGGCAGGCGTCGCAAATTCAAGCGTTGGCCGTCCGTTGCGCCCGCGAAGGAGATGACCAGGCCACGTCATCAGGGCAGGACCTCCGCGATTTCGCTTCGTTCCAGCACGAACACCAGCAGCACGGGCTCCAGCAGCATCAGCAGCAGCAGCAGCAGCTCGTCGCGTCCCAGCACGCGGGAGCGGGGCAATCGTGGTGTGTGCTCCCTCCTGCCAGAATCCAGGCATCATATTAGGGGGAGGAATGCGTGAACTGCCCTGGGGTAAATTCTGGTTTGTCGGGAAGTTGGCCGGCAAGTTCCACCCGTGGCACCCGGCTTTGCCCTGTCCCGCTTTGTTGCCCGCTAATAAGGTCGGGACCACTTTGATTTCCGCAGGAAAGTATCAAGCCGGTCCATCCCCTCCTGATAGATCGTGTTATAGTGTGGTACTCATTTGCATGCAAAAGACTCCCCACTTACGCAACAAGAAGACCTCATCACGAGCTCGTGCATCTGCTACTGCAGAGCAACGTATGCTACGTGGTGCAGTATATTGCACCTACTACGTATGGGTGCAATATGGCACTATGAGGTGATGCTGAGGGCACCGTGTGCCTCCTCTGCATATCCATCCTCATCCAGTATTCGACCCAATACTACATACTACATGCACTGTGCAGTGTGCACACGCGCTGTGTACCAATACCTGGCTCCTCCTGGAACTGCACCGCATCACCTGCCGCTGTCTGTCACGGTATATCACGATGCGCCACAGTCTATCAAGTCCACGCCTATCTCCTGGAGCTGCATGGGATTGCCTGGGTGCTGTGTTTCACGGTACATCACGGTATACATAACACGATCTATCAGTGCGTATACCTAATACCTAAGCCCGCAGGGGACAGGGGTGGAGGCGGCTTACCTATGGTACCACACGATAATCCCGTTCTGCTTTGATACTCAATCCTTGAGATCGTCCTGGCCTAGGAAAGCCCCCCGTGTTGAGTCAAATTAAGCCGCATACATTAAGCCGCATACTCCACGCCTGGTGGTGTCGTTCCGTTATTTCCTTTAAGTTTCAGCCTTGCGAATGTACTCCCCATAGTCTTTGATTGCTCGTTCGGGGAGTGCCGTCACGACAAGGTAGAGTGGACACTCAGCCACCAACATCTGAGGTGGAGACCCACCGACGATCGACTGTTGACCATGCCATGTCCATCGGACGAGTGGTCTCTTTTTGCACTTTGGCACGGTACGTTAGCCGTCTCTCGAAAAGCTGCTATGTGTTCGCCGCACCAACCACAGCAGACAATTAAGGAACACCCCATTCCACAGGGACAACCCGCCGCATCAACACGACTGGCTAGCCGCTGGGTGGCCCGGCGGCGCCCCTCAGCAGCACCCGCCCTTCTACCCCGCAGACCCACCCCCGGTGCAGTACGTGGAGCCGCAGGGGCCTCCCCCTTACTACACAACGCCCCCGCGGCACGCCGAAGACGGGCACGAAGACGTGTTTTTTGTAGAAGACCCCATGTCGCCGCAGATGGCTGCCGTCCTTGACAAGCACGAGGCCGAGCGAGAGGCGTTCGAAGGTGTGTGTTCAATCGTCTTTTGTGCACGCACCTGCTTTTGCAGGATTCGCTTGAGGAGGCTGCCAGTTGCAAAATCTCAATTCGCAACACGAGTTCCAAATCTCAAAGGAGGAATGCGCAGCCCCGCACAAAACACAGGAACATCTGGGTGTGTGCCGGCATGAGTAACGTGCAAAATGGCCCACCTTGTAGTCGCAATGTTTCTCCCCCTCTGGCCTCCGTCGAAAGAAGCACGCAGCAGCCAGAAAACAAAGTATTTCGAAGAAACCGACACCCTGCCGGCTTGCATTTAATGTACTGGAGGTCCGCTAAAGACCGCCTGGCCTCGTGCTAGGCGTAGTTTAAGGTTGTACTATCATGATCTACAAACAACCACCTACGAGCTTGTCAACCCCACTACTTTCTGTCTTCTTCCCCCTCCCCTTTTCGACGTTGCTGTTGACTAACGGTTAGGGCGGACCCTTCCCCGGTGAAGATCCCATGAAAGTAACAGTGTTGACTCAGGCCTATGCGGGCTACATGGCAACCCCTTGTAACAGTGTTGACTCAGGCCGATGCGGGCTACATGGCAACCCCTAGTAACAGTGTTGACTCAGGCCTATGCGGGCTACATGGCAACCCCTAGTAACAGTGTTGACTCAGGCCGATGCGGGCTACATGGCAACCCCTAGTAACAGTGTTGACTCAGGCCGATGCGGGCTACATGGCAACCCCTAGTAACAGTGTTGACTCAGGCCGATGCGGGCTACATGGCAACCCCTAGTAACAGTGTTGACTCAGGCCGATGCGGGCTACATGGCAACCCCTAGTAACAGTGTTGACTCAGGCCGATGCGGGCTACATGGCAACCCCTAGTAACAGTGTTGACTCAGGCCGATGCGGGCTACATGGCAACCCCTAGTAACAGTGTTGACTCAGGCCGATGCGGGCTACATGGCAACCCCTAGTAACAGTGTTGACTCAGGCCGATGCGGGCTACATGGCAACCCCTAGTAACAGTGTTGACTCAGGCCGATGCGGGCTACATGGCAACCCCTAGTAACAGTGTTGACTCAGGCCGATGCGGGCTACATGGCAACCCCTAGTAACAGTGTTGACTCAGGCCGATGCGGGCTACATGGCAACCCCTAGTAACAGTGTTGACTCAGGCCGATGCGGGCTACATGGCAACCCCTAGTAACAGTGTTGACTCAGGCCGATGCGGGCTACATGGCAACCCCTAGTAACAGTGTTGACTCAGGCCTATGCGGGCTACATGGCAACCCCTAGTAACAGTGTTGACTCAGGCCGATGCGGGCTACATGGCAACCCCTAGTAACAGTGTTGACTCAGGCCGATGCGGGCTACATGGCAACCCCTGCACAACATGTACGCACGCCGGGGCTCAGGACCACATTCATTGCGAATGTGTTCGTGGTGTCGGCCGCAGGAGTCTTTTTTGCGATATCCAGCTAAAAAGGAACGTTGGCAGCGGTTTAACCTGAACGCGCACAGGTCAAATCGCACAAACAAAAATTGGGCGCTCGTGCCGAAACATATTTACTAAAATGTCCGTGGACCTGAAGACGTTCGACTGGGCTCCGGTGCCCATCCTCATCGCACCTGAAGGATGGGTGCCTGCTGACGAGGACGTCGACTGCTGCATGGATTGCGGCCGAGTCCACGTCAAAGGCGCGTTCTGCGCCCGCTGCGGAAAGAGGGGTAACGAGACCTGCTTGAAAGCCAGCTTGCCTAAAGAGGTGGCAGTGCGAGTCGTCGAAGGGTTGGCGGAGGACGGCTGGATTTGTCCAGCTTGTCTGGTGTCAATACACCAAACGGGCGCTAACCTACAAGAGGAAAGAAAGAAGAAACCCGAGGATCTTGATCCTGCCGAGTTTCCCGCCCCGGGGCCTGACGCCCTGTTTGCAGCCCTCGAGGAGGGACCTGTCAAGACGGCGGTTCTCGCCTTGGCCGAGCAAGTCCGCCTGCAGAACCGTCTCCTGTTGGAGCCCGCCGTGCCCTCGGACCCCATCGACCCTCGCCGAGTCATTACTTGGTTGGGTTACTTAGCTACTCCACAAGGGAGGCAGCTAGTGCTTACAGAGGTGAAGCAGCGGTACGGGTATAGCGAGATACCGGAAAGTCCGCACGAGAAGGCCACCGCTATGGACCATGAACGCCGAGTCCACTTTAGCACCTTGGGGGCCCTGCTCGGTATGGCCGATGGTTCTCCCACTGTGCTCCGGGTCTTGCACCAGTTGGTGGTACGCCTCGAAGGGCTGCGGCTGCGGGCCTCACACGGGTTAGAGCACCAGGTGGCGTGGGAAACACGCTTTGCCCCTATGGAGCACGAACTTTTCTCGAGGACGGCTTTAGTCCTAGGAAACAAGCTCCTCGCGGAGCTCGCAAAAAAGGAGAGCAGGGAGAGGCTTCCTCCCGCCAAGAGGCCGAGGAATTGAACCGCGGAGGGCGGATCGGCACTCCCAGAAGGCCTCTGGAAGGAAGCGATGGTCGAGGCCCGACCTCGCAAACAGGATTTTGCCGTCTCCGATCAAGATCGGTTGCGGAAGGACCGCCAGGCCCTTCTACAGACGATGCGGAGGTGCTACAAGAGCACTCCCGTCATGCTGTCTGTGATGAGTCGTGCGCAGAGGTACGCCGAGCAGGCTCGCTGCTTCGATCCCACTCTGTCGGACGAAGCGGCCTTCTTGATGTGGGTGAACCGCAAGCTGGCCTCGGGCCAAATCAAGGCCGACTCCGCCCTGCAGTACATGACGTACTTCCGGATGTCCCGAATCGACTGGCTCGGGGCGTACCGGCGCTCGGTCATGCTCGAGATGACCCAGTTCGAGGATCGTCGGTCTCGCGACGCCGGGAGGACGCCTACGAAGGAGGAGATCCTGCGTGTGGTCTCCCGCGAAAGCGGCGTGCTCTCGATGGCGCTGCGGCTCCAGTGGTCCACAGCGTGCCGGTTCGTGGACTTGCAACGACTGAAGTTAGACCACATGTGGTCTGTGGGAGCGAACCAGGTCATGATCCTGTTCGTTGGAGGGAAGACAGATCCTACCTCGAGAGGACAGGGTCTGCTAATTCCCCGGAGCGGTCCCTTCCTGACGAATTTCTGGCAGTGGATTGCGCTCCAAACCCAGGGTTTGGGCACGAAGGAATGGGTGTTCCCCGGCCTGTCGCGACAGGCGTACAACAACTTTCTCCAGGAGAGGTTGGGGGTGCCCTCACATCGAGTCAGGCATGCGGCTCTGACCCGGGTGGCCCAGGTGGAAGGCGAGCGGTCGGCGATGAACGTGGGTCGGCATCTGAACCCCCGCACCACCCGTCGTTACACTCCCCATCATCTCTGGCTGCCAGTTCAGGAGACGATTTCGGGCACGGCTGCCCTGCAGGCCGAGTGAGCTCGAGCCACTTAACCGATGTCCCGCCTAGACCTGGCCTGTGGCCTCGCCATCTGGATAAGGTCCTTCAGGGCTACGATTACGCCTCCGGGTGGCTTGATGCCAGCAGTGGCAAGCGGGTAACGAAGGCGTCGTACGAGGGCGAGATTGCTGCTACGGCACCGACGTTCGATCATGAGGCTCTGCTGCGCGACTTCCCCGCTCTTTGGGTTAACATGAAGTGGTTGCTAGATCCTGGGTTCATACAGAGCAGTCTCCAACCCGGTGTGGGTGTAGTCGGTCCCGGACCGAGAAATGTGCGGATGAAGCCTCACTTTGAACGCTTGATGGAGTTGGAGATTGTTGAGCCCATTCCCAAGGCGGCTTCATCGCGCTGGTTCCATGGGGCTTTCACTGTCGACAAGCGGGATCCAGGCCAGCTGCGCTTCATCCTGAGCTGTCAGTCGCTCAATCGAGCTACGGCGCACGTGCCTCTGCCATCCTGCGATCTGCCGAGTTACGCTACAGTAGTTACGACCGTTTTGTCCCGGAAGTGGGTTACAGAATTCGACTTCCGGTCGTTCTTTTTCCAGTTCTCTCTGCCACCAGAGGTGAGGAAGTATTTCTGTTTCAGAATTGACACACGGCTACTCTGGATGACACGTCTCCCCATGGGATATCGGGGCGCACCGCAGGCGGCTCAGGCGGTTTCACTGGCGCTGGGAAGGAACTCAGTCCAGGGTCTGGACGTTGATGTCTTGGCGTGGATTGACAACGTGTTCTTTGCTGGGGATACAGAGGCGAGTGTTGTTGAGGCATCGGCTCGATTCATGGCGTTGGTATCAAGGTACGGTTTTACGATCGGCCGATCCTCTGGGCCGGTACAGAGAGCGACTCTGCTGGGGTTGGATTTTGACCTGATTGCTAAGAGGTGGCGTATTGACCCCGCATGGGTAACGAAGGTTACGCCCCTCATGGCGCAGATTGTTGCATTGCAGGAGGCGCCCGTGCGTATATGGTGGAAGCTCACCGGCTCGCTGTTGTGGCGTCGACACGTGATGGCTTTCCCGCTTCATGAGGTTCTCACTCTTTTGCGGTGGATGTCGGACCTGGCCTCGGGAAGTTCTTCATACGACAATTCGTTTTGGGACTCAGTATCCACTTGTCCGCCGTCGGTGAGGGAGGGCCTCGTGAGTCAATTTAACGAGCTGCAGGATAATGCTTGGCGGTGTTGGTCCTTACCGTCATACTCCAACTCCCGTGACATGGTAAGCGATGCCAGCATGTCAGCGTGGGCATTCGTCACTGAGGGTCAGTTCGCCTACGGGCCCTTTCCCGAGGAGCTGATGGACGGTGACATTTTCTTGAAGGAGTTATACGCAGTAGTTCGGGCTGTCTGCTATGCAGTGCGGTGCAGCACCAACACCCGCATCAAGCTCCTCTGCGACAACAAAGCTGTGATAGGGTGCGTGCGCCGTGGATACACCCTTCGACTGGAGGCCATGCGCTGGATCACGGTGATAAACTGGGTACTCTCCGTCTCCAGTAGCCGCCTGGACGTCCTATACGTCCCTTCAGAGCTAAATGCAGCTGACCAGTTCACGAGACTGGATTGATGTTTAGTGCTGACGATCAACAGACCGCTTTGTCGAGCCCTCGTCGAGCAGGGTTGATTCTTTCTCTGCGTGGCATACAGCTACCACGGTAGCTGTCAACGTTTTGAAACAGTCTTTTATCGGATACAAATATTTTCCTTTCCTTTTGAGGGAGGGAGGGGGGAACAAATAGGGGCCGCTCGTGCTCCGGTGCCTGTTCCTTTTTTGCGATAACCAGTAACCACCTTAGTGAGCATACTTGTTACAGCTAAAAAGGAACGTTGGCAGCGGTTTAACCTGAACGCGCACAGGTCAAATCGCACAAACAAAAGACCAAAGAGAGTAAAAGAGTGAAAGAGTACGTACAGTAGTGAGTAGAGAAGAGAACGAGTGTAAAAGAACGGAGGTAGCACAAACTACCAGACCAGCGGAGGCCACCGCAAAAAGATCTCTTACCTTTTCCTTATCCCTCAAAACCAGCACCAATAACAACGTCCTCCTTTTCGAGGTTGCTGTTAACGGTTAGGTCGGACCTTCCCCGGTGAACATCCCCAGTATGTAGATTCGTCAAGCCCAGCGGATTCCCTCGGAAGTTTGTGAGTATTTTTGAGTTCTGCTCTACAGCGTATTCTGCAGCGTCCCACCTCAACAAACCCCAACCAGGAGCCCTCGACCGCATGGGCAAAAAGCTAAGCAAGCTGCACGCCGACGTCGCGGCGTCGCGGGTGGAAGACCGGTTCGTGCAGAAGCAGTACATCGTCGAAGCGTCGACGAAGCTGAACGGCTCCTTGGCGGCTGTGGACACGCTCTGCGCGTCCATTGGCGACTGGCGAGCATCGATATCTTGCGGGCGGCAACCGTGGGGCGACCTGCAGTCACTCGACGACGTCCTGGCGGCGAGGAGGCTGAAGGATGTGGAAAGGAGGGCCACCATGAAAATGGAGGTCCGGCGTACGCTTGAGCAGGCCGGCATGGCCGGGGACACAGTGGCGCTCCTCGAGCTCTTCTTCGCGGCAGGCAGGGTGAGAGACAGTGTCACGTACGCGTTCGAGGCGTTCACCGCCGCGAAGGAAGCCGCCGACGCGTGCATGGCGGCCGCCAAGAGAACCATCGACGAATCCCTTGCGGCGGCGCAGGCGCAGGCGACCAGCATGCACGGTACCCGCGTTTTCTTGTTTTCATCTTTCTTGCTTGCCTTCGAGTGTCCGTCTCAGAATCCGGACGGGCTCAGAAGTTCAAGGTATCCGAATAATATGAGTCTTCGAAAGTGAAGAATTAACGGGTGGTAGATACATAATCACGATTGTGACAGAGATTGGCGGTTCATAGTATTAGATCTATTAATTGCTGACTTCTTTGACCGAAGCGACATCCGTGAAACTGATTTTGCTTGCTTTCTACGGATACAATACATGACCCGTGAAAGGTTGTCGGTCCGAAGCACGAACAGCCAAATACGGTGTTGCGCACATCCCTTTTCTTACTTTGGACCCCCCTCCCTACAGCTGCTCAGTCGGATGCGGGCCAGATGGACACTAGACTTCGAGAGCTAACGGCGGCAAAATTCGAAGCAGAGCAGCAGGCACTCTCTTTGAAGCGCCAAGTCGAGTATGTGAGTGCCTCGTCGCATTTTTATTTTACGAAAACTGAAAGTCTTCCAAAGAGGAAAAAAAAAAAAAAACAGCAGATCAGCAGCTACTGTAAGTGAACTAATTCAAACAACTCAATGAACGCCGTCACAGGCAACTGACTGAGCGAATATCGCCGGAAACACAAAAAACGATTTAACGCTGCGTTCAACGAAAGCCACTCTCTCTTCACCATCATCGCGTCATCATTATTAGTTGTGTATCAACCAGAATAGTGCGAGTGACGAGCTCTTTTTAGGCCATTTTCCGAACACAAAGCTTTGACCGCCCATTCCATTCGAGAGACTTGACGAAACTTGAAAGACATTCAACAGCAGTCACGACACTGATACTACGTTCAAGGCCCAGCTTCTTATCTTGATTATCTATATGGGAAGGCATCTGCAATTCTTACCACAGAGAACGCGAATCGTACCAGCGGGAAGTGGAGCGCCTAGCGCAGAAGATGAAGGACGAAGCACAGGAGGAGAGGAAGAAGATGTCGCAGCTGGCGATGGAGATGACCGAGAAGCAGAAGAAGGAGCTGCTGGCCATGTCCGCGCATCAGAAAGCCGAGCTCGAAGCGATGTCGCAAGCGCAGACGGAGCAGGTCTCGAAACTCCACGAGACCCACACGGCCGAGGTGTGTGGCCAACCGGGGGTGCGAATTCTATTTACTGGCACACCCGCGCCCTTTCGGCTGCCGCTTCATGCTTACGTAAGGAGGGCAGCTTAAATCGCCTCCGGGCGCTTCCAGATTGCTGTAATTGGGGGGTTGATCCTTACGATCTGGCTGGTCTTTGACGAGCCTAACGGTTTCTGGGGCCGTGCATACAAAGTGGTCAGGTGCAAATGAAAATGCAACGACCAAGACTGTTCTTATCCGTATTCGTTCCAGATCCGACTTAAGGAAGTCGAGGGAGTCGAGTCGTAGAGATATGATCGAGGCAGCCCCTCCAAAAGCTGCAGATGGAATGATGATGCAACCATCTTGGCTTGGCACGATAAACATCGGTATCGGATGCCGTCAGATTTCCACAAACTTGTCTGTTTGAGCAAATGAGACAATTACCTGGTTGATCCTTCCGGCAATCACAGCTTGCTCCAAGGATCCAGCCGTGCAAGTCTCAGAGTAAATGAATATGGAGTGAAATGAATATTGAGCGAGCTCACTCTTACCACCCACCTAATGCACGACTCGTTCCACCCCCGACTACGATTTTCACAGATTGCACGCCTGTCAGCAGAGGCCCAAAGCCTGAAGGACACGATCCAAAACCTCGAAGCGGCGCTCGAAGACAACAACCGCCAGCTTGACGTCGCAAAAGCGAAAAAGAAGTCGCACCGCAACGCGAAAGAGGAGCTGACGGGCGAGGTCCGGGGCTTGAAGGAAGCCCTGCTCATTAGCAGGGCAGACGCGAAGGACAGAGGCGACCGGCTGAAGAGGATCGAAAGCGAGAACATGGTCCTCCGAGAGCTCTGCGCTAAGCTCGAGAGCGACGTTCGCAGAGGCAGGATCGTGGCCGAAGGGGAAGTGGAGAGGAACGCCTTCGCGGCATGGAAGCAGTCAATGGCCGTGCCGGCGGGGCAGAACTCATCCTTCGCCGGCATGGGGTCCCAGGCGCGGTCCAGAACGCACTACGCCGCTCACACCCCACCTTTGCACACCTCTGTCAGGCACGTCTCCATTGACAGGTCCGTCGATCGACGGCCGTCCCTCGATAGAAGGCCACTGAGACCTTCTATCCTGAGACCTGCCCCTCCTGGCTGACGGATGTCAGGCCGCGAATTTCCCAGCGTGCACTTGGCTATGGGATGACACCTGTGAAGGATTTCGCGGAGCAGCAGAGGGCAAGGGCGTACATGGCCGCTCACCCCCACGTCACAGAAGGACGGATACCGGGAACCGGCTTTGAGCCGGGGCCACTTCGAAGAGGGCGCAAACCGTACATCGTGACGTAGACGGAAAAAGCCCTTCGAAAAGCCGTAGCCCAAGGCGGGGCAATCAGCGTGGCCACCGACGGGAGCTTTCTTGGCAACCGACAAAACTCATCCCACCCGGATGCACAACAAACGGCGCTTCCCAGGTTCCGTGTACGTATAGTCTCGGTCAGGCGTGTCTCCATTGACAGGTTCCTCGATGGCAGATTCTGTTCTGCAACCTGCGCCTCGTAGCTGATACTTCACCGCTCTTTGTGCTCCATTGCATGCAACCCGGTCAAAGGCCCTTCTGCGGCTTTCTGTGATGCGGCCTCGTCGTCAAGCGGTAGCTGCCCTGCATGAATGCCTGTGTGGTACTTTCTCCGCATGCAAGCCTTTCCACAGCGGAAACAGGAAAACGAGAGAAAGAAAGTGCTACAACACTACAACACCGCCTTTGCGATCACTTTGTGCGACGCCGGCGGGTGACATTAACGGGCTGTTTTTTGGAATGTGTAATAGTGCTGTATCTTGGAGTCCGGTCAGGCTCTCCGCGGTCAAGCTACACAACGTCAAGTCTAGCTACTATCGCAAAAAAGGCAAGTTGCCAACGTCGTTCGGGTACCAGCGCAACCGCTGGCCATCCACTAGATACGGAAATGTTGAGAGTGTCAAGTAGAATTGGGAGTCATGACGGCGGGTTCGTCAGAAAAAGTTATCGAAGGAGCAAAACAAGTGCGCGCATCTCGCACAGGACAAGCAAGCAAATCTCCCCCGCGTAAGCGTTACCTTTTCCTGCTTTCGTAGAGTGTCGCCCGGGACACTGCACATCCGGAGCTGTAACCAGTTTAGTGAGTCTCAACGCGCTGCTTCCACCTGCCTTTTTCTTTGTCGGACGAAGGAATTGCGGATTTTCGCGGAGCGTAGCGGCCTGCAGCAAGCGAAGCTTGAGAGGGTAGACACTCGCAACATCACGCGTTCTGCACAGCAGCTTAGAAGGGATGTAGTGATGCAAGGGGTCAGACCTTAGTGACCTCAGTCAGTCTCGCTGCCGCAGTGCTGCCGGAGTGCCGGAGGTGTCCGTGTAGTCATAGCTAGCTGGTCTGGCATGTGACCTCGCATTCACGAATGGCGGTTAACCCTTTACGGACGTCAGGGGGACATACATTTATGTTGAAAAAAGCGAGAACCCGAGCTGAAGTTCGGACACTGGGCAAAGACACATCAACAAAGGATCAATGTTTACTGCTGTGAAGACACTGTGGTGCGAAAGGAGAACTGGGTTTCCCATTTTGGAGTCTTAAAATTCTCGAGTTTGACCCATAGATTCCCCAGAATGCTTTCCGCGCGCTGGACAACCTCCCTCCTCCTCCGTTTGTAAGGGGTAAACCCTTGCCGACGGAGGGAAGGGCTGTGCCTGGGTGCAGAAAGCCTTCTCGGGAGACTCTAGGCCGGGAAACAAGGAATCAACGGACAGGAACTTATTTTTTACACACCCACGACACACGAGAGGAATTCAGCTTCGAAAAAAAAAGCAAAATAATAACACAGAGCTAGCAAACTTCCGCCCGGCAGCGAAACCCCCGACCAGAGGTGGGGAGAGAGACAAAAAGGCAACACGAGATGCCCCCAGCCTTTGACACGCCATAGCAACGCGTGGCAGGTGCACGAAGCGTTGTTGCACACACACACACAAAAAAAAAAAAAAAAAAACGCAAAGCAACAAAGCAAAAAAGCACTGCTTCCAAGAACGACCGTTCGAGTTCCAAAAAAAAAAAAAAAACCTACACCTCATTAGCTAAGTCAGCCTCTTTCTTTTGTTCCCTCCGTCTCGGCCAAAGGCGCGCCTGGAAGCGCCCGTTTTCGCCAAGAAAATGGCGACGCCCGCCCCCGCCGACGCGGCGCCTCAGTTCGAAGGGGTCTCGTTCGCCGTGTCGTCGAAGATTGCGAAGAAGCAGTCGATCCGCGTCCGGAAGGAGTCCATGCGGCTGAAGAAGGAGGCCACGAAGGAGTACCCATCGCCGGCCCGGGAGGCGTTCGCCTGCCTCGGAACCGAAGGAATAGACGCCGCGGAAGTTGACAGCACGGCGTCCACCAGCGGCGTCGTCAGCGTCCCGTTGCCGGCGGTGTTGACGGTGCTCGAGCGAAAAATCGCGAAATCGTCGCTGTCGACTGACTTGCTCGTGTACATCCCGTTTATGATCGCCTTCACGGTGTTCCTGACCAACGGTCGCGACGTGACCGAAGTGTTCTACTCAGTCCAGGCCATCAAAGAAGAGCTGCTCTCTCAGCCTGCGACGCCGTACGATGCGTACAAGACCTTCGCCGATGTCAAGAGCATTTCAGAGTACAACGCGTGGCTCCGCACGGTCTTCGTGCCGTCGCTGTACCACCCTTGCGTCGGCAACGAGTCGTCGCTGGCCTCGTCGGCGCGCCCGTACAAGGGCAACCACCTCCTCTTAGGAGCAGTCCGGCTGCGGACCATCCTCGCGTCGAACAACAGCTGCACGCTGGATTCCGCGCTGTTCGGGGGGGACCGAGGGGCGGGGGTGTGCCGGGGCTCGCACCACGACGGCGAAAGCGTCGAGCTGCGCTTCGGACGGTACAACCCGCTGTACCCGGTGTCCCTGGAGAAGACGAAGGAGTCCTATTTGTACCAGCACACGCCGTGCAGCGAGGCGGCAGGCGGCCAGTACATCGTCGGCGACGTGACGTGGTACCATTGCGGGGGGTACATAGTCGACGTCCCGTTCTCGAAGGCGTGCGACGCGGTCCTGTCGCTGGTGGACCTGCTGGAGGCGGCGCCGTTCGTCGACGAGGAGCGGGCGCGCTTCGCGTCGGTCGAATTCTTCCTGCACCACCCGGCGCTGCACACGTTCACCTCCGTCAAAATCTACATCGAAATTTCGCCGAGCGGGGCTGTCATCCCGGCTGCGCAGCTGCGGAGCTTCCTGGTCTGGACCGAGTCGGACTCGAAGGGAAACACCATCTTCGACTTCTTCTTCTTCGCCTTTGTGCTGTACTACCTCTACAAGTACGTCCGCGACTGCATCCTGCACAAGCGGTCCAAAGGCTCTCTCATCTCATTCTTCCTCGACGTCTGGAACCTCCTCGAGACTGCGAACCTGCTCATCTTCCTCGTCGTCTTCGCGCTCCGCTGGACCTGGTGGGATGTTTCGAAGCAAAAATTGACCGCCTTCCCGTATTCCCCCAAGTACCGTACTTTACCCTTTTTCTTCTATTTTTGTATGAGCACCTGCTTCGTCGAAAATACTTGAGGAGGCTGCCAGTCGCGAAATATCAAAGGATGCCGATGACTCCCCACTATCGCAGCAATATTGGGATGATTCCGGGGGTCTGAATTTCACAAAAATTCACAAGGGATTCTTGTGAATTCTTGTGTTTTTTTGCGAATCTTCGTGAATTCTTGAAAACCTTTGTGAATTTTTGCCACGCCGGTCGTCGCATTAAATGCGGACGTGACGCGGGAGACCGCGTTGGCGTTGTTGAAGAAGTGCGGCGAGGCCGGGGGCGGTTCTTGGTGGAAGACGTCTTCTGCTGCGGGCGCGCGGCTCCGGGATGCTGGCGCGCGTGCGGGCGGCTGCTGGTGAGCACGCGGCGCCCCCGCTCGAAACGGAACTGCGGTACCTCGTGTCCGGTGCCAGGGCGCGAGAGCACGAGGCCGACGTCGAGATGCTGCTCAGGCTCGCTGGCTGGGCGGCGACGGTCACGACATCCTTCGTGAGAAGCGGCATGCGGACGTGCGTGGTGACGGGGGGTGGCGGCCCGCCGTTCCGTGTGATCGAAAGGGAAGGGTCGCCGTTCATTGTCGTCAACGACTACGACAAGGGCGAGATGCCGCGGCCGCGTTCCAAGCGCCTCGCCTCCTCCCTCCCGACGACGCCCGGCCAGAGGCGGCGCATGAAGCTGCCCGCCGCCGAAGTGCACACGGATCCGGAGCCGGCTCCGACCAACAAGCGGAAGCACGAGGAGGTGGCGCAGCCGGCGGAAGCGGGACAGTCGCTAATCCGGCGAGCTGTGGCCGGTGTGGTCGAGATGCTGTCCCCGCCGCGCCAGCGTCTGAAGGAGCCGGTCGAGGGTGAGAAGGCCGATCACCGGCACGAGCTGACCGATGGAGTGCGGGCTCCAGTGGAGTTTGAATGCGGCGATTGTCAGAAGACAATCCAAAAGGGCCGCATGCAGAGGAGGTGCGAAGAGTGCGGCGCCAGCGTGTGTGTCACGTGCTCGCGCGCCTGACTGCCGTCAAGCCACGACGCCCGCGCGGACGGCGATGCTGCGGGAGTCCGCTTGATGCGATGTGGGGATGTGCATCCCAACCCTGGCCCCGGGCGCCGAACGCTCGCCTCGACCGCCGCGGCGGCTTTCCGCCGCGGACGTCGCCGACGGCCGGCCGGCGCAGCCCGGTACGTTGCCGCGCGTGTGCTGCATCGCGCGCGGGGCGTGGGTTCCCGGGTTGCCTCGCGGCGCGGGCTTGTTGAATGTGCGTGGCTACCGTCGAAGCACGACGCCCGTAAGTATGCGTACGCCGCGGGGGAACGGCTCTTGAGGTGCGGGGACGTCCACCCGAACCCTGGTCCCCCGCGCGATCTCACTCTTGCTGCAGTCAATGTTGGCTCGCTGGCCCTGCACATTGACGAGGTGCGTGCGATGGCCCCCGCAGACGCGATTGCGGTGCTGGAGACGTCGATGGGCGAGTTGCAGCAGACGCAGGCGACGGACTATCTCGCGAGACCGTGCGCCGTCGACGGGTCGAGGTGGAAGACGCTGTGGGGGCCGCCGCAACCGCCGAAGCGCAGCAAGCACTGTCCGCACGGAAACCCGCATTCCGGGCAGAAGGGGGGAGGAGTCGTTGTGCTTGCCAGGCAGCCGGGGGTGGCCCACCTGCTGCCCAACGAATCGCTGCAGGAAGTGCGCAACCGGGTCATCCACACGATGATCGCGACGGGGGTCGGACGGATGTTCGTACACTTCTTTGCCGTCTACGCCCCATCGGGGAACACGGCAGCGGCGTCCCGGGAGCGGCTCCTGCAGACGGTCCTCTTCGAGGCGCAGGCCATGGTGGGGCAGGCCCCGGCGGTCGTGATGGGCGACTTCAACACGGACGTTGAGCGGTCGCCGGCGCTTCGGCATGCCCTCAGCAACGGGTGGACGGACGCAGCGCAGCTGCAGGCGGCGTGCGAGGGAGGACGACCGCCCAACACCTACACGGGCACGAACACGTCCGGCACGCGCATCGACTACGCCCTGATGAACCGCGCGGCCGCGTCCGCCTTTGTTGCATGCGAGACGATCGGGGTAGGGAGCGTGAGGGGCCACCGCTGCGTCCGGATTCGACTCGCGGTGCAGGCGTTCGAACAGCAGACATGGAGGTTCAACGTGCCGCGAGCGATACCCGTGAAGCCGGCAGGTAGGGTCGTTGAGGCCCCGAGGCTGGATGCCGTGTGCGCCGCCGCCCGCGAGGGGGACGTCGAAGGGGCGTGGATGGCGCTCTCCGCAATATGCGAGCAGTACCTGCTAGACCGCAGCGGGATGCCTGCCTGTGAGAGACGTGCGCACACCGGCCGCGGAAACTCGGAGCTGAAGATGACTCGCGTTGCGGCGAGGAGTACGCCGGACCGGGGCGTGGCGTGCGAGACGGAGCTGAGGCACGGGAATGCGATCCGGCGTCTGGAGCACTACGTCTACCAGCGAGCTCGCCTAGAAGCGTCCGGACCATTCCAGGTGCCCCAAGAGCTCCGCTTGTGCTGGCTGCGCTGTCTCGCCGTGATCCGTGGCGGCGGGGTCGGCGGGCCGCCCCCCTCCGACCCGCCGAGCGCAGAGGTCGCCCGCGTTTACTTGCACGACGTACGACTGCGCAGTGCGAGATACAACGCGGCTGCGGCGAGGGTACGGAAGAGGCAGCAACACGAGAGGCAGCTGACGATGTTTGGGACGGATCGCCGGGCTCTTGTGACGATGCTACGGGGGGGTCCGGGGCAGGCGGCCGATGCGGTGCGAACAGCGGACGGGCGGCTCACCGCCAACGTCGAGGAGATGGACGAGGTGCTGCAGGAGGCGTGGGACCCGATCCTGCGCATGTACGGGGAAGGACGCCCAGAGCCCGAGTACGAGGTGTTCCGCAGGGCCTTCGAGGGTTTTATTCCCCGCCGCCAGATGGACCTGCGGGATGTGACCGGGAGGGAGCTACGGGATGTGCTCAACAAGCGGAAGAAGAAGACTACGGCGTGTGGGGTGGACGGCTGGCGTTTGGACGAACTGAAGGCCCTGCCCGACGAGCTGCTGGACGGGTTCGCGACGCTCTTCAATCTGGTAGAGGAGCGAGGGGAGTGGCCGAAGGGTATGCTGACGTCGTTGGTGTCGCTCATACCTAAGACCGACGACACCTCGCCAACGAACTTGCGGCCAATCACCGTGACGAGCTGCGTCTATCGGTTGTGGGCCTGCAGGCGTTTGCAAGACGTCATGGAGTGGCAAGAGGGCTGGGTGCTACCGACACAGCATGGCTTCCGCTCGGGGCACAGAACGGACGATGTCCTCATGGAGCTGACGACGTTGATCGAGGAGACGCTGCTGGACGAGACGAAATCGTTATACATGGTGGCGCTGGACTTCGCGAAATGTTTTGACCGGGTTCCGCAGGGTATCGTTCTCAGTCTTGCAGAGGAGATGGGTCTCGACGCGCGCATCTTGCGCCCCTTGCGCGCCATGTACCGCGGCATGAAGCGACGGTTCAAGCTGCCGCTCGGCGTGGGCTCCGAGTTCGAGGTGACAAATGGCATTCTGCAGGGCTGCCCGCTGTCGGTCATACTGATCAACGCGCTATTGTCGGTAGTGCTCCGCGCGGTTTCGGTGCGGGTGCCGGAGGTGTCTTCGGAGTCGTTGGCGGATGACGCCACGCTCCTTGCGCCGGCGGAAGCCGAGCTGCAGCAGGCGGTCGACATCGTCGCGCGGTTCTGTGCCCTGACCGGGATGCGCCTCAACATGTCGAAAACCGTGGCAATGGGTATCCGTGCGGGCTCGACGCAGCAGCGCAGGCGGCGACCGTACGCCAGCGCGGTGAAGGTGGGCGGCGAGGCCATAGTGACGGCGACGTCTGCGAAGATCCTCGGGGTGCGAACGAGTGTGGAGAGCGTCCGAGCGAGTCGGGCCAACGATGCGCGTCTGAGCGCACATGACGGTCTGATTGACAGGCTGAGTACCTCGAAGCTTCCGTTCGATGTCCGCTGCGAGGTGGCGAGTTCGAACGTTCTCAGCAGTGTCCTTGCGGGGTGCTCCTACGAGACGTACACGCAGACGCGCCTGAAGGGGCTCCGGACGCGGGTCGTAAGGGGCGCTTTTGGGAGCAGGCAGCCGTCGAGAAGCGTGACGGCGGTGCTGTCGATCCTGGCGAAGGGTCACCGTCTTGATCCGATGATTGCTCGGCCGTACAGGATTCTATGCTCGTTTTTCGACGCGTGCGAGAGGCTCCCCCGCGTGTATGCCCGCATGCTGAACATCGCCCGGCTTTACAGCCGGCACGGTGTGTTGTTGCCGGAGGCGCGCCTAGGTCCTGTCGGGATCGCCATCTCTGACGGTTTCACGGTCGCGGGCATCGGTTACGAAGGTCGCGATTTTGCGACCGCGGCGCTCGAGGGCCGCCGGCTTCTCGACATGGAGAGGGGCGAGAGGCACCACGCCATCCGGGCGCGGCTACGGCAGACTACCTGGACGCAGCTTGCGAGGCAACGACCGTCTTACGACGGTGTGCAGGCAGGGGTGGACTGCAGGCGTACGAACGAGCTGCGCCTGGCGACGGCTGACGCTGGCGAGAAACGTGCACTGGCGGTGATCCTGTCCGGGGGTGTGTTTCTCGCAGCGCGGTGGGGACGGAATGCGCGTGCGAACGGAGGGGCGGCCGGGTCGGACGGGTCGCCGAGCTCCTCGGCGTCCGTGTCGTCGACCGCCTCTGATACGACAGGCAGCTTTGACGAGCACGCCTCCGAATCCTCCTCTTCGGAACCTCAGCGTCCGCCGCTGGACCGCGGCTGCAGGGACTGCGACCGAGGCGTCCAGGACACAGCGGATCACCTGTGGTGGGAGTGCCCCGCCTACGACGAGATCCGCGGCCGTCCTTGCTTCGCCGAACTCCTGCGGGCGGACCGGGCGAGGTGGCCGTCTTGCACGCGTGTGCATGGGGTTATTGTCGAAGGAATGCGGGTGGAGGTCGCGGCCCTTCACCGCCTCATGGCGGCGGTGTACACTGCACGCGTGGAGGCGGAGCGACGCCGCCTCTCCGCGGTGCAACCGATGCACCCCTGGCACGCAGCTGCGCCGCTGCCGGCGGTGCAACACCTGTTCAACTTCGACCGCCTTCCGGATGAGCCGCCGAGATGGCCGTACGGCGGCCGTGCGATGCGGGCGCTCAAGGGCTGGCTGTCGGCACTGAGGTGGACCGACGCGGGCGAGGTGTCGTGCGTCGAGCTGGCAGTGGACTTCGAGGTCCACACCGGGGTCGACGTCCCTGCCCCCCCGGGAATACGAAGGCTCGCCGCCAACCAGAGGGGGAAGACCCTCTGGACGATGCTGTCGACATTGTGCCGCCTGTGCCGAGACCTGCAGCTGCCGTCGCCGTTGCCTGCCGAGCGGAAGGTCCGGGTGGGCTCGATGAGGACCCTGGGGGCGCCGATGCTGTGGGGGGGATTGACACCTCGCCCACGCTTCGCCGGGGGCGAGGAGACGCACGGGGTGCTGGAGGCGAGCTTTCCGCGGGCAGCTGCCGGGGACGGGAAGAACTGGGGCGGGGACGTGTTCCCGCAGTACGACGCGGCGCGGCGGGCACAGCGTTCGCTGCGCTGGGACGTGCCCACCCCTCTGCCGCAACGCCCGCGCCTTCCCGTGCTTGTACCGGCTGCGCAGGCGGACCCTCTGCTCCGCACGCAGTCGGTCTGCGATGCCTGCGCAAAGCAGAAGTGCGCGGTGTGCACTGGCATGCGAAGAAACTACAGCCTTGTAGTTGACCAGTGCTGCCAGGTGCACCACCGCCCGGACGACGGCCTGCGCATTCAATGCTGCCGGGCGCATCGGCTGACGCGATGCGGGACCTGCCCGAACGCCGACGCGTGCTGCGGACGGGGGCATCACAGGGGTGGTGCTGGCCGCGACAGCAGCAGTGGCGACGGGGGTGGCGGTGGTCATGGCGGCCGCGGCCGTGGCCGCGGCCGCGGCGGCCGGGGCGGCGGAGACAACAGTGGCGGAGACGGAGGCGGCGGCCGCGGCACTGGTCGCGGCCGCGCACGCGGCGGCGCACGCGGTGGCGGTCGCGGCGGCGGCGGCGGTGGCGGTCGCGGCGAGAGCGACGGCCTCACAGGCCGGAAGCGGCGCGCGCCGTCCCCACCGGGGACACCTACCAGCCGTGGCCGGAGAAGGCGGACGACGAAATCGCCCCCGAAGCGCGCCCCCCCGCCAGCAGGCAGGAAGCGACCCGCGCCTTGCACCCCCACGACCTCTCCCGCAGCCGCGCTGCGCGCACGACGACGACGCGCCGATCTCGGCGACGACGGCACTGGCCTCGCCGGCCCGAACACTCCGCGCCCACCCGGCCCCGCCCGGCCCTCTTCGATGGCAGGCCCTGACTCGGGCCCTTTTTCTGATTCTGGTTCCGACCCTCCACGGGTCACACAACGATCGCGCCCTCCCGCCGGCTCTTCCCGGCTACTCACGTCCTCCGCATCGCGGCGTGCCTATCGGCGCAAGCGAGAAAGCGAAGACTCCGATTCCTTTTCGGATTATGAAATCGTGAGCAACTGCCAACAACAGTTGCAACCGACTAGAGTTGCGCCGCGCCGAAAGCGCGGAAAAAGTGACCCTTCTGGAGTCACGTAGCGAAAAGCTGGCATAGTGTGGTACTCATTTGCTTGCAAATGACTCCCCACTAACGCAACAAGACGACGATTTTTTGTGAATTTTTGACCCCCGAAATCACCCCAAATATTCTAATATCAGAGGAGGTACATGTGCTGTAGCCCACACGAAACACAGGTAAATCCGGGTTCAGTGACGGTCGTAAGCGTTCAAAAAAGACCCACTTCGTAGTTGTACTGTTCCTCCCCCTCTAGCCTCCTTCGAAGTAAGCACGAGGCAGCCCCTCGAGTATTTTACTGGTGCCACACTCACAAGCTTCTGGCAGAAAAGCGACGTTTTGGAGACCACACGATCGGAATCACAAGACCGAACTCCACATGTAATTTGACCTACGAGAACGTGCATGCAAATCCATCTGGTGCACGTACTCAAAGGCACTCAACGAGCCATTCCTGTATGTGGTCATTCCCCGATTCGACACCCACCACAGGTATCCCGAGCACTTGGACACCCTGCTCACCCTGTGGAACGCGACGGTGTACGTCAATTCTGTCAACGCGACGCTAGTCTTTTTGCGCCTCCTGAAGTTCTTGCGCCTGAACCCGCGCCTCGGCGTGCTGAGCATGGCGGTGTCCGAGAAGAAGTCGCAGCTGATCGGCGTCCTCGTGCTCTTTACCTGGACGCTTTTCGCCTTCTCGCTGGCCGGGAACAGCCTGTACGGGTCTACCATGTGGGAGTTCCGCTCGCTGAGCGCGTCGTTCGTCACGCTGCTCCGCATGCTGCTGGGGGACTTCTCGAGAGGCAGGACCAGTGCCCCGGGGGCCAACCTCTACGAGGGGATGCGGCAGGAGAACCGCATCCTCTCCGGCGGGTTCTTCTGGGGGTACATGATTTTGGTGTACTTCGTCCTCCTCAACATGATCATCGCTGTTCTCGCGGAGGGCTTCAGCGCGGTCTCCGCGAAGCGGCCCAACGTCCCGCTGTCGCTCGAAATCGCGCGTGCGTTCGAATCCCTGAAGCGGTTCTGCCAGCCGGATCGGCTGCTCCAAGTGTACCACCTCTTCCGCAAGGGCATGTCCGAGGCCGACTGCCTGCGCAAGGTGGCGCTGAATGTCGAGGAGCACCACCGGCTGGTCCAAGGGGAGAATCAGGACGTCGTCGATGAAGACACCTCGCTGACCAAGGAAACGTTCAAGATGTACATGAGCACCGCAGAGTACGCTGCATTGGGGCCCGCGTTGGTTGACGACTTGTGGCACGAAATTGTGGTCGACTACACAGATCGGCAGAGGACCGATGAGGTGTGTGTGTGTGTGTGTGTGTGTGTACCTGTGGGGGGACGTCGATTGTTGCCCAATACTGAAACACTACGCACTATGTATGTGAAAAAAGAACCCTGCACGAAGATCCCCCTCCCCCCGATTGTGAGGAGCCGAGATCCTGCAGCCAACACCGAAAGATGAAAACCACAAGTCTCGAGCTGAGTTTCGGATGATAGAAGCTGGTCCCATCGCCCCCACCCTTTTGGAGAGCAGTCCCAGAGCCCCAAAACAGCGCGTCGGAGCTCAAAAAGCCACGCGGCTGGTAATGGTGACAAGCGTGCTTTCTTCGTTTCAGGGTTGCCCAAACCTTTTCCTATTCTACCCCGCGCCACTGCAAAACCCACACGTTGACAGGGCGTCCGCGATGAAGAACTACTCGAAGCGGTGAACGCCGGCACCGGGGCCGTCATCAACCCTGCGAAGTCGTCCATTGCAGAACTCAACTCACAGTCTCGAGGATTCGACCTGCGGCTGTCCCTGTTGCTGGACAAGCTGCAGAAGCATGTTGACGACCCGTCCCTCGTGGACAGAGAGAAGGACATCTCCAAGTTGGCCGACATGCAAGCTAAACGCCTGGTCGAAGCGGGCGACACCACCTGAATTGTCACCCGCGCTGTTCAATCAGGGATAGGGCACTGGGCAGAAGTCACATTCCACTCGCCACCGCTGTGATGAAGCGAAATGCTGTGGTTTAATTAACCAGTTGGATTCCTCTTGTTCGTAACAGTTCCAAGCTGACACTTCATTGCGGGCACAACATGCAAGAAGGCCTGGAAGAAATCAGGAGCCGCGGGTAGCACCCGAGAGCGCCACTCACAGCACCTTCAATCTGAGCCCAGACCTGACCCGCACTGACAATCCCGCATGTGTCCTCAGAGCCAATCCTTTTCCCGAAGTTACGGTCCGTTAGGATTTTCTTTCCAGTGCCAACAATCTTGCGGGTTGCCCTACAAGGCATCGCGGTGACGGGAAGGCGCAGGCAGTTTTGGGGCTTGAGCAGAATTCCGAACCTGCAAATGAGACAGGAGATTTGAGTAGGAATACGATCAACCGGCACGCGCAGACAAATTCCCGGGGTTCGTTTGCCGTCGGATCCTCGAGCTCAATCCTAGACGCAGAAGCGGTTCGGTCATGCAAAGCGTGTTCGGAGCACGAGGATGGGGGTAGTCCAGATTACGGAACGCCCTCCTGGGGAAACCTGGGGGTCAGAATCTTGAGTTACACGGCTACACTTCCGGGAACCTGGACTACTGGGAAAGGTTTCGTAGCTCTCCTGTTCGCAGCAGCGTCAAAAAATGGATTCTTTGTGATGTGTTTTCGCCCTGGAGGCTTCGTCTCGGGACTCAGACCTAGATGACATGAATACGTGTCCCCGTCTGTAAAAGGGTGAATCCCCCAACGCCTAGAAATTGGTCAGTGGAGGAGCCTCGTCAGGGTGGGCCCAGAATCGGATCCGGAGCGGTGTCCGAGCTCCGGCTCCACGCTGGCGAGGTCATTATCATTGCCGAGCCCGACAGCACTCGTCTACCGAACCCTTCTTTCCCCACCTCAGAACGGTCTCAGCCCTGTTCCTTGATCTCTTGCTGCTAGCCTCGAATTCCGCTGGTGAAACAGGTCCGTTGCGGTGTTGCCACACGCGCAAGGTCCCGTTTCCACATTTCCGGGTTCGTCGCGCTTTGCTCAGAGAATGTACAAGATCAGGCCCCTCTCTGGTCCTCTCTAGTTGTTGTTCGCCTTCGTTTTTCTTTTGTATACGCACCTGCTTTGTAGGAAATGCTCAAGGAGACTGCCAGTTGCGATAGATCAAAGGAGGTAAATGTGCTGTAGCCCACACGAAACACAGGTAAATCTGGGTTTAGTGGCGGGCGTGAGCGTTCAACAAAAAAGACCCACTTTTGTAGTTGTATTGTTTTCTCCCCTTCTAGCCTCCTTCGAAATGAGCACAAGGCAGCCCCTCGAGTATTTTCTCGAGGGGCTGCCTTGTGCTCCCTGCCGAGTATTTTCATGATAGACACGAGGCGATGCAGAAATTTCGTTGAATTTCGTTCGTCGAAAGAGGGAGAAAAGGAGTCTAGGAAGCCACCTCATGCGGAAACAACGAACTAATGACGCGCGCTGACGACGAGTTACGGGTGCACCTATGATGGTCCTCGCGCTGCTGAGCAGTTTAAAACAAACAATCGAACACAGGACACCCTTCGCTCCTTCCCAGTATCCCTCCCTTCCCCCTTGGCTCTTCAGCCCACAACAAGGAAGCGAAAAGAAAGAAACGCGCACGCACACATCCAACAACACAACCCCCTTCCTATAAAACAAAAAAAGAGTGTAAAAAAAAAAACCGTTCCGCCCCGTTTTTGTTCCTTTCGGTTCTATCCCCGCGTCGAAGGTCAGCCGGAGACTTTAAAACCACCGACCGCCGCCAACGCACCGCGTTTTTTTTTTGAAGCAAGAGGAGCGCCCCCGCGTTTCGTTCCGCCCCTCCCCTCTCGGGACGAGAAGCATGGACCTCCACGAATTCGCCGGCCTCACCATGCCGCCTGTCAACCTGTCGTTCCTGAGCTCTGCCACGCGGGCGGGGTGCGCCGACGCCGCCAGCAATGCGTCGGATCTCAGCTCGGCGGGGGGAATGAGCAGCAGCAGCTGCAGCAGCAGCAGCTGCAGCAGCGGCGGCGGCGGCGGCGGTTGGGCCAGTCCGGGCACTCCGAGGATCAGCCCGTCGACGTCGCCTTCGGTGTCGCCGCAGATGGCCCCGGCGTGCGGGCAGATGCTGCTTACGCCGCCGCGGCCGCTGCGGGCCCGAATTCCGCTGCGCGCCCGCCGGTTCCCGCAGGAATGCCCCGCATTAGCCGTCGACACCACCACCACCACCACGGTGGATGCCCCCGCGGAAGACGTCTTGAGGCCGGCTCGCAGGGGCCGTAGTGGGCCCCGCGGCCACGCGTGCCCGGCAGGTGAGCCGCAGCCGCAGGCCGAGGTCAGGTTCCGGTGGCACGTGCAAAAAGAGCTCGCCAAGCGCAGGGCCGCTGCGCGGGTGAACGCCGCCGCGGCTGCGACGGCGACCGCCGCCGCCGCCGCCAGCAGCGCAGCTCAGCTCCGCCAGCAGCAGCAGCCGGCTGCTGCTGCTGCTGGGGCGGGCGACGGCGCCCCCGCGCAGCGGCGGCTGCCGTTCCCGCTGTGCTACACGATGTCTTTCTCGACGAGGACCTTCATGGACGACTTCGACGGCTCGTCGTGCGCCGTGCAGTGAAAGCCCGGCTTCGCAGGACTCGGTTCTCGCAGGATGACGAAGAACCGACTGGTGAAGTCATAGTGCGGGTGACCCCCGCTTACGGATCAGGTGCCGATGGCACGTCGAAAACGAGCTCAGGGCCGCTGCGGCGGATGAACGCGACGACGACGAGGACGACGACTACGACAACCATCCCCACCACTCTGCCAGCAGTGCAGCTCAGCTCCGCTGAGCAGCAGCCGGCTGCTGCTGCTGGGGCGGGCGAAGGCGCCCCCGCGCAGCGGCGGCTGCCGTTCCCGCTGTGCTACACGATGTCTTTCTCGACGAGGACCTTCATGGACGACTTCGACGGCTCGTCGTGCGCCGTGCAGTGAAAGCCCGGCTTCGCAGGACTCGGTTCTCGCAGGATGACGAAGAACCGACTGGTGAAGTCATAGTGCGGGTGACCCCCGCTTACGGATCAGGTGCCGATGGCACGTCGAAAACGAGCTCAGGGCCGCTGCGGCGGATGAACGCGACGACGACGAGGACGACGACTACGACAACCATCCCCACCACCCTGCCAGCAGTGCAGCTCAGCTCCGCTGAGCAGCAGCCGGCGGCTGCTGCTGGGGCGGGCGAAGGCGCCCCCGCGCAGCGGCGGCTGCCGTTCCCGCTGTGCTACACGATGTCTTTCTCGACGAGGACCTTCATGGACGACTTCGACGGCTCGTCGTGCGCCGTGCAGTGAAAGCCCGGCTTCGCAGGACGCAGGATGACGAAGAACCGACTGGTGAAGTCATAGTGCGGGTGACCCCCGCTTTACGGATCAGGTGCCGATGGCACGTCGAAAACGAGCTCAGGGCCGCTGCGCGGATGAACGCCCCTGCGACGACGACGACGAGGACGACGACTACGACAACCATCCCCACCACCCTGCCAGCAGTGCAGCTCAGCTCCGCTGAGCAGCAGCCGGCGGCTGCTGCTGGGGCGGGCGAAGGCGCCCCCGCGCAGCGGCGGCTGCCGCTGTGCTACACGATGTCGTTCTCGACGAGGACCTTCATGGACGACTTCGACGGCTCGTCGTGAGCCGTGCGGTGAAAGCCCGGCTTCGCAGGACTCGGTTCTCGCAGGATGGCGAAAAACTGTGCCGACAGAAAAACCGACTGGTGACGTCGTAGTGCGGGGAACCCCCCGCTTACGGATCAGGCTCCGGTGGCACGTCGAAAAACGAGCTCGCCAAGCGCCGGGCCGCTGCGCGGGTGAACGCCACGACGACAACCACCGCCACCCCTGCCAGCGGCATCCCATTTCGAGCCCGAACAAGCGGATCGACGAAATCGTCGCGTCGCCCAAGCGCGAGTTCCGAGCGCGGCACTCGTCTTTACCAGCATTCTCAGCAGCTCCCATGTTGCTAGAGCACAGACAAATCTGTCTCGGGAAGAAGACCCCTCTGCCGAGAGGGGGTGGCGGGCATGTCGTCTTTACCAGCATTCTCAGCAGCTCTCATGTTACTAGAGCACAGGCAAATCTGTCTCGGGAAGAAGACCCCTCTGCCGGGAGGGGTTGGGTGGCGGGCATGTCGTCTCTACCAGCATTCTCAGCAGGACCGCCCATGCTACGAGAGCACAGGAAAATCTGTTTCGGCCTCTGCCGGGAGGGGTTGGGTGGCGGGCATGTCGTCTTTACCAGCACTCTCAGCAGGACCGCCCATACTAGGCAAATCTGTCTCGGGAAGAAGACCCCTCTGCCGGGAGGGGTTGGGTGGCGGGCATGTCGTCTTTACCAGCATTCTCAGCAGGACCGCCCATGCTAGGCAAATCCCTCTGCCGGGAGGGGTTGGGTGGCGGGCATGTCGTCTTTACCAGGATTCTCAGCCGCTCCCATGTTACTAGAGCACAGGCAAATCTGTCTCGGGAAGAAGACCCCTCTGCTGGGAGGGGTTGGGTGGCGGGCATGTCGTCTTTACCAGCATTCTCAGCAGGACCGCCCATGCTACGAGAGCACAGGAAAATCTGTTTCGGCCTCTGCCGGGAGGGGTTGGGTGGCGGGCATGTCGTCTCTACCAGCATTGTCGTCGATCCGCCGCGAAGGGTCGCAGGCTCTGAACAAAGGCGGCGGCGCCGCGTCCGGCCGTCGGAAAGCCTCCTCTCAAGGCTTGCGGCGCAGCTCCGCCCAGCGGCAGCTGGCGACTGGTGCTGGGGCGAGACGAGGGGACGCCGCCCCGCGAGCTTTTCGGACTCGTGAAGGAAAACAACACCGGTCTCGTCGTCGGTCGACACAATTTGATGTTCCACTCCGCCCGAAGGTCACCCCGGAGGCATTGACCAAGAACCCAGAATCTCAAGCAAACTGTACGAGGAGAAACATCCCAGCCCCGCATGAGGCAGCATTCTTGAGCCGGTCCACCCCCTCTTGATAGACCGTGATAGGCCGAAGAATACAGCACCGGGCAACGATGCAGCTCTAGGGACTAGAGGTGGACCTGATAGACCGTGGTGGACCGTGATTCACTGGGATAAACAGCGGAAGGCACTTCGATGCAGTTTCAAGAGATAAGGGACGGACCGGCTCAATTCTGACCAAACACTAAACGAAGACTTCCCCTCCTCCGAGTTTGGTCGAGCGGTTGTCATTTGAGGGTGGCATGCAAAGAATCCGTGGCGATGCAAAGAATCCGTGGCGATGCAAAGAATCCGTGGCGATGCAAAATAATCCATGGCGATGCAAATAATCCGTGGCGATGCAAAATAATCCGTAGCGATGCAAAAAATCCGTGGCGACGCAAATAATCCGTGGTGATGCCCAGCATCTGTCGCTGCAGGCCCCACCATTCGCACGCACGGCGTAAATGAGCGGAATCGAGACCATCCTAGAGCGAGCTCAGGTCGTTTTTCGGGGAATGGGGTGAGCGGATGATTTGGCTCATCGCAATAAAACCTTCACGGTGGAGTCCAGCCTCTGACCTTGGACCTTGGAGTTGCAGAGGGCGTGCCCAAGTCACACCCGAAAAGCGGGTGTGCATACAACCAAAAACGAGTGTGAAAAGCCGGTGCGACACCCGCTATTTAACTCCAGCTTTAGCTCCGGCTTCTGCTTGCTGGACTCAACCGTGTTTCCAAAGAACACCTCCACGAGGGGATGGGGTGACGCTCGACTGAAAAAACAGAACACCCACCCTTCCCCACTTGTGTTTTTTTATTAACACATTCTTCGAAGAAGACTTGATGCTAGCATCAAGCATGCATGAGAGGCAGACAGTACTGCCTGACTAAACACTAAACTAAGGTTTCCCCTGTGGCACCCGCCTCACCGGGCTGACTTTTTCGCAGCGCAAAAAAGGAAGGTGCCGCGAAAGTGTGTTTCCCTTCTATTGTTTCCAACTCCTCCTCTCCTACGTTCTACTTCGTCTTTCAACCCAACGGTGCCGCATACGGCAACCCCGCCACTTCCATTGCCGTTCCGAGGTTTCTTTTGAAAATTTCCGCCCGTAAAAAAATGGAAGACTCCTTCTGGTGCACAAACAAAATGGCTACCGCACGCTTAGCCAGCCGACTCGAAGGATTTAAGCAGCATGCGCTCGTCGAGGAAATACGGGACTCTGGGGCGGTCCTATTCGGATTGTTGCCGGCTGCCTCGCTTTTGCTCGAATCGACCAGGACAATTTGGATTCGTTTGAATTGGAATGCAACGAATTTGTGGCGGCGATCCGCATCGCCGACTTCGCGGGTTATCTCTCTTCGCACGTGAAGTGTCGTGCTTTCGCTTCTTCAGCTCGTTTTGATCGTCGCGTTCAGGCGCACGCTTCTGGTGCCTCTTCTCGCCTTCGTCTGCCCGATTGGCATCGTCGGCGGTGCATCGACGGCTTTTACTTTGCTCGAAGCGATCAGGATAGGAATGAGCTGAGGAGATGATTGTCAGTGAAGGGTAAGTGCCGGCGTCTACGAACAGCGTCCTTGCTCCCCCATAGGCCTTGACGCGGTGTCAAAACGCAGCGGTCTCTTCCACTACCCGTCTTGAACCGTCTTGAAACACGGACCAAGGAGTATCAGAAGAGGCCCGAGTGAAGCCGAACCAGGGAATACCCGTAGGAACCGGCCACAAGGCTCAAACCCTCGGGACAACAAGGCTCCTCAGTGCGTTACGCCCGCCGGTCCATTCGGACTCGTATAGACCCGGTTGGAGACACGGGATCTGGATGTGAATTTGGAAGTTGCCGTTCGCCGATGCTAGTCGTGGCCCGATAAATCCGATGTGCCCTGAGTAACTCACGCATTCCTCTAGACTGGGTTCTGGCTTAGAGGCGTTCAGCCATAATCCATCCAGTGGTAGCATCACGATCGAACAACCGTAGATACCAGGGACTAGAAACGGGAGTTCCTCTCGTACTACCCCCCCGAAACAACACGGTGGCGTCCAGCCTTGGAGGCCAAACTTGGAGTTGAAGACAGCGCATTCGCGGGGTACCCGGCACGCGGGCGCGCTGCCCGCTTTTTAAACCTCCTTTTTCTTGGGCTGGACTCCACCGTGACGACGACGAACGGCCGCCCCACAAACCGGACTCACACCGCTGTCCTGTCTGCAGACACTCAGGTTCCGCGCCCATGGTGGTCCGCCTTATGCGTCCGTGGCTTTAAAGACCGAAACACGATGCAGATCGGACCAGTGCGGTGTTGAGCACCTATCGAGGCGCGTTTTTTGGGTTAACAATGCATTGTTGGTACTAAATATTAGTAGTTGGCAGCGTACTAAACAACTCACCAAAGCAGGTGAAAAGCCGCCAGTGCGCACAAACAAAAGCCCCCTTTCTCATACTCCACTCAGCGTTGGACTTGCGAGCACACCGCAGTCTGCTCGCGAGTTGTTGCCTACCAGGCCTTGCAAGACTCCCGGGCATGCGGTGTATCCTCCTCAACGACGCAATGCATACACACCCGCCAGCAACCCGTGCTTTGGGTTTAGGTGGAACTCAAAAAAATGATCTGCCAATTATCCTGCGTGTGTTCACACCTTTCCCGGTTCGAAGAAACAAGCAAAAAAAAAAAAAAAAAGAGAAATAAAAAAAGTTCCGTCGAACGGAAAGAAAAAAATAGCGCGCGAAAGGAAAAAAAAAAAAAAAAAAGAGAATGAGTCTGGAAAAGCGATAGCAGAACCACCCAGGGGATTGGCTTCTATATCCACATTGAACCGTCAGTCCGAATTTGGAAAGGGCCGGCGGGGAAAAAGAAGAAATAAAACGGCACGACACCATCACCCAGGCCCCCGGCAGAGGTGGCAGATACGTGGAGATACGTCGCGTCGTGCTGTGTTGAGCCCATTCCTCGGTGAAGACGCAAAAAGCCATCAGCGGTCCAAATTTGGAAAATCGGCCGGAGGCGAAGCTAATGCCCCGGAACCACCACCCCCAAAAAAAATAAGAGGAAGGACAACGAGAAAAGTCGAAAAATACTCCAGACTTGCACATCAAAACCTCGGGTTTTTTGTCGGCAACGCAAAACAACATCACGCGCCCCGCCACCGCTCTTCAGTCCCGGCTGGGACTGCTTGGGAGCGGCACACTTTCCACTAGCCACGTGTGCGAGGACGCTGAACCGCTCTTACGGAGCGGCACGTCTATCCTGCATCTAGTCGCCCTTCCAAAAGACCCATTGTTGAGCTCCAACTTTGGATCGGTCTGGCGGCCACGAGCAAACCACGAACGAGGTGTGCACAGCACCGCGGTGAGAAAAGATAAAGAGAGGACCGTGGGGTGATCCGCCTCCTGTTGTTCTGTTCAGCAAAAATCTTCACAAACCTTTCACGATCAGTGTTCTTGTTGCATTAGTAGGGAGTCATTTGCATGCAAATTAGTACCACACCTTACCACCCAACGACTGCGACGCGCGTGCGAAATGTCGGCTAGACGCTAGCGTCTGTCAAGAGCATGCGTGACTCAGCCGTGTTTTAAAGGTGAGATGAGAGGCATCGGCACACTCTGTAATTCCGTGAAAATCTCTGCAAAAAAATAGGTGGATCACCCCAGACCAGCCTCCTCATGGTTTCATCCCCAACTGAAGGAGGCACGCAGCCCTCCCCTTTTCCCTCTCTTTTTCTCTTTTTCAGTGCTAGCAATCTTGCGGGTTACCCTTCAATGCATTGTGCAAACTAAAAAACGGGAGGCACTTCGTGTTTTGGTGGTTGATCAAAAAATCTTACCTCAAAATGACACAGGGTAAATACAAGGGGCAACCGGCACGCGCAGGCAAAGAAGATTTGATGCTGGCATCAAAGAAAGGCAGACAGTACGGCCTGAACCAAGATTTCCCTCGTGCACAAGAGGCGGCGTTTTGCCGGATTTCCGTGTCTACGGACGCTGAAGACTCGGCGCTCCCAGCATACACACTTACGCAGTCTGTGGTCAACTACGTACCTACGTATATACATACACCCACATTCCCACTATAATCCCTGCAGGGTGCTAGGTGGGTGGGCATTCTACGTGGTGCATACCATCCTCATCAGGTGCATGGGGAGGTGGGTGAGTACCCAGATGTGTGGTGGATACTGATCCCGAGCATCTTCCGCTGCATGGTATGTCTGGTGTACGTGGTTCGCGCACGTAGATACCACACGTGCTGGTAGGGTTCGTGGGTAGCTGTACCCGCTGGTATGCCGTGCGCGTACACTTGCCCACTGCGTATCCAACCATAGCTTCGCGCCTTCCTCGGTTCAGGTCGCGGCTTGCCTCACCGGCCTTCACGCGACCAACGGAGGCTTTCTGCCGACATCCGCCCTCCTCTGGCTTCCGTAGAAAAGATACGATAAGCACACGGATCCCTAAGTGAACTTGCCCTCTCAAACCAGCACCGGGCAGCCCCTCCGAGAAGTCTTGGTACCTAAACTTTTTTTGTATAGGCACCTGCTTTGTAGGAAATACTTGAGGAGGCTGCCAGTTGCAAAAGATCAAAGGAGGTAAATGTGCTGTAGCCCACACGAAACACAGGTAAATCTGGGTTTAGTGGCGGGCGTAAGCGTTCAACAAAAAAAGGCAAACGCAAGTATTGGAATTGCCGGCATGGTGTACGTGATTCGCGCACGTAGATACCACACGTGCAGCTGGTATGGCTGCCGCTGGTATGCCGTGCGCGTACACTTGCACTTTGCGTATCCAACCATAGCTTCGCGCCTTCCTCGGTTCACGGCGCGGCTTGCCTAACCGGCCTTCACGCGGCTACCGGAAGCGATCGGGCAGGCATTCTACCGACATCCGCCCTCCTCTGACGCCTGGCACTCTGCCAATTTTGCCCAAACTCCACTCTTTCCCGCCCCTTACCACCCCCGCCTCTATTTCTTCCTTTGGCGTTTGCCGAATAGCTGACCTCGAAAGAATATGAGCCACCCGCAGCCAATCAACTACACCCGAGCACTTGTCTACGGGAGCGTTTTTTTTTTAATAGTACATCTGTACTGTGTTTTTAACCAAACATGCAATGTTGGAATAAGAACGCGTCACAGGCCATCCGCGGCGTTTCCTTGCGCCCTGTACCAAGAAACAAACGTCCAGGGCAAGGCGTTCAACGAAACATGCAATGTGTGAGGAAACTGAACCGCCCAAGTAGGACCTTCTGATCATGATCCTTAGCTAATTTTCCACCTGAAACCACGTCCAGGATTTGGGCTCAGGGTAGTGCGGTCAACGAAATACTTTTTTTTTGTATAAAGCACCTGCTTTGTAGGAAATGCTCGAGGAGACTGCCAGTTGCGATAGATCAAAGGAGGTAAATGTGCTGTAGCCTACACGAAACACAGGTAAATAGTTGTATTGTTTTCTCCCCCTCTAGCCTCCTTCGAAATGAGCACAAGGCAGTCCCTCGAGTATTTTTGTCGTACAAGATCCGTGGGTCTTAGAAGAGAGATTGTTATTTTCCGACTAAAACGAACAGCAAACAGAACTTCTCTCCTTCGCAACACTTCCTTGCACTCGCTTGCTGCAAACACTCAAAACGAACCTGGCCTCTCGCCGATGCGCACACGACTGTGTGTGTTGGCGCACTTTTTCCCGTTTCTTCGCTGTGCCGCTGTTAAGCATGGATGGGAGAACTTCGAGGATTCGTGACCAACCGGCATTCAGGACTTTTAAAATTAGTCAAGAGGTCACGCCCAATTTACAAATGGGAACATGCCGAACCAGGTAGAAACTTCATTTCACCAGTTGGCCTCATCTTGTCCCTTGGAAGAAAGACGAATGGGGTAGAGACCAGCGAAGATGGACGCGGTGAATGACGACCCCCGCCTGCGTTTTTTTTGCTGGTTTCCGGTAAAGGGTTCATTCGACCCCCCTACCACCCGAATTATGGAATCCACTCGCAGTAGCGTGCACCGTTGCGTACTCGCGTTAATTGGAGCGTGCAGAAAAGTGTCGTACCGACCTCTTTTACCGCTCGTGTCTTATTAGCCGCATGGGCGCCACTTCAAGCGTTGTTGCATCTCCCCCCACTATGTCCATTACACTTCGAAAGAATACCCCAAATCGCCGCATCACTTAAAGCATGAGAAAAGAAACGCTAGGAACGAAGGATTGTTGTCGACAACGAGTAACAGTAATAACAATAACAGAGGAAAGCTACTCACCTTCCTCGAAGAAGACTTTGTTACCAGCATCAAACAAGCATAAAAGGCACAGTACTGCCTGTAGATTTCCCCGACACCCACACATACACATCGCTGCAGACACTCAGTTCCTGCGCTGTTAATGATCTGCCTTGTTTCTTTTTTGTTGGCCAGCCCCCCCCGCGCCGCCCCCCGTCACGGTTAAGGCGGTGGGAGTGACCGTTTTGGTACTGGCCCGGACTAGGCTCGCTTAGGAAAACCTTGGGGAGGATGGTAATCAGAAGTCGCATCGCACCCGTGCCGCCTAGAATACTTGGGAGGCCGCTCGGTGGTTGTTTTGACGACGAGGCAAGGGGAGCAGCAATCCAGCCGCAAGCGGGTCTTTTATGTTGAACGCGTACGCCCGGCGCTAAACCCGCATTTACCTGTGTGGAATGCGAGCCCCTCCCTTCACTGTGCTTGGTTCGCTCTTCACCCCACCCTGCGTTGTTTCGGTAAAGGCTGAGAAGACGTGCTTTTTGTTAGGCAACACGGGGAGGCCGGTTGCTAAAAAAAAATCACCGTGGCAGGGAAAACTGCTGTATCCCCAGGTATATCTGGGTTTGGTGCCATACGTAAGAGCTCGGCAAGCATAGAAACAGTCTTACAAACGACCAATTTGTAGCTTTATTGATTCTCCCCTCGAGCTTTCGTCGAAACAAGTACCAGGCCCCTCCGTTTGCAACACCCTCTGTGCTGCACCGGCTGCACCCCCCCCACTACCACCATGATGAAGAAAGAAGTTGTCGACAAAGAGAGGAAAAAAGAAAATAGTGAAATAAACTTTTGCGTATCCTAGAAGAAGACTTGATTCCGGCATCAAGCATACATACACGAAAGGCAGGCTGCCTAAACCTTAAACTAAGATTTCCCACCCCCCTCCTTTTTTTGTTGTCGTTTAATTGCAAGAATACAAAGAGAAAGAAGTCTTTTACGGCCAAACCGGTTTGAACCGACGCTTCTGGTTTTTGACTCGGAAACAGTGCTCCCGCTAACGAAAAAGTGCGAGGAATTCCTCAAAAAAAAAAGAGGCTGGAAAAAGGAGGGTGAGGAATTCCTCATGAGGAAATCCTCACCTTTTTCCCGTTGATATCGTTCGCCGGGTGCCCCCCTGCAACAGAAGCTAGTAGCCTGCACCAAACGCGAGACTAGCGGGGGAGGAAAAAAAAAAAAAGCCTAACCCAGGATTTTGGGGTTCCTCACTAAAAGTGAGGTTAGCGGGAGCACTGCTCGGAAATGGAAAAAAAAAAAAACAGAACGACGTATATCGTCGACCGCACAAAAAAAGAGAGAGAGAGAGAGAGAGAGAGAGAGAGAGAGAGAGAGAGAGAGAGAGAGCCACGCGCAGCGAATCGCATCGCTGAACTCGTCCAGCCAAAAGAAGCAATGAAATGAGCCAACCCACCCGCTGAAGAGGCGAACGCATGGCATATAACGTGCGAAGAGATAACCGCGACGCCGGCGATACCGCTCCATTTTCGCTCGATTACGCGTTAATGAAAGTGCGCAGGTAGATTATTGCCGCAGATTATTTGCTCTCTCACCCAAACTACGAAACTCGGAAACATTTCTACAAGGCTAGACAACATTCGATCGGGCAGTAGGTGATTTGGCTCATGAAAGCGCACACCAAAACAAACGAATGGGACAGCACAACTATACAACGACCTGGCCGTGCGACGGGAACGAGGGGGTCGATTCGACGTCAGCTCGTCTGCGAGCCAAGCCTTTGCGACCAAAACACCACACATTATCCATTGTAAAAATGGGGTTAGTCTTTGAAGCCGAAGGTCACCCGGAGACTTTAAGATCCCGGAATTGCAAGCGCACGTCAACTCTACAAAAAGTCGCAGGCACCTAACTAAGCGAACCAGCAGGCTCTAGCCTGTATCCCTGTAGTCATTGCCTCAAAAAAAGCGGTTCGCAAGAGCACTGCTATCTTAAATCTTCGCAGAAAGACAGGTCACCGCAGCACTCAGGTCGTGACCCCGCCGGGCGGACCGAACGCTTTTTAGTACTAACAATCTTGTGGGTTGCCCGTCAATGTATTGTGCAGGCTAAAAAGACGTAGGCAGCGTGTTTTGGTGGTTGATCAGAATTCCTTACCTGAATACACACAGGGTAAATACAAGTGGGAAAACGATCAACCGGCACGCACAAAACAAAGAAATAATCTTAGAAATGGCTGAGCTGCTCAAGTCGAAAGACGACTGCGTCCCGGATGCCGTTGACTGGGAGGAGGTCAAGCTGAGTGCCTTCCCGGCACGCACAAACAAAACGAAGCGCCTGTCTTTTTTGGCCATCCCACAATGTGTCCTTCCATTCCTCCACACCACAGTGCAGGTGTGCAATGGACCGTCTTCTCAGCTTCTGGCTCGGGGATCGCGGTCAGAGCTTGTACCCTGGCTCGCAACTCTAAAAAAGGAAAGAAAAAACACTGGCTCCTTCAAATACGAAAAACAGTCTAAACAAAGAACAAAGTTCAGGAAACGAATGAAAAATCAAGCGACAAAAGCCGGGCTTTTATGAACCGGGAGTAGCAACGGAACTTTCACCAGTGTATTAGCTAGGGCCTGCAGAAAAGGACACCGCCCGCAAGATTGGATGATAGATTTTAGTAAAACAAAGAACCCCCACGGAAAGATAACGAGAAAGATCAAAAAAGGACACCGGACTGCACGTCGACCTTAGTTGATTGCGGCAACACGAACAACAAAAAGGTTGAACAGTGCGGGTGCATGTGCCTGCTGCACAACTGCGCAGCAGCGCTAGCCCTTCTAGCTAGCTCTGCGCAGCTGTAGGCTTGTGGTGCATACCCGCCGTGTGCACTCTGGGTTTATGAGTGGGTGTCGATTAGCAGAACGACAAGAGTGGCCGTATTCCCTTCGGCGCAGCGGGTGCATGAAACCGCTGCGTTTCCATTGCAGCACTGGTTTGCCCAGGTTTTGTCTGCATGTAGTACGTACCCGCCGTATTCATATCACGTCGTTTGGGTTAGAATGCAAAGAATCTGTGGCGATAATCTGCATCGCCGACGGCGCCGGTTATCTCTTCGCACGCGATGTGTCATGCTTTCGCGTCTTTAGCTCGTCTTGATCGTCGCGCTCAGGCGCGCGTTCGTATCACGTCGAGCTCGGCGTCTCGAAGAACCTACCGCCATCAACAACATGCGCAAAATTGCAGATACCACAATAACCATCTTGCTGCCACAGCCGTGATGGCAGCTGTGTCAGGGTTACCGTAATTGGATTAATGTTGAACCGGGTAAACGCGTGTCCCAGGGTTTACCCGGTTCGGCACTTTCTTTGTATAAGCACCTGCTTTGTAGGAAATGCTTGAGGAGACTGCCAGTTGCGATAGATTAAAGGAGGTAAATGTGCTGTAGCCAGGTAAAGCTGGGTTTAGTGGCGGGCTTAAGCGTTCAACAAAAAAGACCCACCTTTTGTACTGTTTTCTCCCCCTCTAGCCTCCTTCGAAATGAGCACAAGGCAGTCCCTCGAGTATTTTTAAACGTGTTGCATGTCCCGACACGCAACCGTTGTTGGCCGCTGTCTAGGTGCGTATCTGCTGCTGGCCGATTCAGCAAAAAAGGCGTGTTCGTTCCGAATTCCACTGCGTCTCTGTTTCCGTTTTTCCACATCGGGTGCAGTGGGTGCATGCAACCGCCGCATACCATCGCGCACTGGTTTTTACGCCGTAGCTGTAGATGCGCGCGTGGTGCATACCTGCCGAGCGCATCCTTTACAGGGTGCAGTGGGTGCATGTAACCGCAGCAGCGCTGGGTTGCGTAGAAGCTGTCCGCTTGCGGTACATACCTGCAGCACCTCCTCAGCCCCATCCTCTCCCCCTCCTTGTGTCGGTGGCTTCAAGGGCCGAAACACGGTGTAGCTAGGACCAGTGCGGTGTTGAGCACGTAACCATTCCAAGCACGTTCTTGCAACCCCGCCTCCCTGTGTCACTCACTACAGCGGACCGGTCATTTGTTGGATAGTCCCTTTTTGGTTGACGGCACCTCTTCGACCGCTGACACTGCATCCTCCTTCTACTGCGTATACTGGCTCCGTCTGCTGCTTCGTTTTCACCGTCGCGTGATGCGAAAATCGAAGGTAGAAAGTTCAGGCAGTGATTATGGTGTGTTTGTCAGAATGGTCAAGCGAGGGGTGAAGTTATGATGTTTTTCGGGATAGACGACCTCGTACAAGTGTTAGGTATTCGTCGGGTATCTTCATCCTCACGCAACATTGAAAATCAAGCGTTGCAACGATGCAAACCCCCATACGCCGGGCTGTTACTTGCCGAAGCATCGTAGCAAAGAGAGCTTGGGAGGGGAAGGGAAGCCATGAGACCCGTCTCGGTGGAGTTCAGCCTCAGAAGCTGGAGTCAAAGGGGTGTGCAGCAACCAAAAACGCGTGTAAATTCATATCCGAAAAGCGGGTGTGAGCACCCGCTTTTTTTTTTTTTTTTTTTTTTTACCTCCAGCATTAGCATACTTTCGCAATGATGTGGACCTGTTCTCAGTCACCACTTACTGCCAGCTGCGCTACGATTTCGCGGCTGCAGAAATCAGTACCGCCACCCGGAAGAACATTTTTCCGGAGTTGGGAACAGACGATCGGCGTCAACTGATCAGTAATCGTGAAAAAGAGAAGTTGAAAAGCAAAAAAAAGAAAGGCGACATGCATGCCAGAATACGATACCTGAAAGGAACCCTTTCCGACCGATGGTCACCCGGATTCTGAAGCGAACTTTCACTCTGTCCGCATGTTCAACCCTATCATCTCGCCGGCTTCACTTGCGATGATTTAAGGGCGGCGTTTCGAAGGCTTTGTTGCGCTAAATGCAGCTCGTAAAGTTGGACGCACGGCTCACGGCCCGTTTGGAAAAAAAAGGGGGTTATACATGGTTCGACACATGCTCGAAACAAAAGGGGGTTATACATGGTTCGACACATGCTCGAAACAAAAGGGGGTTATACATGGTTCGACACATGCTCGAAACAAAAGGGGGTTATACATGGTTCGACACATGCTCGAAACAAAAGGGGGCTACCTATATGTGCCCCAGCCAAACTGGTGTCTCAAATGAACTCAAACTAAGATTCGCGCGTCGAAGTCCAACTGTGTCGAAACGGATCAGCTAAGGCTGAAGACCCTAGCCTCGCATGTTAACAATGCATTGTTGGTACTAAGAATTGGTAGTTGGCAGCGTACTGCATGAAACTTACCAAAGCAGGTGAGAAGCGCCATGCTAATTTCTTTAATGGCAACAAACGCGTTTGTCATTACTAAAAAGAGACGGTTGACAGCGTATCGTGTACACCTATCGAATAGGAACTACGCACGTGCGCACAAACAAAACCGGCAGCACCTGCTTTGAACGAAATACTCGAGGAGGCCGCCAGTGCAAAATCAAAGAGGAATGCGCACGAAAACACATGTGTAAGCGTTCAAAAGCAGAACCATTTGGAGTTGTATTGTTTCTGAAACCTAGACAGTGTAGTGGACGCTAGTGTGGTCCAAAGCATTTGCAGAATAACACGAACGGCTCAGCCTTTTGGCAAACCCCCGTTTCCACATTCCTCCTGTCGAAATAAGCACCGGACGGCACCTCCGAGTATTTCCTCTCTTTTTTTTTTTTGCACGGGGCGAGCAGCAGTCGGACGACAACGGTGCCGCAAAGACTATCAGTCAAGCAACAGCCCACTAGCCGAAGCTGCCTGCAGCACCCGTCAAGAAAGACCTGCTTTCGCCGCGCATGCTATTTGTTTTTCTATCCGTTTCTCCTTCACCTGCCCCGTGCCCGCTGTCTGCTTTCATGACAGTTTCTACCTGCGGCAGTTTATCGTCTGTTGTGTGTATCTAACTGTTTGCAGTTCAGCCCATCCGCGTAGCCGGACAGCAACTGCTGGCTGGCTGGCTACTGCCATCTGTCACCCTGCCGGTTGCTGCCTTGTTGCCGGGCTGTTGCTACTATTTTTTACATAAGCGCCAGCTTGAAAGGAACTGCTCGACGATGCTGCCCGACAAAGAACAGAAGGGATCCCAAGTGCTGTAGCTACCGAACCACGTGTTGAACGGACGTGAGGTCATGCGGGGTCTACCCCTACACGACAAGTCACACAAACACAACAGGTCAAAGTCCTGAGTGAGAAAACAACGCACGGTGGTGTAAGCAAAGAACAAATCAGTTTGTGTTTGTATCGTATTTGCCCCTTACCTCTATATTTTCACCCTTCCATTCGGAGTCGAAGCAGCTACGTCGAGTATTTTTTACGTGTTAACTGGTATGCAGTTCATCAGGGGCCTCAGTGTGTACACGTCGTTTTGTCGTCTCTTTGCCCCAGTCGCTTTGTGCGCTGAAGTACTGATGTGACCGAGTCTGCGCATCCAGCTGGGATGGAGGCACGCTTCCAACGAAGTTGCCGCCGACCGTCTGGGGCCTTTGCCATCCAAGCGGTAGGCACAGCTACTCTTCCACGGGGACTAAACTCTCTCTGCTTGCCGCTTTCTGCCTTCCAGTCGAGAATCTATACATCGTCATATCAGCTCGTACGAGCCGTAGGTTCGAGAATCTATACATCGTCATATCAGCTTCTCCGAACCGGATGGCCTGCATGCGACGTAGATTGCGAACCTTGCGGCACAGTGCATGTATCCTGAGAGGGCGCTTCTTTACAACAAACGCGGGTTTCTTCTTCTTTTTCTTTCGCAAAACACGCAAGGTCGTTGGGAAAAATAAAAGTGGAAAGCGAATGATCGGGGATGTTTCCCGCACTTCTTTTTTTCTTTCTCCTTCGTCGCCCTTCTTCTGGCTTTCCCCGATCGTCAAAGAATCGGAGGCTTCTCCAAAATCTGAAGATTTTGGGGGATTCGCCTATTCTTCCGAAAATTCGAGAACGCAGATCACAACTGTTCACGGGTTTACCGCTGTCGGTGCTGATCTCCGTCAGACCAGGAAGCGATAGGGTTGGCACAAAGGAGAGAGCATGCTCGTCGGAAACGTGCGCACGCTTCTGCTTCCTATCTCTGGTTGTCAAGCTGTCACCAGCACTGTGTGCCGCACGAAAATTGACCCTTTTAGTGCCGTTCCTTACAGCCCGCTCGCACCCGCAGATTTTAATCATTCGGCAGCATGTGCGCGTCCAGCGCTCCTTTTTTTTTTGTTGCAAGAACCAGTATCTGCTTCGTTAGAGAGCATGCTTGTTACAGCTTACAAGGAACGTTGGCAGCGGTTTAACCTGGACGCGCACAAGTCGAATCGCACGAACAAAAGGAGATAGTGGACAGTGTTGGAAGAGGTCCTGCTAGCGTGAACCACGCCCAGGGCCTCGTTTTCAGTGTTCTCACGCTCTCACACTGAAGTGCCACGGCTCCACCGAAAAGGTCTCCCTCTCCTGCACGATTCTTTGTACTTATGGGTCCACACCAGCACCGTTTCCCGCCCCGCTTTTTTAAGCGTTCCCCCCCCACTCCCACTCAAATGTTGGCCTTGCCTTTGTTTTTCCCTTTTCGCAGCTGCTCATCTTCTAGTTCTTTTGTAGCAAGTCAGGTGTGAGCCAGGTTAGCGCATACGCGTCAACACCGCGATGCACTTCTCTACATACGTAGAACATGCGTGTACGAACGCTGTGTTACCTAAGCCCGCACGGGGAGGTAGGTATTGGAAATTAGCACGGTATCTCTTGTCTGCTGCTCGATGCGTCTCGGGTTCGGCATAGAGAGAGTACGACAACTCTATGGCACCATAAAGTCCAGAAAATCCATGGTGAAGAAGAAAACCAAAAATACGCAGTTCCGTCACTAAAAGGCATGAAGGACGCTGGAAGTAAATATTGTTGTCGACAACGAAAAATACTCGACGTTGCTGCTTCGACTCCGAATGGAAGGGAGGAAGTATAGAGGTAAGGGGCAAATCCAATACAAACACAATCTGATTTGTTCTTCGCTGACACCAGCAGCAACAGAACCCCATTCAACTTATCACTGGCGCGCTTTTCTCGTAGACGAGTCGAAGAGAAACGGAACGAACGCCATCGTAACTTAGTAACTGACTGACACCAACGCCCACCGATTATATTTGTTGCATTTGTGTGTGGTCCTTTTTAAGATGGTTTGTGTCTGGCGCTCTCTCTCCCTTAGGGTTGCCGCCCGAGGGAACCGGCTGTGAGCTGAAACTCAACGCCGGTCTCTCCGGATTGCACCAGGAGAGAACTTCGCGGCGGATCACAAAGCCCGGCCTGCGCGAGGCACGCGCCCAAGACCCGTGCATGGCTACCGTAGCACCCTCCATGTTTGCACCTTCCTCGGATGCTACGGTCGGCAAGGGAGTTGGGAAAACACGTTCCCCTACCCTGTGGGGTTGCCACCGGGCAGCTGCCGCAGCAGCCGCAGATACGTCCTTCGCCCTTGGCTCACTTTCGGATTAGTGTGTGGGCCTCTGCAGCGTGGATGATGCCTCTCGCGCTGCTCCCCTTGAGGAATTTGTTGCATTAGTGTGATTGTCAGGCCTTCGACTACCCTGAGCAACGCACTGTGCACACTCGTCTACGTACCGTTGCCAATTTGTTTTCCGTACGGCCGCTGTTGGAGTGGTTCGGATTGAATACGAGCAATGCTGGCAATTCGCTGTGCCAATCACCTCAGTAAAAACCCTCACAAAATCCCAGAAAAAAAAGTCGGAACGACGGCCGCTCCCGAAAAGTCACCACACTTTAATACCACAGGGCCGCGAAAGGGGGAAGACCAACCTCTTACCCCCCCCCCCCCCCCCCCGTTGGCACGAGGAAGCCATGCAGTCGTCACTGATAACGCCCGTCCGCCGGCCGGACCTGTCGCCGCGGGCTCTCGTAGATGGGAGCACACAAGAGCTGGTGGAGGTCATGACCGGCATGTTCGACCAGCACATCGCAAATAGAAGCGGCATCGACGACTTGATGCACCACCTACGGGAGAGTGAAGGACACCTTCACGACGTTGTATCTACAGAGGCGGAAGGGCGGGCCGGCGTCGCGGTCAGGCAGCAGGAGGCCGAGCGGTTTACGGAGCAGCAGAACCGCAAGATCGCGACCTTGCAGCGGGAGCTGACGGCCCTCGCGACGCAGCGCGACGAGAAGGAGAAGGCGCTGAAAAAGCTCGAAGCCGACCTGCAAGGCGCCCTGGCCCGCCTGAGCCAGTGCGGGGGCCCCGCCCGCGACGCGGAGGTTCTCCTCCAGCAGCTGCACACCCTCGAAGAACGCGAGCGATACCTCCGGAACCTCGAAAACAGGTACGCGCAAAGGCATTTGGCCGGGGAAAAACTTAGTGTAATGTTTAGGCAGAACATTGCCTCTCATGCATGTTTGATGCTAGCATCAAGTCTTCGTCGAAGACAGTGTAAAATAAAATAGGGGAGCGGGAAAAGGGTTGCAGGGAGTGTAAGACTCCGCGGGTAGGGTATGAAACCTTGAGGGACTAGTCCTGTTTTTATTCTTTTTTCACAGCGGTGTTGTGTGCACCTCGTTCTTCGTCTCAGGTTTCGCTCTTGAACGCACACCAATCCAAAGTTAGAGCTCTTCAGTGGGTTCTTTGGACGGGGACTTTTGGTCCTGTTCCGGTGCTATCGGGAGGGAAATTCCAAGAACGTGCTTGGATTGGCATCACTCGCCCTTCACTCGCCCTCAGTACCATTCAGGGGTCAAGATTTTGTGCCTTCTCCGACCACTCAAATGCGGCGTTTAACCACAAAAATCTCGCCAAATACCCCGTCGCCAATGAAAACCCCCATTGTGGTGGAGAAACACGTGTTGGGGGGGGGGGGGAAAGGCAGCAGAGAAGTTTCCCGCGCTGTCGACCCACATCACGGCAGTGCTGGCCGCACAGCTAAGCGTGACCCGCAGACCCGCAGTCTGCAGACATGACAGTATTGTCATACTAACCGCGGGCCCGAGTGGCATTGGAAGCTCACGAGAGTGTCAATTGCCAAACGTAGATTTGGTACAGGATTATGAGGACCTCTACCCTGTCTACTTCGTCGTCTGCAAAGACATGCACGTAGGAGCTTGACCGGCTGAAGAAAGAAGAAAAGCGCAGCCCCTGTCTATCCCGCGTTAGCTAGTGCCGGCGGGAAGAAGAAACAGCAAGAATAGTTGGGAAAGCGAAGAATAACACCGCGCCCACTGGTTTTCTATCTGTTTTTTTGTCGGGAGCTGCAAAATTTTCTCAAGAGGGGAGGGGTCGGTCTTGCGTCAGGTTCCGTTGGTGTTTCCGACACACACGCGATCGTGAAAAACACAAGCTCAAGAGGCCTAGCCAACTAGCTCGAAACATTTCTTTGACACGGCATCCAACTTTTTTTTCATCAGGCTGATCTGCTGCGAGGACATGCGGCTGGAGGGCACACGCACGCTCGACGCGCTGAAGAAAGAAGAAGAAGAGCTCGGCTCCGTCCACGGAACGTTCTACCAGACGGCGCGGGCGCAGATGGAAGGCAACCAAGCCGTGGCGGCGAACCTGAACCAGCAGCTGAGCGAGGCGTCGGAACGGAAGCGGCAGCTTCTCGACAGCAAAAAAGTGGTCACCGAAGGCAAGCACCAGCGCGAACTGTACTACCAGCAGCTCGCAGACGTTAAAGGCGTTCTCGAAGCCGACCTCCGGAAAGCGCAGAACGCGCTGGCGATGGCGGAGCAGGACATGACTGACTACATGGAGCACCTCCTCGGCGCCTACGCCTCTTCCGACCGCCTTGTTTCGAAGCTCGAGGAGGTTATGATGCTCATCAAGGCTGCTTGCATCAACCTCAACACGGACCACGCCTTCATCGGCGAAGTCAACGAAAAGGCGTCGTCCGTCGCCACAGAGCTGCCGGAGCACCGCGGCCTGCAGTCCTTCTGCGATGCCTTCAGATACATCAAGGGCCAGGTCGAGTGCTTGAATGGGTTGCAACGGGAGCACGAACGGTGGGCGGTCCGCGGCGGCGACGTCGTCTACGAGGCTGTCGAACCGTTGCTGTCAGCCCTGAAGCAACTCGTTACTTGCTACGACATGGTATGCGCTGCGTAATAAATAATCGGAGAAAACCATAAGGGAAGCACTTAAGTCGGGAAAATATTTATCGGAAACTGTTTCCGATAAATATTTTTTTTTGTTTCCGATAAATATTTTTTTTGTTTCCGATAAATATTTTCTTGTTTCCGATAAATATTTTTCTGTTTCCGATAAATATTTTTTTGGTTTCCGATAAATATTTTTTGTTTCCGATAAATATTTTTCTGTTTCCGATAAGTATTGATCACTTTGACAGTAGGTTCACCTACTTCGTCCCGTGGACGACCGCGACGAAGCCAAATACGATCGTTTTTCTATCTAGTTTTGGGTCGAAAGCCTCCCCAGCAAAGGCTGTTCAATTTTCAACGCCAGATACGCAAACCTTTTCGAATGCAGCACACGGGTATCCATCAAGTGACATCTAACTATCTGGTTGCATTGAGCAGTATCCGGATCTGAAAGCTGAAGACTTTGTACCACTTCACCGCGACAAAGGTCACGAACCGGGTTCGGCTTACACTGCAGTTGCAGTAAAACTGCGTCTTGCGCACGAGCGCGGAAATCCGCCACCCACCATTCGGCTAGATATTGCAAGAACACAACTGCAAAGCTTACTACAAACGGATAGTGTTACAAAGGCGAACGAATCATGCGAGAACCTACGTAGGGGCCCCTCAACAGCTTTCAGAACGGCAAGTCAAGAAAAGGATAAGTTTGCACATTCTACTTCCGTCTGATCTGCATGTTCCCCAGTTCTACCCTTCGTTGATCTGTTGTGTGTATTCGCAACGACTTCATCCGGGTCCTATGCGGCCCCAATACGACAAAACTGCATGCGGTCCTGACCAGGTAACATCCTCCTACCTGAAAATGTCTAACCACGACTACGGATTTGGTGCCATCGAGGCAGCCATGGAGTGTAAGTATGCCAACGGGGCTTAGTAGTATCGGGGCTGCCGTGCATACTAGTTCCCGTAAAATATTTGTTTCCCTTGACTTGTGCCATGTCGGACGGTAGGATTTTCCGCGTCAGCCTCATTTCAATCCTGGAGACAAAAGCACTCACACAATAAAAGAGAGTAGCCCATTTCACGGGCCAAAACTGCCTTTGTTGCAGAAATCGGCAACAAAGGCAAGCGATGACAGAACAGCGCACACGAAGACGACCGGCTCTGAAGAGACCCGCGCCGCAAGCTGCGCGAGCAGAGGGTGCCAAGCAAACCACGAAGGAAGGCGAGGAGATTCAGATGGCACAGCAGGACGCCCGCGAGGGATCACCGAGGTCGAAAGACAGAAAAGGGAAAGCAGGCGTGGCCGGCTTGAAAAGCTGCAAGCGCGGAGAAGGCACAGGTACAGAGCAGTCCACATGCAGACGAGCAGTGAAGCGGCCCACATCACAGAGGTCTATCACACTGGCTCCGGATTACTTAGGGTCCTCGCAAAATCCAATGAAATTGCTTGCCCAATGGGACTCCCCTTGGTCACATTTCGCACTGGGGACTAGTCCCCAGGAACCCGTATCAAAAATATTTATCGGAAACAAAAAATATTTATATCGGAAACAAAAAAATATTTATCGGAAACAAAAAAATATTTATCGGAAACAAAAAAATATTTATCGGAAACAGAAAAATATTTATCGGAAACAAAAAAAATATTTATCGGAAACAAAAAAAAATATTTATCGGAAATAAAAAATATTTATCGGAAACAAAAAAATATTTATCGGAAACGTTCCGATAAATATTTTCCCCACTTAAGTGCTTCCGATATGGTTTTGTCTCATAAATAATAAATACACCTAAGCCGGCCCACCTCTCCTGGAAAGGATGCATCAAATGGTCGCTGTCTATCACTGCGTTTCCACGGGGTGACCGTGCCGACTGGTCGATCACTCGTTTTACAGTGGTCGCCCATTGGCCCTGGTCTGTCATGTCCATCCGGAACTTCATAGGGAAAAAAGGTTTGGACGGTAAAACATTGCGGGGTACTGCAAGAGGCCCAAAAACACGGTGAGATCTCGGTGTCGGTCATGCATGCGAGCTACGCACAGCAGCCTGCAAACCATCCGCACTTTTACATCAACACGACGAAGCAGCGGACAAACTCAAATAAACGCACACCAGCAGAACAAGCAAACCAAACGCAACACAACATACCACGCAGATGCCCGACTCAGCGAAGCGCGAGATCCCGTTCACGCACGAGATCATCCGCAACAGCACGCACCTTCTGAACCTAGTGCAGGAAACGTCGCTGAAATATTTGGAAATCGAGCGGGCCCGTGAGGAGGAAGCTGAGATCGTCGAAAGAGCAAAGTATGCCACCTTTCAGGAGTTTTCCGGAAGTTCACCCGTACTTGACTTCTTTGGGTTTCCTGGAAGTTGGAGGTGTGTAGACAATAGCCGAAACCAGCCGTCGATCAACAACAAACCTTCTCACTAGCGTAGCCACCACCTTTAGAACACACAGCAATTAACGGATACCCCCTCGTGCCGAAAGTCACCCGGAGACTCTGACACCCCGGAGTTTCAAGCGAACCTTCACTTTAAAAGGGGGGCCCTAGACTACATCTCGAAGGAATGCACTTAAAGTCAGTCAGAAACAGTCCCGGACATGGCCAGGCATTGCTCATAATGAAAGTGTACACCAACTAAACAACCCAGCTCTAAGAGAACCCATTTAACTAAGGTCACACGGAGACCCTAAAATCCCGGAATCTAAAGCGAACTTTAACTCTAAAAGCTCCTGACACAAGAAAGATCTGAGCCAATTCACCCACCCCCTGATCGAGCGTAATCGAGCATATATATATATATATATATATATATATATATATATATTTGGGTTAGAATGCAAAGAATCTGTGGCGATAATCTGCATCGCCGACGGCGCGGTTATCTCTTCGCACGTGAAGTGTCATGCTTTCGCCTCTTTAGCTCGTCTTGATCGTCGCGCTCAGGCGCGCGTTTGGTGCTTCGCTTCCCTCAACCTCAATATGTTGTCGACAACAAACAAGTAAAAGAATAAAACAAAACTACGCACTTCTTCTTCGATTGCTCGTCGAGGTTCATCGGTTGCGCGTCGATTTCTGCTTTTTCTCGGCGCCTGGGCGATGGTCGTGGCACATCGACGCGTCCTTTGCGTCTTTTCGGTACCGGCTCCGCCGCGGAGTCCGATTGCCGCTTCTTCGCTGGCGTTGGTGCCGTCTTCCCGACCTTCGCTGCTGATGTCGGCGTTGATGTTGCGGGCTCTCGCTCGCCTTCCGCTGCTTCCCGCAGAATGAACACCACGTTCTCACGTCTCGCCTGTCTCGGCGCTGTCGCGGCGCCCTCCGGCTCCGCCTTCCTCTTCTTCGATGCTGCTTCTTCTCCTCTCGCCACGGCCGCCCGGTGGTGCCCCTTCCGACAGCACAGTTTGGGCCTTCGACTCCGCAAGTCCGCGAGCCGGCTGCAGTGCGCACACGTCGGCATGCCATGATCAAGGCACCGGTGGTGTCCGTTGCGGCAGCACTCCGCGATCGTCTTGCACGTCGCGCATTGCGTCAGGCGGTGCTGCGCGCAGAACTTCACCGCAAGGCCGTCGTCTTCCTTGTGGTGGGCCTTACAGCACCACGCCACCGACTTGCCCTGGCGCTTGCACCCGTCGCATTTCACCTTTTGGTGCTCGTGGCACACCCGCTCACCCCACTTTTCGTGTCGGAGAGCCCCTTCCGGCACGTACCACGGATCCCGTCGTTGAACACCGCCCATCTCGCCGCACGCCGCTCTTCCACCTCCGTACGTCGGGAAAAGATCCATCCCCCACGCCTCGCCGTTGAATCCGTGCCGAGCCGTCGTCAGTTGTGTCTCGAGCACTTCCATCGTCTCCGTACCACCACGGAAGATTGGCCTCATCTCGTACCCCGTGAGGCACGGCGGGGCTCCCACCGTTCTCAACGACCCTATCTTCTCCAATTTCCTTCCCGGCAGAGGCGGTTCGTCGCCGTTCCGCTCCAGCGCGTCCCCGACGGAAGGTCCAATCCGGTGTATACCTCAAAGTCGATGGCGAGCTCTGCCGTCGACACGTCACCCGCCACCGACCAGCACATCCCATCCAGCCAATACTGCAGCGCCCGGAACCACCTCTCTCCTCCGACCGCCGCGAAGGTCCCCGGTCCAGCGATCGCTTCGAAATTCAGCCGGCGCGGGGGGCAGTCGTCAGGGTGCAGTTGTCTCCAGGGGTGGCCGACCGCCCGGTCTCTTCCTTCTCTCTCCAGCCGTCGTCTCTCGTGCACGACCTCCGCCATGAACGTGTGCAGCACTTCGATGTTGACTCGACTTCCCTTCGGCAGTATCCCGTGTTCTTGCAGGCACGGGGGCCAAGTCGAGCGATCCGCGCCAACAATTTCGGCATACTGGTGTTGCGCTCGGATCCGTTCGTACGCCCGGCATTGCCACCAAATGTGGCCCAGGGTTTCCTCCGTCGGCTCGACACAGCGTCTGCACAGCCCGTCACCTCCCCACAGCTTGGCAGCATGTGACTCCGTCATCACCGACCCAGCCACGACCTCGGCAACGTCCCGTGCAGCCGTCAGCGTTGTCGACGCCTTCAGCCCGTAGGCATTCGTCGCGACGTACTCTACACCTGCCCGTACCCCATCGAAGTCTACCCGCCTCTTCTCAAGCTCCCCTAGTCGCCAGCCGCGAATCAGCTTTCTCAGGGTGTGCCCTCGCTCCCCCTTGCTTTGTCGCACCAGCCTCAGCACATTCCCTGCCTCGTCCTCGGCGTTGTCGAAATCTTCCGTCCATCGTATACCGAGCTTTTTCGCATGCTCGGCCGCAATACCGACCGGTCCCCATGCGCGGATTCTGCTGCCATACGCCCGTCGAACTGTTGCGACGCGGGCCCTCCACGCCGGCCTTTTTCGGCACACTTCTGCGATCATGCCGAGTGACCGATATGGCAGCACTGCGTATGGGTCGAGTAAGTGGGCCTTGTTGAGAATGCCCAACACGGCCTCTTGCGCCCTATGCAGTCTCACCGGGTCCCAGACGCCTCTGAGTAGTGCTGCGGTGAACTTCCCCAGCCCCCGCACCGTCGGGAGCGCGAACTCGGAGCCGTACGTCGCCGCCGGTAGAACCGCCATCGCCGCTAGCCCCGACCTCTGCGCCCTCGAGATCGGTAAGGCACCCAACCGTTCGGCCTCCTCTGCACGCTGGTCGTAGCGCAGGTCCGTTGTTCTGCGTGTCCGCTTCGTGCCGACCAGACATCCTACGATTGTAAGCTCTTCCTTCGTCACGATGTCGGTGCCACCTATCTTCAACTTCGCTTCGTACCCCTTCGGCGTCCCGAAAGCGAACGTCTTCGGTATCCCGATCGACATGCCGGTGTTCGCACAAAACCTGTCGACTTCCACCAAGGCGTCCTGCAAGCATGCTTCTCTGAGACGCGTCAGGAGGGTGAGGTCGTCCGCGAAGGACTCGCTCGTCACCCCCCCCACGTCGTCCACTCTGCGCACCACGATGGACAGCAGCGCGTTGATGAGGATCACGCTCAGGGGGCAGCCCTGCAGTATCCCGTTGGTGGTGTAAAAGATGTCTCCCAGCCCCATGTGCAACTTGTACCGCCTTCGTAGTCGCGCGTAAACATCGCGCAGCGGCCCGAGAATTCTCTCATGGAGGCCAAGATCCCCCACCAGCTTCAGCACGACGTCTCGTGGCACTTTGTCGAAGCACTTGGCAAAGTCTAGGGCCACGCCGTACAGCTCCTTTCCCGTCAAGAGAGCCTCTTCAATCTGCGAGGCGATTTCAAACACCACGTCCACGGTTCCGTGTTTGGGCCTGAACCCGTGCTGGCTATCTGCTATCCAGCCTTCTTGCCACTGGACGACGTCCCTGAGCCTCGTGCTCGCCCACAAGCGATAGACCGCGCTTGTGACGGTGATGGGCCGCAATGCCAGCGGGTCGAGGGTTTCGTCTTTCGGGATCAGCGTGACCGCGGCTTCCAACAACGCGTTCGGCCACGTTCCGGTCGCTTCTATCGCGTTGAACACCTTCGCCAGGGCGTTCAGCAACGGCAGTGGCAGCTTCTTTAACTCTGCTGTGCTCCATCCGTCCACGCCCGGGACTCCGGCACGCTGCTTCTTTCCAAGAACGCTCCTCAGATCATCGCCCGTCAAATCTCGGCACACCATCGGTCGACATCGGATGTATTCCGCATACTCCGCCTTGAAGGCTTCATAGCACGGTTCCGGTCTACTCGCGTACATCCGGTTGATGGGCGCCCATTCTTTCTGCAACGTCGCGTCGATCTCCCGTAGATTTGCCGTGTAGCGGCCATCCACTTTCAGCGCCACCAGACCGTCCGCCTTCTTCCTTCTGCACCACGGAAGCAGTTGCGCCCTGTTTGCACAGTGGAAGTTCTGCATCTTGCTCTCCAGCTGAGCTATTCTCCCCTTTCGCGCCTGTGCTGTCAGTGACCGGCTCCTCGCTTCCAGCTTCTGCCTCAAGGTCTGGGCGACGCTCAAGTCCGGCGGGCGTCGCGGCAAATCGCGCACCTTTGGTACTCGTCCGGCCATTGATTCCAGTCCCGATACTACGTTCTCCCACGTCTTCTCCAGCGATCTCGGCATGCACCCGGGTCCTTCCCCACTCAGTGTTTGCAGCCCTCGGATGTAGGCGTCGAGGCCGTTCAATATCTTCCGGAATCTGCTTGAGGCATACGTACCCGCGCCCGTCCCGGTGTCTGTCACGGACGCAAAATGTTCTCTCTTAGGCTTTCTTGTCTCACCCCGTCCTTGATAGGCGGCAACGGGCCCGTCGAGCAACCCCTGTTTCTCCGCCAGCTCGACCAGATACCCCTCGCACGCCTTAGTCGCCGACACCCAGAGCGCTTCCACGTCATCTGGTGCTGCATCTTCGAACCGGTGCTTCACTAACAACTCTTCCGCCCGCGCTGCTGCCCGTCCTTCGTGCGTCACGTCTACCTGGCTCATGGACCTTGGCATGCGGTACCTCTCACATGTGTCTGCAAACGCGGTGATGTCCAGCTCTACCGTCACCATCTTGTGGCTGGGCACCCGCTGCCCTTCCGCGTCTACGACGACGGTGGTTTCGCTCGCTACCAGTGAGTGTATCGCGACGTCGTTCAGCAAGACGTGATCGATGCGTGTGCCTCGCGTCCCTGTCTTCTCGTACGTCTTCGGGGCACCGCCATCGGTGCAGATCTCTGCGGCGTCGTACCATCCCGATCGCAGCATGCACGACATCGCCGCCGACGACGAGGGCTCCGCATTAAAATCGCCGGCCACAATGACCGGTACTCGTCCGAGACTTGCTGCTTCTCGGTGCACCTCCGCAATAATCTTCTCCCTCTCCGGCGCCGCCTTGTCCCCCGAGTTCGCATACAGTGTGAAGACATGCAAAAATTGGTTTCCTCTTCCAAGTCCGACGGCCACGTGCACCCACCTCCGGCTCGGTGACGGCTTCCCGACCACGAAGGCCGGCGCCGGTTTCTTCGCAAAGACTGCAACACCCGCTCCGCCGGCTTCCGCTATCCACGGTGATGCTTTGCCCTGCCGGTCAAGTCGCTCCCGACACGGTTCCCCCCACAGCGACTTCCAGTCTCGCCTGACGCCGTCCTCGAACTCCCTCTGACCCCAGTCGGTCAAAAGCGTCTCCTGTACCGCCAGAATGTCGACAGCGGCACAATCCAAAAAGTGTGCCCTCCCCCCGAGAGATGTCATGTTTATCGTCCCGAACTTCAGCGTCTCCCTTCCTCCTTGTAACACGCCCCCGTCCCGCTTCGGCGGCACCTGCTGCGACCTGGCGTCCGTTCCTTCATGTGCTGCGACCCTCACCGCGTGCTCGACCCGGCTCAACTCCACAGTTTCCACCGTGTCTGCATGTAGCGCCAGCTCCGCCAATGTGGTACCCGGGAGCAGGAGCCGGTCGTAGTGCTCCGGAACGTACGTGACCGCCGTCTGCTGCCCCGTGGCGCCCACGCGAGGTGCGTATCGTCGCAGGATGTGCGGCCTCCTGCTGTCCAGCACCCAGAGTACCGCTCCGGTGACCGTCGCGGCTGCCGTCAACGTCATCTCGTCCCCGTACTCGTACGGCCCCCGCATTGCCTCCACGTAAGCAAACCAGCTGCCGTACCTTTCGGACGGCGCGAAGTGTGCTTCGAATGTCGGGTCTTCCAACATCGCGTCCACAACCCGTGCACGAAGTCTCCTTACCGACCACCCCGGCAGTCCGGCTGCGACCGCTGCGAACTGGCAGGCCCCGTCCCCAGGGACTTCTTGCACACTCGCTCCCATCGCGTCCGCGGCTTCTCTCAACCTTAACCCCAGCGTTTCGTGCGTCTCTCCACCGCCACGCATCCCGTCGTTCCCCAGTCACGAACGCTTCGCCGCTGCTGGTTGGTGTGCCTTCTTCGCCTTTGCCGAGGGTGACTTCCCCGGCGTGCTTAACAGACGCTTCGCCTGCGACATGTGCGCGTCTTCGGAAGGAGCGCCGGCCTGTCCCGTTTTCTGCTTCGTCGGTGTGGCGACGGGAGTCTTCGGCGCCTTCTTCTTGCTCGCTTGGGTTCGGTCCACCGGCATAGTCGGGGGTGTTTTCGGCCTCATAGTTGCCACCATCTCCGTCAGCTTCTCCATCTGAGCACTGAGCGCCGCGATGTCACCCCTCAGAGCGTCGTTTCTCGCGCGTAGCTCCGCGTTCTCCGCCCGGAGCTGCTTCACCACGCCTTCCTTCTCGCCCGCGCTCTTCGGATGCTCGGACGTGCCCGTCTTCCCCTCTTCCTGCCGTCGCATCGCCTCGAGGTATGATCGGACCTTCGGCGTCCTCTCCGCCCTTGCATCCCATACCTGCGATTTTTGCCGCCGCCCGGACCGGTCTTCCTCGGTCTCGTCATCGACCTTCATAAGACTTGCTCCCGTGCGTATCAGTCGATGCGGGGGCGGCTCTTCGCTGGTGACGACGCGCGTGTCCCCATGCGTCTTGCTCCAGTAGGCCGCGACCTGGCGACATGCCCAGCCCGCCGCCTTCATCGTCGCCTCCAGATCCGAAGCGGCATCGCGCGCCTGCGCCCCCCTCACCAAGTAATGCAACGCGGGCGGTCCCTGCTTCGCCGCCGCCTCGCCCAGCGATTCCCGCACCTGCTCGGACTTGCCACCTTCGACTCTCACCCCCAGCCGCGCGCGACTACGAGCAAGGCCTAGGCAGCCATTCCTTTGTGCGAACACGAGGGCGCTCTTCAGCGACGCCTCCGGGTCAGCTAGCCATACCACCTCGTTGGTCTCCGACCCCTCCCTCCACCGCGGTATGCGCAGGAAGAGCCCTCTTCTGCCCGAGACCTTCAGCAGCTTCTCGACCTGCTCATCTTCGACCCGTATCATCAGCTGGTACACCCGGTGTACCCGCCGCACATTAAACATGCTGTGCGGGCTCAGCATCACCTCTGCCTCTCCCGCGAGCCGCTTGCACTCCGCCTTCAGCACCCGCCCCCCCGATGGCTCCTGCAGGGCCGCCAGCGTCTCCGCTCCGCACCAGCGTGCATCCATTTCGGCGCAAATCAGCACCGTCGACGTCGGCGGGCGGTCGACTTCCTTCACATCCGCGGGGGCGTACACCACGTCTCCCTCCGGAGACCTCGTCACGAAAGCTGGCAGCACCTTCTCCGCGCCGTCGACCCTGCAGACCACGTCTGTCCGCCTGCTGCCCTCCAGAGCTGCCACAGTGACCATGGCCGAGCCCTCCGGCATCCCCTCACGTCGTACTTTCCGCGCGCTCGCCATGGGCGCGAACGCCACCGTCGCTTCCGCCAGCTCGGTGTGGTCAACCACCGGCACTCCCCAGTCTTCCTGCCTCAGCTCTATCCTCGCCTTCCTCGCCCCTCCGACTGCCTTCTCGCCTTCTTGTGCCTTCTTCTGTCCGTCCTCTTCCATCGCGCGCGCGGCCGTCGGCTTCTTGCCCGGCACCTCTTTCACCCTCCGTTGCGCTTCTTTTTCTTTTTCCCCTGTTTTCCACCCGACGCCTCTTGCTTCGCCACGCCGTCCCCGCCGCCGCTGGTTTCGTCGTTCTCACCTGCACTCGCCTTGCCTTTTCCGCCTTTACCGCCCGCTTTCTCCTGCATCTGAACCCGTCGACACCGTCCGGTCGTCCCAGCAGAGCTCGCGCTCATCCCCCTCGTCATCCGCCCAGCTGGGAGCGTTCGTCGTACTCTGCTTCTTCGCGCCATCCGTCTGAGCCTGCCTTACCAGCCCGCTGACTGCGGCCATCAGATC
>JAPJBO010000334.1:0-222327 GCA_030068145.1 Diplonema papillatum
CTGCTTCTGCTCCTGCTCCCTGCTGGTGCTTCAGTCTTGCTGATGTTGCTGCTGCTGCAAAAAAGGTGAATGAGTGAAAATCCCATGTGCTGACAACGGTGGCTACCTGTTTTTGGGCCAAAAGGGGCCTGCCATGCCAGAACTGGGACTTTTTATTTCTTTACAATAAGAAGAAAAGTGTGGACAAAAGGCTTAAAGCAACCTTCTCTTGACTTCGATGGGGTTTTTGCTGCCTTGCTGCTGATCCTCTTGCTGCTCCTCTTGTTCCTGTGTTTGGTTTGCTGCCTTGCCACTCTTGCTCCTGCTGCTGTTGCTGATTTCCCTGAAGCTGCGACAATCCCGCCAACAACACAGTAACTGTTTACTTCCTGCTGATTTGCTGCTCACTGCTGTTTGTGCTGGTGCTGCTCTTGCTCCTGCTTCTCTTGTTGCCTTTCATCGAAGCTGTGAAACTCTCTCAAAACCAAACACTGCAGTAAACGACCTTCCCCCCCTTCGAAATGGAAAGGCTTGCATTTTTCATCGAAGCCCAGATTCGCAAACTTCGTCTGTGTTTTGATTACCTGTTTAGGTTTCTTTGAACTGAAAGTTGCTGTCTGCCTTGCTGCTGCCTTGCTCCTGCTCTTGCTGCTGTTCTTGCTGCTACTCTTGCTCCTGCTGCTCCTGCTGCCTTTCTCCGAAGCTGTGGAATTCTCGGAAAACCAAACACTGCAGTCAACGACCTTCCCCACTTCGAAATGGAAAGGCTTGCAAAGACTGATGTTCATTGCAAGCTTCGATTTCCACCTTAAGCGCTTCAAACAAACTTCGTCTGTGTTTTGATTTTCTGTTTATGTTTCTTTAAATTGAAAGCTCCTATTCTGTCTGCTGCCTTCTGTTGGTGCTCTTCCTGCTGCTGCCTTACCGCTGCTCCCTTGCCGCTGCTGCCTTGCTGCTGCTGCCTTGCTGCTGCTGTCCTGCTGCTGCTGCTGCCTTGCCGCTGCAGCCTTGCCGCTGCTGCCTTGCTGCTCCTGCTGCCTTGCTGCTGCTGCCTTGCCGCCGCTGCCTTGCTGCTGCTGCTGCCTTGCTGCTGCTGCCTTACCGCGGCTGCCTTGCTGATGCCGCCTTGCCGCTGCTATCGAACTGCTGCCGCCTTGCCGCTGTTGCCTTGCCGATGCTGTCTTGCTGCCGGTGTCTTGCCGCTGCTGTCTTGCTTCTGCTGCTGCCTTGCCGCCGCTGCCTTGTTGCTGCTGTCTTGCTTCTGCTCCTGCCTTGCTGGTGCTGCCTTGCCGCGGCTGCCTTGCTGCTACTGCTGCCTTGCCGTTGCTGCCTTGCTGCTGCTGCCTTGCTGCTGCTGCCTTGCTGCTCCTGCTGCCTTGCTGCTGATGCCTTACCGCGGCTGCCTTGTTGCTGCCTTGCGGATGCCGCCTTGCCGCTGCTATCGTGCTGCTGCTGCCTTGCCGCTGCTGCCTTGTTGCTGGTGGCTTGCTTCTGCTGCTGCCTTGCTGGTGCTGCCTTGCCGCGGCTGCCTTGCTGCTGCTGCTGCCTTGCTGCTGCTGCTGCCTTGCTGCTGCTGCTGCCTTGCTGCTGCTGCTGCCTTGCTGCTGCTGCTGCCTTGCTGCTGCTGCTGCCTTGCTGATGCCGCCTTGCCGCTGCCATCGCGATGCTGCCGCCTTGCCGCTGTGCAGCTGCTGCCTTGCTGCTGCTGCCTTGCTGCTGCCTTGCTGCTGCTGCCTTGCTGCGGCTGCCTTACTGCGGCTGCCTTGCTGTGGCTGCCTTGCTGCGGCTGCTGCCTTGCTGCTGCTGCCTTGCCGCGGCTGCCTTCCGGATGCCGCCTTGCCGCTGCTGTCGTGCTGCTGCTGCCTTGCCGCTGTTGCCTTGCCGCAGCTGCCTTACTGCTCGTGTCTTCCCGCAGCTGTCTTGCTTCTGCTGCTGCCTTGCTGCTGCTGCCTTGCTGTGGCTGCCTTGCTGCTGCTGCTGCCTTGCTGCTGCTGCTGCCTTGCTGATGCCGCCTTGCCGCTGCCATCGCGATGCTGCCGCCTTGCCGCTGTGCAGCTGCTGCCTTGCTGCTGCTGCCTTGCTGCTGCCTTGCTGCTGCTGCCTTGCTGCGGCTGCCTTACTGCGGCTGCCTTGCTGTGGCTGCCTTGCTGCGGCTGCTGCCTTGCTGCTGCTGCCTTGCCGCGGCTGCCTTCCGGATGCCGCCTTGCCGCTGCTGTCGTGCTGCTGCTGCCTTGCCGCTGTTGCCTTGCCGCAGCTGCCTTACTGCTCGTGTCTTCCCGCAGCTGTCTTGCTTCTGCTGCTGCCTTGCTGCTGCTGCCTTGCGGGGCTGCCTTGCTGCTGCTGCTGCTTTCTTGCCGACCTTTTTTACGCCTGGGAAGGGTAGGTGCGCAGCTCGGAGGCCAGATACGAAGTTAGGGGCTTTCACCCACAGCAAAGGAACTGCTTGCCTTGGCCGCGTTTCGAAAAACACGTTTCCAGGGGACACCGCGAGGAGGTGGCAAGTCAGATTTTGTCCCCCAACCCCAAGACCACCCAGGGGCCTTTGATGGCCAGCTTCTTGGACTTCACGACCTCTCAGGACCACTTTGCTGAAGGAACACCGAAAACGTGATAGGCAACTGTTGCATGTCGAAATGGGGAGGGCACGTTCTCCCGAAGTTGCGACCGAAAGAACGTCGTTCGTAGGAGCTTCGAATTCCTGTGACGGTTTCGTTGGATGCATCGGTCAAAATATCAACAAAATATGCACCCATAGCTCTGACAGAACCTTTTCGCTGACTCGGAACTTCACATACCTTGACTGCTTGCACACGAACTCTCGAACACCAGATTTTTCAAGCACAACTCCGACCCGAACCATCTTGTGAATTTCTTTTCTTCTTCTAGTTCCTGTTTGCGTTGTGTGTGCTGAATCCTGTTTTCTTTCGAGTCGGCCTCTTCACACAAGAGGCCGAACCTGGACAAGAAGGCCCACATCAAAGCGCTGAGAATCCATCAAATGCACGAGGGGGCCCGCAGGGCCACCGAGTGCGGGTTTGCGGGTTTGCGGGCGGGTGTTGGATTGGGGGGTGCTGTGAGGGGCCTCGGATCCCGCTCCCTGTTGCCCCAGTACCCGCCCTCGAGTCCACTTGACTCGGTCCCCTCTTGGGGTTCGCCTTTCCAGCCTGCCTTGGGCGCAGGGGAGCCACCCGCACTCCCTCTGCCGTTCCGGCCGCGGCGTGCTGGGGGGGCTGGGGTGCTACCGTTTCTTTTGGGGGTGCGGGTGGCACTGGGGGTGTTGCCGTTGAGGGGGGGACTTCGCCTTCCCGTCGCGTTTTTTTTTTTAAGGGGCTCTCGAGAGACAAGGCAGGTAGGGACACAGAACACCATAAGTAAATAAAAATCAAGCAAATGGGAAGCGAACGGGAAGCGGGTTTGCCTTCAGAAAAGTGGGCCCACATCAAGGCTTCTTAAGGCCATGGCTCCAGAAAAGTTGGCCTACATCAAGGCTTCTAAAGGCCAGTGCCTTCAAAAAAGTGGGCCCACATCAAGGCTTCTAAAGGCCAGTGCTTTCAGAAAAGTAGGCCCACATCAAGGCTTCTAAAGGCCGGTGCCTTCAGAAAAGTGGGCCCACATCAAGGCTTCTGAAGGCCAGTGCCTTCAGAAAAGTTGGCCCACATCAAGGCTTCTAAAGGCCGGTGCCTTCAAAAAAGTGGGCCCACATCAAGGCTTCTAAAGGCCAGTGCTTTCAGAAAAGTAGGCCCACATCAAGGCTTCTAAAGGCCGGTGCCTTCAGAAAAGTGGGCCCACATCAAGGCTTCTGAAGGCCAGTGCCTTCAGAAAAGTTGGCCCACATCAAGGCTTCTAAAGGCCGGTGCCTTCAGAAAAGTGGGCCCACATCAAGGCTTCTGCCTTCAGAAAAGTTGGCCCACATCAAGGCTTCTAAAGGCCAGTGCCTTCAGAAAAGTAGGCCCACATCGGCCCACATCAAGGCTTCTAAAGGTCGGTGCCTTCAGAAAAGTGGGCCCACATCAAGGCTTCTAAAGGCCAGTGCTTCCAGAAAAGTGGGCCCACATCAAGGCTTCTAAAGGCCAGGGCCTCGAGAAAAGTTGGCCCACATCTTCTAAAGGCCAGAGCCTTCAGAAAAGTTGGCCCATCAAGGCTTCTAAAGGCCATGGCTCCAGAAAAGTTGGCCTACATCAAGGCTTCTAAAGGCCGGTGCCTTCAGAAAAGTTGGCCCATCAAGGCTTCTAAAGGCCAGTGCCTTCAGAAAAGTGGGCCCACATCAAGGCTTCTAAAGGCCAGTGCTTTCAGAAAAGTAGGCCCACATCAAGGTCAGAAAAGTTGGCCCACATCAAGGCTTCTAAAGGCCGGTGCCTTCAGAAAAGTTGGCCCACATCAAGGCTTCTAAAGGCCAGGGCCTCCAGAAAACTTGGCCCATCAAGGCTTCTAAAGGCCAGTGCTTTCAGAAAAGTAGGCCCACATCGGCCCACATCAAGGCTTCTAAAGGCCAGTGCCTTCAGAAAAGTGGGCCCACATCAAGGCTTCTAAAGGCCATGGCTCCAGAAAAGTTGGCCTACATCAAGGCTTCTAAAGGCCAGTGCCTTCAGAAAAGTTGGCCCACATCAAGGCTTCTAAAGGCCGGTGCCTTCAGAAAAGTTGGCCCATCTAGGCTTCTAAAGGCCAGTGCCTTCAAAAAAGTGGGCCCACATCAAGGCTTCTAAAGGCCAGTGCTTTCAGAAAAGTAGGCCCACATCAAGGCTTCTAAAGGCCGGTGCCTTCAGAAAAGTGGGCCCACATCAAGGCTTCTGAAGGCCAGTGCCTTCAGAAAAGTTGGCCCACATCAAGGCTTCTAAAGGCCGGTGCCTTCAGAAAAGTGGGCCCACATCAAGGCTTCTGCCTTCAGAAAAGTTGGCCCACATCAAGGCTTCTAAAGGCCAGTGCCTTCAGAAAAGTAGGCCCACATCGGCCCACATCAAGGCTTCTAAAGGTCGGTGCCTTCAGAAAAGTGGGCCCACATCAAGGCTTCTAAAGGCCAGTGCTTCCAGAAAAGTGGGCCCACATCAAGGCTTCTAAAGGCCAGGGCCTCGAGAAAAGTTGGCCCACATCTTCTAAAGGCCAGAGCCTTCAGAAAAGTTGGCCCATCAAGGCTTCTAAAGGCCATGGCTCCAGAAAAGTTGGCCTACATCAAGGCTTCTAAAGGCCAGTGCCTTCAGAAAAGTTGGCCCACATCAAGGCTTCTAAAGGCCGGTGCCTTCAGAAAAGTTGGCCCATCCAGGCTTCTAAAGGCCAGTGCCTTCAAAAAAGTGGGCCCACATCAAGGCTTCTAAAGGCCAGTGCTTTCAGAAAAGTAGGCCACATCAATAAAGTGTCAGAAAAGTTGGCCCACATCAAGGCTTCTAAAGGCCGGTGCCTTCAGAAAAGTTGGCCCACATCAAGGCTTCTAAAGGCCAGTGCCTTCAGAAAAGTTGGCCCACATCAAGGCTTCTAAAGGCCAGTGCCTTCAGAAAAGTGGGCCCACATCAAGGCTTATAAAGGCCAGTGCCTTCAGAAAAGTTGGCCCATCAAGGCTTCGAAAGGCCAGGGCCTCCAGAAAACTTGGCCCATCAAGGCTTCTAAAGCCAGTGCCTTTCAGAAAGTAGTAGGCCCACATCGGCCCACATCAAGGCTTCTAAAGGCCAGTGGCTCTCAGAAAAGTTGGCCCAGTCAAGGCCCTAAAGGCCAGTGCCGTCAGAAAAGTTGGCCCACATCAAGGCTTCTAAAGGCCAGTGCCTTCAGAAAAGTTGGCCCACATCAAGGCTTCTAAAGGCCGGTGCCTTCAGAAAAGTGGGCCCACATCAAGGCTTCTAAAGGCCAGTGCCTCCAGAAAAGTTGGCCCACATCAAGGCTTCTAAAGGCCAGTGCCTTCAGAAAAGTTGGCCCACATCAAGGCTTCTAAAGGCCAGTGCCTTCAGAAAAGTTGGCCCATCTAGGCTTCTAAAGGCCAGTGCCTTCAAAAAAGTGGGCCCACATCAAGGCTTCTAAAGGCCAGTGCTTTCAGAAAAGTAGGGCCACATCAAGGCTTTTAAAGGCCGGTGCCTTCAGAAAAGTGGGCCCACATCAAGGCTTCTGAAGGCCAGTGCCTTCAGAAAAGTTGGCCCACATCAAGGCTTCTAAAGGCCGGTGCCTTCAGAAAAGTGGGCCCACATCAAGGCTTCTGCCTTCAGAAAAGTTGGCCCACATCAAGGCTTCTAAAGGCCAGTGCCTTCAGAAAAAGGCCCACATCGGCCCACATCAAGGCTTCTAAAGGTCGGTGCCTTCAGAAAAGTGGGCCCACATCAAGGCTTCTAAAGGCCAGTGCTTCCAGAAAAGTGGGCCCACATCAAGGCTTCTAAAGGCCAGGGCCTCGAGAAAAGTTGGCCCACATCTTCTAAAGGCCAGAGCCTTCAGAAAAGTTGGCCCATCAAGGCTTCTAAAGTCCAGGGCCTCCAGAAAAGTTGGCCCACATCAAGGCTTCTAAAGGCCAGTGCCTTCAAAAAAGTTGGCCCACAACAAGGCTTCTAAACGTCAGTGCCTTCAGAAAAGTTGGCCCACATCAAGGCTTCTAAAGGCCAGTGCCTTCAGAAAAGTAGGCGCCAGTGCCTTCAGAAAAGTAGGCCCACATCAAGGCTTCGAAAGGCCAGGGCCTCCAGAAAAGTAGGCCCACATCAAGGCTTCTAAAGGCCAGTGCCTTCAGAAAAGTTGGCCCACGTCAAGGCTTCGAAAGGCCAGTGCCTTCAGAAAAGTTGGCCCATCAAGGCTTCTAAAGGCCAGGGCCTCCAGAAAAGTTGGCCCACATCAAGGCTTCTAAAGGCCAGTGCCTTCAAAAAAGTTGGCCCACATCAAGGCTTCTAAAGGTCGGTGCCTTCAGAAAAGTGGGCCCACATCAAGGCTTCTAAAGGCCAGTGCTTCCAGAAAAGTGGGCCCACATCAAGGCTTCTAAAGGCCAGGGCCTCGAGAAAAGTTGGCCCACATCTTCTAAAGGCCAGAGCCTTCAGAAAAGTTGGCCCATCAAGGCTTCTAAAGGCCAGGGCCTCCAGAAAAGTTGGCCCACATCAAGGCTTCTAAAGGCCAGTGCCTTCAAAAAAGTTGGCCCACAACAAGGCTTCTAAACGTCAGTGCCTTCAGAAAAGTTGGCCCACATCAAGGCTTCTAAAGGCCAGTGCCTTCAGAAAAGTAGGCGCCAGTGCCTTCAGAAAAGTAGGCCCACATCAAGGCTTCGAAAGGCCAGGGCCTCCAGAAAAGTAGGCCCACATCAAGGCTTCTAAAGGCCAGTGCCTTCAGAAAAGTTGGCCCACGTCAAGGCTTCGAAAGGCCAGTGCCTTCAGAAAAGTTGGCCAACATCAAGGCTTCTAAAGGCCAGTGCCTTCAGAAAAGTTGGCCCACGTCAAGGCTTCGAAAGGCCAGTGCCTTCAGAAAAGTTGGCCCACATCAAGGCTTCTAAAGGTCCAGTCCATTCCCGAAAAGTTGGTCCACATCAAGGCATCTAAACAACCTGCCGACCCGAAGTTGAAACCAACTGAATTGCAACAAAGCCAGTCTCCCAGTGTTCAGACGCCTCTTCTGGCTTCCGCTGTCCGTGAGACACAATGTATCAAGATCCAGAGAAAAGAAGAACAAATCACAGTCGTACCCGAGAGACAAGCGAAAGGGGAAGGAACAGAACACGGATAGATGTAAGGATATTTATTGCTTGGTTTCAAGACTGTTTCACTGTTTGTTAGCACCTGTCGTCTTTTCTGGCAGGGTGTTACCACATGAGCTTTCTGTGACAGTGCTGGCTGCATGCCAGGCCGGTGATTTCGACCTCATCTCTGCATGACGAAAACACTGTACTACAGTACAAGATTGATCCAGGTTTCCAAAACCTGATTCAGTGCACTATTTTTGAATCTTTGTGACCTGCCAAGCAGAGTACCCAAGCGAAAGAATATGTATGCCACTAGATACTTTACTTTGGAGCCGGTGTGTCTTGCTGAATTCAATCTTAACAGCACACTGAACACACTGACCTCAAACCTGCTGAACTGACTGCTTGCAGGAACATCTTCACTTTTCCTGATGATCATTTGTCTACAAGATAGCAAGAGTTACGCGGATTCATGGTTTCAAGTCAGTGATGTGCAAAAATCTTGCTGAGTGGTAGAAGCTCGTCAAAGCGTTTCAGTAACCGTCACGCTTCTTACGAGTCGTAGCTAAAAATCAAACTCGTCATCTTTATCACTTGGTGTAGCAGCGGTTCCCTGTGTTGGATTAGTTCTTACAAGCAATCACATTGCAGAAGTATGTCGAGTTGGCATTGGAGCAAGACATGACATGTGTCCTAAGCAAAAACATACCGAAACAGCTATTCCTTCAGGATCCCCACGCAGCATTTCTTTGTAAGCTCGGTCCCAGGCATCTTCAAGCTTGTAATCCTGTTTCGAGGGTATCTTTTGTTTCGCAACTGTAGAATGTACCGTACGAACCAGGCATGATCCTGTGGCTTCATGTCCTCAGACCGTACGAACCGGGCATGATCCTGTTGCTTCATTCTCTCTCTCTCTCTCTCTCTCTCTCTCTCTCTCTCTCTCTCTCTTCTCTCTCTCTCTCTCTCTCTCTCCTCTCTCTCTCTCTCTCTCCTCGTCTCTTCCTGGCTGTCCTCCCTCTCTCTCTCGTTCTCTCTCTCTCTCTCTCTCTCTCTCCTCTCTCTCTCTCTCTCTCTCTCTCTCTCTCTCTCTCGGAAAAGGTCGCGCTGGCAGAAACGGTGAAATAATAAAGGTCGCAGGGTTGGTGAAATGAAAGCGAGAATGTGGGGTAAGCCCTGATTATTAGATTCACGGTTAAACGAAGCTAGCGCACAAGGTTTGCCTGATCTCGCACCTACTTTCCGATACCAAATAGATACTCTATTCAAACTCGGAAAAGGTCGCGCTGGCAGAAACGGTGAAATAATAAAGGTCGCAGGGTTGGTGAAATGAAAGCGAGAATGTGGAATAAAAATCCCTGGACGTGAAACTCAATGAGCTGAGATCCCGCTGCCTCCGGGTCTCGCAAAAAGAAAACAGCGCTATCAGGAGCGCAAATACAAAACTTTCGAGGTAAGGAACCTCATGCAACACAGAACGGGGTCCGGGGCGGCCGGATACCCCGCCTGTATGGATCTCGTGTCCAGACGTCTGCCAGTTGTTCAGCAGTCGGGACCCATACAGTCTCGAGGATACACTGGTGTTCCTCCAAGACGTCGCGCACCTGGCACAGGATGAGGTTCCCGAGCTCGGTCTTCGACTTCCAGTTCTTCAGGCAGTTGACGGCGGGCAAGTTGTCGACAAATATTCTGATTGTCGACAGCGGAGACCGCGAAGCCGCATACGCAACCGCAAACTTGGCCGCCGTAAGCTCGGCGAAGAAGATGTGCTGCGGTGCATCCCTCCATGGGCCCCACATCGCCATGGAACCCACTAGCCAAGCCCATCCCTGCATGCTGGCGTCGGACCACGCCTCCACGAGGGTGTCCCGCTGCTTCGAGTCGAAAACGACCCATCGATTGCCCGACAGGCGCCGCCTCACCCCCGCCAGGAACGGAAGAACGTCGTCGCTCACGCGGACCAGCGACTCCCAGCCCAGGGAACCGGTCAGGACTTGGTGCGCCAGGGTCCCCATCCAGGCAAGCACCGGGCTCACTCTGCAGAGTGGCGTGCCCCACACCGTCCATGCCCAAATGGCGGTTCCGACGACCTTCCAAACGCCACGCAAAGTCATCTGCATCGAACCGACCGAGCAAAAGAGGAGGTGCGCCTTCCTCGCCCACTCCTGCTTCAGTCGGTACCTCTTCGCCGCGAGGTCAAACTCGACCCCCAAGACAACCGGCGTCGAGCTGGGCTCGAGGACGGACTTCTCGTCGTTGACCGTCATGCGCACCTGGCGGGCGCGTCGCAGGACTCGGTCGCGCACTGCGCGAAGCGCGTCCGGACAGTCACCGACGAGGGCCCAGTCGTCGTACCAGACGACCCTGTCGTCCTTCGCAGGCTCCGTGACGACGAGTGCGGAGTCCTGCGCAATCACCGGCGAGTACGACCAGCCCATCGTCAGACGGCGCCACCGATACAGGGCCACGCCCCCGTCCGGCCTCTTCGTTCGAAGCCCGAAGAATGCCGACGTCGACCGTCCTACTGGGAATTGGAAAAAGTAGGACTTCAGGTCAACTACGACTGCGTGTGACTTCGACATCATCTTCTTGATGACCTCGTCGACACGCAAGAGGCTGAACTTCGGCGGGGGCTCCATCAGCTCGTTCAGCGGGCGGCCGTCGACGATGGCGCGCGAGTGCTGCTCGCCCTTCTCGACGGCGAATGCCGGCAGGACGCACTTCAGCGGCTGCGACCGAGGAACCCGCTCCACAAACCCGACACCTTCCAGCGTCACCGCATGCCGGGCAAATGCGTCGCTCTTCCGACCCGGCAGGACAGGCACTTCCAACAACTTCCGACGGAAGGAGTGTCCGTCCGTCAGGAGGTCGAGCAGGCCGTGCAAGCGGGCCCCGGGGCCAGCTAGGCTCCGGAGGCCGCGGAGATCGATCGGCGGCACAGCCGTGACGTCGAGCGGCCTCGTCGATCTCGGGGCACCGATTCCCGGAGTGAGGCCCCTCGTCTCCGGTGGCAGGTAGCCGAGGGGAACTGCGGTCGGGGGGTCGTAGAAGTGGGGGTGGAGCCGCAGGAAAAGCTGCCTTCCCCTGAGCAGTCTCGACCTTCGCGACTTCAACCCCCTGACCTGCCGAGGCAAAAAGCCGGCGTCGGGCAAGGGTTTCTGTCGCGTTGGGAAACGACTGTCGCAGAAGGAGGGGCGAGCTGGGTGGTGCCCGGGAGAATTGGTCGGTGCGCTTCCCGGGTCTTCCTGCTTTCCGCCATCGTCAGCAGGCGACGAGAGCAGAGCAGTCGTCATGCTCCCGCCAGGTCCTTCAAGTTCGGAGTCGGCTGGGGGGGACCAGCCCCCAGGCGACCGTTCCAAGCCGGTCCTCAGCAGCGACCGGTCCTTCCTTCCTTTCCCGCAAGAGGAGGGGCGTGCATCGTCTCCCCGGGCTCGCACGGGTTCCACATGCGCCACTCCCGCGTGGCCCCGTCCGCCGCTTCCTCAGCAGCCGCCCAGTCAGGATCCATCACCCGTCGACGCTTCAGCGCGGCCCGGCGCGTGCGGCTATCCTTGCGGATCGGCATTATTACTTGGGGAGAATGGAAATAAAATGAAAGCGAGAATGTGGGGTAAGCCCTGATTATTAGATTCACGGTTAAACGAAGCTAGCGCACAAGGTTTGCCTGATCTCGCACCTACTTTCCGATACCAAATAGATACTCTATTCAAACTCTCTCTCTCTCTCTCTCTCTCTCTCTCTCTCTCTCTCTCTCTCTCTCTCTCGTTGTCGGAAGAAATTCCGTTCAGTGGATTTAAGCAAGTGTACCAACTTCCCGATTAATGTGTCTGTCCTTCAACGAGATAAAAGGCTCTGTCTCACGTCCAGCCCTGTCTAACAGAAATGTACATACTCCTTGTTTCGGTGCATCAGCCCACATTTTCTTCTCGATCTCTTGCACATTATCGGTGATGACACGTTCCTGCTTTGCACTGGAGACAGCTGTCTGCCCTCGGTCGAAGCCCTTCGCATGAGGATCCTCAAGAAGTTCATCAACAGATAGCTCTCCGGGATATCGACTTCCTGTCTTAACATGCCCGTGAGAGGAGATGAGCTCTGCGCGGTTGCTACGATGCTTTTCTTGGTTTCCTCCACTCAGCGGCATCGACCTGTTCAATCAGGGAGAGAGGTTGCGACAACAGACAAAAGAGAGAGAGAGAGACTACCATCTCTCCGGGGAGTATCTGGTCGCCCGACTACTGCCCGTGCTACTACGGCGGGCGTAAGTCGTTTCGCCGTGGGCGCAGTGCGAGCCGCGGCCCAGGCAAAGATGATTGTTGCACCGATGGTGGCGCAGCCGGGGTGTTGTGACTGACAGACGAGACCGCCTGGCAGGCGTGTGTTGACACGTTGTTTCGCGGGTTGGCAATAGCCCGCCCTATAAACAGCGGAGGGGCAAAATATATAAGCATCGTTCACTGTTGCTGTCAGTTCCTGTGATAGCCGCAAACAGCGGCTAGTAGGATAGTATTACAAAGACGAGGGCTAGATATACGACATCACAGGCTTTGTTTAAGTACGTTTACCAATCTAGCTCATGAGAGGCATACCTCCTTGCCACTTGCTGCTGATCTTCAAAGACTGCATGGAAGTCATCTGTCATTGGGGAGGGCCGATGGAGCCGCTGCTTCTACAGCAACGCTAATGATCTCTTCGACTGTGCCCCCCGCCCCCCACCTGTCTCCTTTTCTTGCCGTTTCTTCTTTTCCGGTACGATTCCTGAAAAGCTTTAAGCTAACATATTTTTGGCAGTAGCCCTGAGAGGATACAACCCAAAAGTATAAAGCGCGTGGTTTTTCTCCGTTAGGTCACTGCCGAAGCAACCGTATCACGTCCTCCCCTAACTGGCTTAGGGAGGCGGCGTCAACCAACCCGTTAAATAGCTCCATTTGACTGCTGCCCCTCGGCGTCGACGTGACGGGAGCACCTGAGTTTCGCCGGGTCACGAGACTCTACACTCTGCTAAGCATCTTACCACCGTTGGCCAAACGGTGAGGTGGTGTCTCCCGTCGCATCCCGCTTTGCTTACTTATGGGAGGTGACACCACCTGTCGCTGTTGAGAAGCTTGTAGTTAATCGCGCCGGCCGTGGACGCATTGATATTGAGCTCGGGCAGGGTTGCCCGCTTTTTTCTACTACTGACCAGTTTCGACAAGGTTTTGAATAACGGTCTTTCTATCCCTGCTTCACTAGAACGAAAGACTAGTGCCACCCATAAAAATGACTTCCCACACAGTAACTACATTCTCAAGCGCTGGATATGACGCGGGTGTCCGAGCTAGAAAGGGGTTTTGTGACACTGATTGTGTATTTAAGTACCATCAGACCCCGATTTTGACAGAAAGCTTGCACTGACGGTGAAAGCCGGTACACTGGAATACAGGCCAGAAATGCGAAACGGGTTCTGAAAGGCTTGGAGTAGCTGTTTGTGTTGTCAAATGCTGCATCTGCACAGCGCCCTCAGGCAAACAAACGAGAAGGATTACAACAAATGCGAGTGTAAATGATCAGTAAAGAATGGTTTCTGGTCCTGGTCAGCCGCTTGGCATTGCGACTAACTGGGTTTTTGAAGGAACGGTTGCTTGAGGACGAATGGTTTTCTACGGTGGGTTGGTTGAATCAACGCTGGCGCTGCCGGGGGTGCTTTTTAGATCTGGACGAGGCACCCTTCGACTTGGCACTGTGAGCGGAGGTGTAAGTCTTGCTAGACGGTGCAACCGATCTGCTGTCATCGGCAGCTTCGGTAGTCTTCGTTTTTCGAGGTTCGCATTTCGGCATGGATGCACTGGGTACATCTATTGTTGAGGGGAGCATGCCATAGTCCACTGCCGCCCCTAGAGTCTGCATAGTTTTCTTGTACACTAAATCGACGTGGTAAAGGGCGACCCCTGTGCTCGAGTGTAATTCCATGCACAGGTCCATAACCATCTTCGGCGCCATCATTTGCTTAATTTCGTCGTACCAGCGCCCCTGTTCAAGTCCCTGAGTTAGAGCTAGCCCGATGGTGTCTTCTGCCATGCGCCGCACGCCCATCGACTTTCCCACGAAACGTAGTGGCAGCTGTGTGCCCTCGTTAGATGCAACAGTATATAGGCTGTCATGCCGTTCACCGGTGGCCGCGCAGAACTTGTTGGAACTTCGCTGCAGTCCGCAGACATAGCAAACTGCGGTTGCTGCATGCGGTTCACCCGTTGCTGCGCAAAAGCGAGTGTGCAAGTTAAAACCACAAACAGTGCAGATCGGCCGGTCACTGCCCACAGCAATGTGGCACTTCCGCAGGCGCGGCCGCATGGTCTGCTCAACCCGGCGCGTGGTTTCCCACTCATTCTCTTCATCTTCAATCAAGTCCAGGCGCAGGTCCTCCTCGTCATTTTTGAGTCCTGCGTGGCGTGTGATGGTCGTTTGGCATAGAGACGGACGAAGGACATCACCCTATGATAAAACTCTCTCTGAGAAATTTCTGTCTTCTACTTCTCGAATACACTTTGTTGGACCGCAAACCCGTCGCCCATCCTTGTCAGCTCGTAAAAAGATGCACACCTTCGAGTTGCCGCCACTGAACAAATAGATTTCTGTGCAAGCTTTCGCTGTAGTCGATGGCAGCCCTCTCACAAGCTTCGTTGTTAAGAAGCGCTGCGTTGTACCCACTTGTAAGATCGAGATGCTGCTTGTCTTTTTCGTCAAGTACCATTTGGAGAATGAATTCTGATAACTCGTTCAGCTTTGCCCGGGCAGCAAACTCATGAGCTTCTATCGCGGCCACTTCATATCTGCATTTTCGAAAGAGAATGTCGTCGGTCAGAAGGTCCTTCAGCGACCGCGCCTGTAGCGGAAAGCCTTGTCTACAAACATCTTCGGCCCACCAAAGGCGAGCTATGTATTCACGAGGAGACGGTGATGTTTTACGCACTGTTACAGCACCCAGTGAGGAAGCATCGTCTACCAAGCCCTCGCATTCGCGAGTCAGCTTCAGGTAGGCTGCCGTTTCAGGAAAAAGAGCACCCGATAAAAAGCTGCCACCAGCACTATCTTTCAGAGCTTCGTGTACGAGAGTACTGTCAGGTGTCGCTTCTCTACCAGTTTTCTGGAAGTGGAAAACCAAAGCAGAGCAATCGCTTCCCTTTAGCGCAGCAGCCACATATTCTGCGTGCTGCTGACAGATTCTCAAGTGGAACGAACGTTCTTCCGTCGAGTTCTGGACCCGCATTTCTTCCTCGTTTGCCACCAAAACCTCAAAACGTGCCTCCGCCACACTGTGTATGCTCAATGTCTGACTCTCCGCAGAAACAAGCGCTAGCTCTGAGTTCAGAAAATCATCCAATCCTTCTGGAAGAGTCTCGAAGGTGCTACAGCTCAGAGGACGTCGATACGATGCAGGTCGGGGGGCACCTGGTATCGGCGGTGTTGGCACAGGCGAAGATAGCGGCCTTCTGGATGCGAAGCAGGGCGTGTCCTGCGACCAGCGCAAGTCGGGTTGCGCAGAAGGTGATTCGGTCCCGAGGCCATCGTCTGTCACCCCAGCTGTGGTACCTTTGTAGTTTCTGAACTGAGTTCTTTGCTGCGCTGCTGACTTCCATCGCTCACGAGACGACAACGATGTCCAAGGACGGATTCCTCGCCCTTCCAGCAGGGCTTGCCGAGCAGCCAAGTGCGTACCACGCATTCCACCGGCACTGCTCGGTCGTGCCTCCCATTGCGACTGTTTCGTCCTCTGGAAATTAACACCAGCTACTTCGGTGTCTTGGACATCAAACGGCGAAGCCATATTCTCGCCGAGTCTCCCCTGTTCCTGTTACACTTTGACTATTCGAATACCAAATGGAACAATGGTTACATCGGGGTTCAGTTTAGTCGATGCGCAGTTAGTGCGTTTATCGTCAAGTGGGCAGCAACCAAACACCTTCGAGTACCTACAGGCAGCAAAGCCGCATTCTGAGTATCAATGCTAACATGCAACCAATGTCCGGCCTACAAAGTAAATTGTGTCTAAACCTGAATGATATCGCCTGTAGCACCTGTGCGTTGTGCAAGGCCGGGCACTTGGATTGGCCAAGGTTCATTCTTTTGTTTGCACAGAAAGCGGAAAGAATGACGACGCTACCACTTGCAGTCAAATCTACTGTTACAAGCAGGTCGAGCCTTTTAACGATTTTCGGTCTCCGGAGAAGAGGATGCGCTTGTTGCTCTGGTGTGCGGGTACGCCTCAAACGCATTAGAATGGAGTTGCTATCCGTAGCAGCGTAATTTGTCGGCTTGTCAAGACACTTTTTCGTCGCCCTTGCAGCGAAAGAGTGAAGGCTCGCATGTACCGCCGGATCAAGAGCTAGAGTTCATCTGATGTCGACGTACTGGAACTGGTTGCCAATTTCTTTGCCAGCAGGCGAAGTCCCATGTGATCGCTTGGTGGAACGTTGTCCTGTGAATGGGTTTAATCTTCAATGAGAAAAGACTTGTCGCTGAATAGACGACATCATCCTTACTCGGCGAGCGGGCACTTTTTACGCAACGAGCAATGCAGGATGATGAATGTGTCGTGGTGAGTTTGTTGTTGTAGTGCCACGCGGTTCAACTGGAACAAATGGGAATAAGTCTTGTTGATGGCTCTCTACACTGACTTCATTGCAGTGAGCGATGCTGAAGAGAATCTTTTTACCTCCATCCGTTTGTGTGGTTTAGGCTTTCGTCGCCAACATCAGCGAGGTCATATTGAATTACGATACATGAAGAGATTTTCAAGAAGCTCGGAAACAGAGAACCAGTCAGCACCCGTAGCAATCCACAGAGAACTGCAGCAGCACGGTATAAAGCTGTGCCCCCAAAATTTAAACGCATCAGGGGTTCAAAATATGCAGCTCATCATTCACCAGCTGAGTATGTAACCCCCCAGAGTGGTGTTTTTGGAGTGTGCCATGTATACGGGGTGGAGATATGGAAGAGTATTCCGGGCAGATCTCAACGACTGAACTCTTTGCAAACAACTTGGAACACATCCGAAAGGCTTAGTTGACGGGTGAAAATGGCGTTGCATACCTCATTGTGTTCGCGGCTGCCAAAAACTTCCATAAATGGAAACGATGCGTCATCAACTGGACCTCGCACAAGAATGAAGTCAATCCTTTTCTCAACTTTTTTCAGGTTGTTGAATGTGTTTCCGTTGGCAAGTCCGAGCTCGTGCTTCCTGTCACCTTTCATCACCCAAACATCACGGAAATCACAAGTGGTGCCCTTGTATTCCTTCTTGCCAAGCAGGAACTGCATTGCCGGATCTGATGCCACCATATTGAGGTCACCCATCAAAAGCGTGATCTGTTGGTGGGCATGAAAGTATTGGACAATGTGCTCATGCAGGAGGCAGCAGCGATCGCAATAGTCAGCCAAACGAGAGAGAGAGAGCGAGAGCCGAGAACGAAATAGGTGCGGATTGGAACGAATATAGAGGGGGCGTTGCTAGCCGGCGTTTGTGCGCGTCCCCCTTAACCGCTAAACTCGGAAAAGCAGCTTGTGATTGCATTCCATACATGTACGCCTATATGGTACGATGCCAAACCCCCCCCCCCCCTTTGCACTAATAAAAATTTTTTTGATGTCACCCCATACTGGCCCCGAAACCCCACTTGTGTGGCCCAAAACGGTTCCCAAACGGTTTTTGGCGGGCTGAGTCGAGGTAAAGGGGTCTCTGAAGGCCCACGAATAGGCCCAGGTGGGCCCAGGTGGGCCCCGGAGCGGGCACTCAGTGCGAGGGGGGGTGCCCCCAAAATCCTGAGAGCGTCTGGTTCTCTGGGTATTGCCGTCTGCTGTGGGCTGTCGTGAGGCTTGAGCGATTCCGACGTCGACGGCCCCACGCGCTGTTGCGCGCCGCAAAGGCGAAGCGAATTCAACCACCGGGCCGCCGCAGACTGACTTGGGCGGCTCCGAACTGAAAGTGGACTGAATACTTGGGGCCTCACGGACTGTCGTGTGCCCTGCGGGAGTGGGGCCTACGTAGCTAGCAGTGCCCGACAGCGTGTGGCTGTCGGGCACTGCTAACCTAAAAAACTCCGTAGGCCCCATTTCCGCTCGTAGGCTTTGCAAGCACGGTCCATAGTGTTTTGAATGCCGAAGCCACTAAAGCAGCCGTGACACTTTGCTCCTCAATCAGGTCCTTCAACTGAGAGGCTACAACTTTAGCCTTTCCCTTCCCTTTCATCCCAAGGGCTTGACAGTTGTGGCCAATACACTCACCGCACTTCCATACGACATGACTTGGACTCAAAACTTGGACCCGCACAAGTTGGAACAAAGTGCTCTTTTGGGCGCAAACTTGGGGAAAAGTACTGTTTTGGGCGCAAATTCAGGAAAACGTACTGTTTTGGGCACAAGTTTGGCGAAAGTAGTGTTTTGGGCACAAACTTGGGAAACGTACTGTTTTCGACTTTATCCCCATCATGCTGACGGAGTCGGCTTCGGGGGAGTTCGGGCGCTCTAAGAAAGGCCCGTACCGCTGTCGGATTCTGTTAAGAACTTCGATGATGCAGTCAGGAGAGCCCAAATATGGGATCCATTCGGAACCCCTTCGAATATCAAGATCAAACGGAACTCGGAGGTCTCTGCAACCGAGGGTCATCAGGGCCGCTGCTGTTGGGCAAGGGCTGCCAACTGCGGGCTACCCCCGGATCTTTGTGGTTGAGCAATTCAACCGGGACCGGTGCGATCACCGAAGCCTAACCCGTGCTGAGGACTGACTCGGCCTCCCACTCAGGCGGCAGTACCTCCTGGGCTTCCTCGGGCTCCGGTTCAACCGGAATCAACGGGCTGCCGTTGTGCACCAGCCAACAGCATGTGGGACATACCCACGTGGTGTTGAGCGCGGGACCGCAGGCATGAGGCGATATAAGCATCGCCACAACGCGAACAGTGTCGTCCGTTGGCGACATCATGGGTGGTGTCGCATGATGAGGAAAAAACGCATTGTCTTCGTCCCACAGCAGCCGGGCGGCTCGCCGGATAGTACGACTGGGATGGTATCCAATCTACGTTCGGTAGATCCATTTGTTTCAGGTAGGCACAGCCGGCACATTTTTCGTTGTGCGCACGTGTGTAAACCCTGCTTTGAGTGATTTAACACAGCACGCTGCCATCCGACACTTTTTGACATAGACAAGCAAGCTTGTTACCATAAAAAACTGCGGAGGAGAGCACACACCTTGCCGCCGCTTGGCTTGTTTTCGAGTTCTTGTGCAAATCGACACATTTCGTAGACGTTGCTCATTCGCGCTGACTCCGAAAGAGTCAGATGCGACGTGAGAATGTTGATGTTGCCAAGCTGCTTAGTTGCGACCGTAACCGACAGGCAAACCTGCTCATTTTTTTTTTGCACGTCAAATTGTTCTACAAGGGGGATTTGCAGGTACTGATGAAAGTGCTACACACGAGCAAAGCGGCTCCCTTGTTGGTGATCGGGACTTCCAAACAAAGCATCATGACGTGGTTTCGAGCATCGTTGATTCAGGGCAGACTGGACGGAAATTGATGAACACATAAAGGTTTTTGCGCATACCCGCTGATGCTCATCTCCGCTGTCTTTCGGCCAGTAGCGCGTCAATGGGAGTGCTTCAACGTGAAGGACCGGAAGCCTGGTGAAAATAGCCGGTCCTTCTGTCTGCACAGCTAGGCCTCTGTCTCCTTGGAAATAAGTCATTGCCGGCACCCAAGCCACTTGATAGAGACCCACCTGCTCCAATCGCCAGAGAAGGTGGTCTACCTGATGTGTTTAATTGACCAGGTCAATGTTGCAACGTTTTTCCTTGAGACTTTCACTTGTGCCTCCGGATAATAAGGAAACGAGGAAGACTTTCACGTTGGTGAATGGTGTGATGCTTTCTGCAGTGAGAATGAAAAGTTCCTGAGTACCTGATGTCTGGTGCTTTCAGGCCCTAACTGCGAGCCAATGTTGTCGTAGCGCACCTCTTGAAAAGCAAGGATATCGGGTGTCGGTCCTTCCAATATCCCATTTACAATAAGAAGTAGCCGGTGGTTCCACGGATTGTTGAAGTTCCATATGTTGTAGCAGATGATGCAAAGCTCAGCCTTGGCCTTCTCCTCCGGAAGGCCATACCAAGTGCGCAGAACCACCGTTGACTCGTCGTCAAAGGTCTCACCCGATAGACTACCGGCAGGCTGCCAAGTGTGGCGAACGAGGGAAAAGAGACCTTCTCTGTCACCTTGGATGCTGACATGATGGCGCACGGTCCTGTAGGCTTCTGCAACGTGCTTCTCAAATGGCGACTTGACCGGGGCGTCATCAGCAAATTCAGTCGTTAAGTCAAATTCATAGACGACACCGAGCAGCAGCTGTTCCTCTGTTGTGTTGCCGTCCCAAGCTCGCATCTTGAGAACGAGCGGGTCCTTGCCGTCGTGGGAAAATGTCATCAGCTGCCGGCGCGCGCGCTGTATCCCCGTGATCTGCAAGTTTCCAATGTGCGAGCACTGGCGACAGCGGCCCCAGTGCTCGTTGATGCTCTGCGTCACGAACGCCATCACCTCACTGCCACCTTCCCATTCCGCTGCATTCAGCGGTAAGTCCTCTCGGTTGCCGAGTACATTGCCCCAGCTCCCATCAGCAGTCCCCACAAATCCGGCAGCAGCCGCAACAAGTGCAAACAGTACCACTGTGCTGAGACACACCATATGCACCGCCTTTCACAGGTGCCGCAAATCCGAGGCGCCCCCCCTCGCCTGGCCCTCCCTTCCTTCTTATGATTATCAAATTCATGTCGACACCAGGTTACTACTATTAGTAGCTACAAAACTATTGGCGTTGATCTGGGCAGTTCATAGTTCCTGGTTCGGGGGCATAAAAGGGGAAAGAACCCAGCAGGGTCTTCAATCCAATATGGACTTGCCCCAGGCACGAACCCACATGTTCTGTTGCCCTCAGTGCAGGTTTCTTTATCCATGAAATCCTGGACAACGCACGCATGTCAACAGGCCGGATGGCTCCACTGGGAGCCATCTGGTACCATATAATCGGGCTACGAGCCGAGTGCCAGATTCGGACCGCGGTCTGAATCTGGTAATTATAGCTAACCCCCTCGCCAAGACGGAAATCGCGCTCTTTTCTGCAGTTTCACGTCTACAGAGTGCGTTCACACAGGTGCAGACGTGTGAAACGCTCGTCAAGCTGGGGAACTGACTTTTCGTTGACCGCACTACCCTGAGCCCAAAATCCTGGACTTGGTTTCAGGTGGCAAATTTGGCAAATGATCATGATCAGAAGATCCTACTTGGGCGGTTCAGTTTCCTCACAATGCATGTGGCTAATAAAAAAAAAAGGCAGAGCAGTGTACTCGTAAGCAAAACTGGCAACCGAAAAAGTCTCGGGAGTTTCAGCTATCAGGCTAGAACCACCGACACCACAGCACTACAATGCCGCGTGAGATGGGGAGTACAAGGAACAAGAGCAAGACCGACACCAGCACTTAGAGGCACGAGCCTTTCATGTAGTGCCAGCTCTTATTGTAATACAAACTCTTTTTCCTGCTGGTTCAGCATCAAATCCATGCTCACACAGCAAAAAAGACGTGGCTCGGAGATGTCAAAGTGAAGGAGGAGAGGTAGAGTGGGGAATTGCATGCAAGAACTGTAGTCTGTTTGGGCTGGTTGGAAGATATTGGCCTCGGTATAGCCTTGGATGTGCATTGTTATGGCACTGCGGGAGCAAAGGGGGGAAGGGGGCCAAGCGTTTCGGGGTTCGTTGTACTACGTTGAGTTTGCGGCTCAGACGGCGACTGGGTTTTTGCTCCGCAAAGCGTCCTTGTCACAGACTCGTGGGCCGTGTTTCGTGGCTCTCAACTTGTTGGGGCCATTCGAAACGGTTACTTTCGTGGTCTTCTTCTTGTCCGTTGACGGGTTGGTTTTTTGGCTGTGCTCTTTCTCGGACGCTTTCGCTTTGGCGCGTTTGTCAGACTTGCCCGGCTTTTGCTCGTCGTCCACTAACCGTTGTTGCTTCTTCTGGTACTTGAAGTAGTCCATGGTGCTCTGACAGCCCGGTGACACAGGCTCTTGCGGCTCGTGCCTGCTGGGGCGGCTTTTCGTGCAGTCACCCTCTGGGCGTGACTCGTCGGTGCCTGCTGATTGTCGCTGCTTTTTGTTCTTCGATTTTTCTCCCTTTTCATGGTCATCGTTCGAGGTGTCAGAATCGGTGGATGACCCCATGCTGTCGCTGAACGTAGTGGCAGACATTGAAGAGCTGATGGAAGGAGACGATGGGGCTGGACTGGATTTGTGATCGTCTTCGGGACGGTGGGTGGGCCGTAAGACTTGTTGGCACCACTTTTCTCTTGCTTTGACTTCGTGAAGAGTTTCCTTTCGAACGCCGTCAGCTTGCGCTTCAATTTCCTCACCGGCTTCGCATGCCTCTCGAGCATGAAGGTCCGACTTCTTCGACCGCCACACTTGAGCAATACGGGCCTTTGCTTGTTCTTCAGCAGCCTGGAGCTTCAAAGCCCTCGTGCCCCTTCCTTCATGCTTTTCTCTGTCCTCTTCGTCACCTGGGTCCTGCTTCTGCGCCTTTCCAGTGGCCAGTGTCATCGTAGTTGAAGTTGCGGCATTAAGCGTCTCCGACACGTTCGCCACCACCTCCGTTTGAGCTTGCATCACGTCGTTTAACGCCGTTGTCACGCCAGCCTGTGTCTCACTGAATGCGGACCACACGCGAGATAAGCCTTCTGCATTTTCTGATGGTGGCGCGGAGTCACTCTCTTTGTTTTCACCAACTGCAGCTTGCGCAGACTCGGCTTGCCTGTTGACCTTCTCATGCGCCTTCTCTTCCGAAACCGTGTTCTTGTTCTGCCGAGCAGCAGTTTCCATTTTTGAGCGCTTTTCGACTTCCTAACTGGTGTTGAAACGTTTCTAGACGGGTCCTTTTTTTCTTTACGGAGAAGTGTTACAAGACACGGTTCCATGTGAAGGCTTTCACAAAGATTGCTCTTCTGCTCTTATCTCTCCAGGGTTTTGATGCGACAATGCTCAAATATTCCCACAGGATTCCGTCCCAATTTTTAGCAGGTTTCACGCTAAAACTGCTGCTGCTGCTGCTGCTGCTCTCACGGCTCCACTTAACCATTTTTGCCTACAAAACGGCTTATGCACATTTAATAGTAGTGTTTTGGATGCGATAATGCGATACATATCGCATGCGTATAGCGTTCGACCACTATGCCTTGGATTTTTCCCTGACCCAATGCATCAGATTGTGAATTCCAAACCGACCATTTTCGGACCTACAGATGGCAGAATACGTCGGCTAAGTAGTTTCTGTGACATTTCTTCGTGAAATGGATACTCCAACCACAACAAATGACTCGTTCTATCTGTGCAAACAGAGCCCATGCAATAGTAAGAGCCTGTTTCCGAATGTCAGGCCCCAGCGGTTGACAAAAGTCTACGGTTCTGCTCTAACAACCGACAACACCATGTCCGAGGAATTCGACGTCACGGATGCAGTCCTCCACCTTTAGTACTATCGACCTGGTGCCACACAAGGTAGGGAAGGGGAAACAAAGGCAAAAGGGGGGGCGACATCCTTTTAAGTTGTTCGAAGCTCTTTGGCAGACTCTAGGGGCTACGGGGATGCAGAACGCCGGGAGGGGTCTTGGAAAGTGCGGTTCAGGAAGAAGGATTTCTTCGTATTCCACGCCCCCCGTCAGTGGTTCTCACGGAGACATGGGCAAGGTGCAGCACAAACAGTTCTCGAAGCACAGGCGTGAAACACATTCGAACGTGAGTGAAGACACGCTTGAATGATACTACTGAAGACATCAATTCATTGAGGTGACAGCATCTGTTTACTATACTTCGAGGAGGGCCTCTATTCTCGGCGTGAAGAATGAAATTGTTGAAAGCTTGGTTGCAAGAACAAGATGACTAGGCGACACGGGAATCTCGTTTCCTTCACAACCTTGGTGGCTGCGTGGAATAGTCGTGTCATTGCTCCGTGTTTTGATCGTTTGATCTGTTCACCCTAGCAAGAAGGATACAAAACAGAAGACCGGTGAAAAGTGATGTGATACATGACGAGTGACTTTCTCGGTCTAGCCGTTCAGCTCCGCAGTCGTTTGTACACCTCACATCTAACAATAATTCGGTCTGGACAAAAATAATAGCTGTGGGCCAGACAAAAGGAAAAGCTAAGACTGGGGTATCCTGCTGTGCGGATCTGTTTCCGTCTCACACGGTGGATTTCGCAATGTGGTTTCAAAAGGTGCCAAAGGCCTGTCTGTTAAAGGGCGAGTGAGCTTTTGAAGAGCTAGTAGAGATACTTTCTGTGCTTGGAATACACAGTGTTCGCAAGTTCATGCCACACCTTCGTATTGGCGCAGTTCAGGTCGGGCAAGAAAAGCCGCATTATCTGCTATTCTTGGTTGAGTGGCTCCTTCGAGATTTCTTTGCCGTCGCCGCCGAAAGACAATTCTCAGACTGTTGTCTCATCGTCAGACTGCAAGCCTTCAGGTTTCGAAGCCAGGCGATAACTCAAATCAAAGAGAATGACCCTCCGGTTGATCACTTCTGTCCCAACGTCGACGGAAGCCGCCTGCTTGAGACTTGATAGTGGTCCTTGCATGCGAGTCAGATCCTTTCCTTCGAACGCTTTTTCCAGGAGGATACTTGCAAATCAGGAGCCCAGCGAGGAACTGGGTCATCAATCAATCGACAAGGTCGTTTATGTCCCGAAAAAAGGTCGCCCTCCTAACGCGCCGTCCGAACGGAGCGAGTCGGAGCCTTCTGTGAGTCACGCGGCTTTTTAGTGGGACCTGGAGACGCTGCAGTTGTGCTGCGTCTCATCGCGGTTGTGACAGCTGGAGAGCGGCTTCTTCGAGGTTCCTTCGCCAGCGCCGTCCCGTCGGCACCCGTAGTGAGCTGCGCCTCAAGGTTGGCCCCGTTGTAGAAAAACGGCTGATTGCCGTTGGCAGCGCGGTACGTCTCGCAGAACTGCGCCAGCTGCTTGTCGATTTTCGGCAGCTCCTTTTTGATGGCGTTGCGGACCTTCTCCTCGCGGATCAGCACCTGTGCCATGTTCTTGCTGCGGTCAGTCAGCCGGTCCTTGTCTTGCGCCGCTCGGTCCATCGACGCTTTTTCCTTCAGGATCTCATCTCGCTTACGGAGAGCGGCGACGATGCTTTTGACGGACTCAATCTTCTGCTCCATCTCCAGGACTTCACCTTCTACAAGCGTGAGGTTGCTTTCGGTTGCAACATCGGGAATCGGTCGTTGTTTCTCGATGATGTCTTTTGCGTAGGCGGGGTCGGTTGTTAGGTTGAAGTACTCCTGCCACAGGCTTTTCAGGAAGAACTTCGTCTCGGAGACCTGCAACGCAATGCGATCTTGGTGCTCCTGCAGCAGTTTGTCTTTCTTGTCAAGCGTCAGGTTCAGCGCCTCTTGCAGCTGCTCGCACCCGCACACCAGTGCCGCCAGCTTGCCGGGGTGATACACCTTGTCGGGGGCGGCTTGCAGCGTCCTGTGCAGCTGCACTACCGCAAGCCTCGTTACCTTTTTCACGCTGCTTTCCCCGTCGTGCTGCAGCACCTCTGACAAGAAACGGTCGAAGTCGGCCTTTTCACTTTCCTTGATCTTCAACACGGCGCACAGACGCTCGACCTCAGCTGTCTCGTGTTCCAACGCCGCTTTCAAGAAGTCTTCTCTGTTGAGTGCGGATTCGTTAATGACCTCGATGCACCGATCTATTTCGTCTTCTGTCACCTTTACTATCAAAGACGTGTCTGTTGGAATCGGGAGAGTGCCCTTGGAACCGAGATCTTCATGCAGTGCATGCAGGAGCTTGAACAGCGACATTCGCTCGTCGAAAATCATGCCAAGCTCGTGCGTGTGTGCTTTGACAACAGAGACCTGCGATACAAGCGGCCCTTCCAGCGTATCTGCGGGTTACGTGAGCATTCGAGAAGGCTGAGTGTCGCTAAAATGCTGCTTGCTTTTAAAAGAGGTTTGAAAGACTCCAGAGCTGGTGTGTATGCGTTGTACGGTACCCTCAATACGTTTTCCTATGGCTGTTTGGTGAGCTGGAGGCTCTACATGGATGCTTGCTGCCGCGTTCTGACGACTGTTGGTGACATTTGGTGACATTTCTCAGAAGCATTAACGCATTGAGCGCCCACTCCACAAAGCTTGCTCGCTATTTTAACACTGATGCTTCTGTTGTTCAGGTTTTTTTGGGTTGGTTTCGTCCTACTGTTCCCCTTGTTTGATTGCCAAAGCATGTCGTTGCGAGAAGGGGCCGGGGATCACACCTGCGACGCTGGGCGTCCAACAGAGTTTCTGCTCTAGCTGCTTTGCCTTGCTGACTGCAAGCGACAGCTGGTCCATGAGGTGTCCGTGCTTCTGCTTCTCTTTTTCAATGGCAGACTTAAAGACCGCGCTCATGTTTGCCCAGAGCTCGCTCATAGCCGCGCTGCGGTCAGCAGATGGAGTCCCAATGTCGTTCCACAGCGCGTCGAGTGTTTGCGTGCAGGCGTTAAATGCGTGCACAGCAGCCTGCGCCTCCATACCCCCTGTTAAATCGTGCTGCACGAAGCTCGAAACACGTGTCGGTGAATCGCTGATGGACTGCACCTCTCGGCCGAAGTCGGGACACGGATGCTTTACAACCGGGCATCCGGTTAGCGGTATTTCCTGCACCGTCTCGACATCGTCTGCATGGAGCGACAACATTTCGCAACTCATCGTAGCCAAGCTGGCGTGGAGCTCCCGTATATGGGCCGGCTGCAAGGTGTTTGATTTCATTCTGCGCAGAAGACAACGAATGACCGGTCCTATATTAGCACCAGGGCTTACGCTCCGTTTTCGGTCTCAGAGAAAATACGTGTGGTCCACATGTGGACGCTCAAGGTTAGAGGGAAAAAATCCTTCCCCCCTATTTGCGGCGGGCAAAAAAAAATAGTGCCACTACCTTGGCGACACGTGGATGTGCGGCCTTGGCGTCTTGTGGGCCTAGACACACTGCATGTGAACCTGAGGCAAGCACATGTGGAGGAAAAAGTAAATCAAAATCCACATGTGGTACCTGTGGATCCACACGTGGGGGAAAGAAAACCCAAAAACTAATCCCGGATTAACGTGTGGAAATCCACATCCACACGTGGAGCGTAAGCCCTGATTATGTTATCCGGAAATTCAAGAAGCGACTTACTCGCCTTGGCGAACGGGAGGGGCAAAGGAATCGCTCTTTCCTGTGCACAGGTGTTGATTATTATGATCGCCTTTTTCGTTTTTTCCTGGCACAGCTTCCTGTTTGTTGCTTACATTTCCCCTTCCGGGCTGGAAATAATGGTGGTGCGTCGCTCATAGGAGTCATCCTCTCAACAATTCCTGCTGGGCAAAACCATGACGTGGCAGGCGCATGGACCTTCAGATGTCGTTTATCTCTGTCACTATTGTGCCAGTATTTTCATTGACAGTACATGTGCGCGGGACTGCGCGAAAGACAAGAAAAGCGTACCTGCGACGTTGACGAGACATCATCACCTGCTGCCTGCCACACCTCTGCTGCTGTCAAGGTGGCATTTCTTCCTCCCTTTGCTGCTGTTTCAGAGGCGTAGCCGCCAGCTACCCGAAGACTCGACACCATATTCGTGTAGGTTCGCCCTACAGGTGGGTGCTTGCCCTTTTGTATCCCTCTCGAGGCAGCTCTCGGTGGGTCAAAAAAGGTTCCTGTTGTTCGGTGTCGATGAGCCTTTCTACTCTGAAAAGTTCAGTCCATGGATTCTCTTGAACCTCGACCCTTTAGCGCGTTCTCTAGAGAACTTCCCAATTGTAGTTCGAGTGCACCCTGCGTGTGTTCGGCCACATTTTCGTGTGAACCAATTCTACCAGGAGCAGCAATAAACAAAGAACGGGACCTTTGGAACCAGTAACCAAGACCGTTGCTGTGGCGTACAGCTAGCTTGGTGGACACTGACGTGGCCCGCCATGAAGTTAGTACAAGGAGGTGGGCTCGAAGAGAAATTGAGAAGCAAGATCGGGCGTCCTGTGTCCAAGGATCGGGACACTTCCCTTTTAGGGCGGCTGGTGTGGTTGACCCCCGCGTAGACTCTCTGGTTGGTAGAGCATCGCTGTGTTTGGCATGAGCTTACAAGCGTCGAACGCAGGCCGATGAGAGCATTGAGCAATTTTGAGTACACGAACCACATGGATTAGCATGCACATCGGAGCAACGACAGCGAAGCAGCCGTATCGAAGGCCCTTTGGACGACCTCACGACTAGAATCGCATCTACATTACATCGCGTCACTCGACCTGTGTCTGGCCTCTCACGTAGACGCATCTCGACGGTGCGTATTCGACTCTGCAACGGTTTGAAGGACGCGTAAACAACGGCTAAAGCAATCCCGCCCGCTCTATTTCGCTCTGCTCGCCTCTGAAACTGCAAACCACGGTGCTTCAGAAGTAAGAACAAGACTGTTTGATAGAAGCGTCATCTGATGCAATTGTTCTACTGTCCAGCGGTACAAAGTGTTACTACCACGCACACGCAGGATCGTGGTTGGGCCAAAGACACGCACGAAAATGTGTAAAAGCGACGAGGTACGGAGCTCTGGTATCCTCGTCCTTTCGCTTCTCTCCGTACTGCTACAGCAAGTGTAAATCGTTCCGGGGGCGCGCTGCGGGTCGCAGCTCTGGTACAGTGGGCGATGATGCCGAAGAAGTTTCTGCGGAGCGCCTCCCCCTCGTCGGGGATGGGGCGTCCTGGCTGGCCGGCGGGTGGGTTCGCCTTCAGGGGATTGTCTTGTTCAGCTGCGGGCCCTCTTCTTTTTGGCTGCTGCGCAGCCTACGGCAGGCGGTTAACGGGTTAACATGGAAAACTTCAGCTTCTGGCCCATGAACGACGGGTTAATCCGGATACACGGATTTGGCGATTCCTGTCCCTGTGTCAGCGCTGCAAATATTGTTGACGGCTCGTGCAAGGTACCCCTGCCACAAAAGTTTTACCATGTGATGGTACCGAAGGTACTACACTACTAGACGCAGACTTAATGAGCCTTTTATCCTGACCGGCAACGGAAAGGCCACTATCAACGAGCTGCTTCTTCGGCTTCATTTCACCTAGGACTCGCCAACTAGGAACCGCTCAGCGACGAGATTAGCGGCCTGGTACGGACTTTCGAGCGGCAAAAAGTGGCTGGCGACAGGGAAGAAGTCGAACTTGGGCAGAACCATCATGTTTGCCCGGTAATCGCTCTCGCTGCCGAACTCCTCCTGCAGGCTATAAAAGTAGCAACCACTTTCCGGACTTTGCGACGCCGCCTGCTGCATGGGAAAGAAAAAGTCAGAAAACCTGCGATTCAAGTACACCTGCACAGAGCGGATACTGGGCTTCCCAGGCAGCGGCAGATCCGTCGGGATACCAAGAAAAAAAGCTGCCTCCGCAACTGGGGGAAAGACAAGGGAGACTTCACCATCGTCGGTTTCCCGCAGGCCGTGAAGCTTGAAGTTGTGAAGTATTTCCGGGTGGAAGTTTCGGATAGGGTACTTCTGCTCCAGATAAGCCATCGCCTCGTCTCTGCTGGGCCATTTAGCCCGTCGGTGCTGGGAGGACAAATACTTGCTGACAGGCCCTATTCGATACCGCATGAGAGGTTCCATGAGAAGCCTTTTCAACGGCCTGTACATCGGCGGGTCAAACAACGCGCATGCCTGAGCAGACCCGCCATAGCTATGCAAGGCGCCCAATGTCAGCAATGCCCCCATCGAGTGACCTACCGCCAATATACCCTTTCCCTGAAGCTCATTCGCTACTCGAACCAAAGCCGGTTCCCAGCTGCAATCTTCAACTCCGTTCTTTGCGATCGTGTCGTGCACTTCCACGTATGATACGTCGCACTTGAACAGCTGCGCAAGCTCATTCATGAACGGGGTGTAAACCAACGCTGGGTATCCATTCGCCGGAACGAATACAATCTTCGAAAATGGGCGCCTCCTTTGTAGCCGCGCAGCTCGTTCCGCAGGTGTGATGACACGATATTGCGGGCGTGTTTTCGTGAACATGGCCACCGGAGACTTTTCTCTCCTGCCCTGCCCCGGTGAGTCGCCTGTTTTCGTTACATGTTCCTGCTTTAATTGCCCAAGTGCACGTGGCAACCATATACGTGTGAGGTCGGCGTTGAACGCCGAGCACACTATGTATACGCCGAACTTCAAAAAAACTGGTGTGTAAGCGTTCCCCCTTCTTTTGCTTCTTTGGAAGGTGCAACCATTGGCGACCATTTCACATTCTGGCCCCCACACACGGAACTTGTGGCTCAAAACGGGTTTCAACTCGCCCGAAATTGGCACCTGTGTTGACTTCGAGTACGAAAGCAAGGAGCAGCAAGTCTATCTTTCGGACAGAAACTCATCTTCTGATATCTAATGGGCGGGCAGAAGCGTTGACGGCCCACTGTGCTTCTTGCAGGGTTCTCGTATAATGTGGCTTGCAATCACCAGGTATCAAACCTACCAAGGCGCCTGCCAAAATAGTTGCAAAGTAATGGAGCGGGAGCAGATGCATGGATTACAGGAAGCAACATCTCTAGAGTGACGGACAGACGAAAAGGAACCAAAGGCCGCGCATGCTGTACATGCGTATCCTTTTTTCCTAAAAGAATAATATATACGGGCTGGAAGGCAATTGGTTCTGGTTCACGAGGTGACGCGACGGATTCTCGTCAGGCAAGGGTGCCGTACTCCCGCTGCGCAGCGACGTCGAATAAGTGCTCGTATCAGGATTCGGGTCTTAAAACCGTCAGCACACCTGTGCTCTTTTTCTTTGCGGTTGCGCGCAGGGTTTTCCATTATTATTCGGCCGAGCATGGACGGGTTAACCTTTTCTTGGGCAAGCCACGTAGCGAAGAAATTATGTAGCACAAGCCCCATCGCAAAAAGTGCAAGTTGGAAATGACGATCGTGTTGTTTACCTGCCAAGCCAGAGCAAGTGCTCATTCAGTAGCATTTTGAGTAAGTAACAATATCTGACGTTCACCCGGGGGTGTTGCCCCGGTCGAAGCACTCTTTCGCATCCCGGCTGGTAATACCGTGGAGGTTGGCATTCCCGTGGGAGAGAACGCGCATCGCATTTCTTCTGGATTTGAATCGCAAGGTTTGATGAAATTGGATGTTTTGCTAACCAGTACTCTTATGGTGCATTGTTGTTTGATCGATTCTTTGGTGTCAGCGTACTGTGAACAGAATACTTCCGCCACTGCAATTATTCGTCAAACCTGTGCATGCTGCTGACCTATCTGCACAATACAAGACAGCACAGCAGCATCTGTTCTGCGTTCATTGTGAAAAGGTTCTTCGAATCAACGAGGAACCACATAATAACGGAGACTCGGTAAACGAAGGCGAACACCCGACTCGGAAGATTCCTTGGTAAGGGGACGAATTGCATGCTGCCACGTTTCGCCCGAGCCCATTGATGTTGTACATCGTACCGGGGCAGCAGACAGAACGGCAGCAACCGGAGCTGCGGCTTTGGCAACAAAAGGTCAACGCTGCTTCGGAGTTCTCACCGACTTCTCACTGGCATACCTTCAATTCTGGTTTGTGAGCAGAACAAGTGCGGCTGGGCAGCAACGCGACGGTCCAACTAAGCCCAAGGTAGATAGTTTTGAGAAACGGAGAACATACAGTGCAGGCACTGGACTATCCCACTTGCATTTAAAAGCGTTCAGAAAAGTACTTTGCGGCTGGGAGCCAGTTCGGTTGCTTGAAATTACTGAGCGTGGAACTTGCCATGCAGTTGTTCAAGGGGCAAAGGCTGCCGGTCGTAGCCGTGGTACGCCCGTAGGACCTCGTACTGCCGCCTTCTTTTTCTTCTTGCTCCACTGTTGGACACGAACCCTTCTCTTCTGTACTGGATCAGCAGCTGATCCGGCCCGGGCCACTTCAGAAGGGTGGCGACACCCCCTCTTGCGAGTACTGGTGGGGATAGCCTTCTAGCATTTAGCGAGGTCTAAATGTCCGGACCGGCGGTGTTGTTTAGTCTCCGGTTCCAGCGTCTTTATTACACGCGTGGTGAAGCCCGTGTTCAGTTCTGCACAGCCCCCGCCAGGTAGCTACCGACTTCGCAAATCAAACCACCAAGGCGCGGCATGCGGCAGTTTGTTAACTTGATTGGCGACGGGTTCGACACTGAGGACGACAGCTACGCTCAGGAGCGAACTTGTGATGTTCTCGTTTTGCTACAACATTGCGTCTTCGCTGAAACCGGTGAATTTGTCATCCGGTTTCTGCGATCTTGCCTCTCAAAGAAGCGGTACTCGGATTGATCCAACAAGCACCACGAATGCATGGTCGATTTACCCTCTCCGTCGTCCTGCACGCCCGTCGCCCTGCACGCGGGTGTACAGAAGCTTCGGAACCCCGCCCCATGCCTTTTCAGCATCACGCCACCGACCAAAACAGGCGCCGACTGTTTGCGTTGTGATGGGGCTGTTGCTGCGCGGGCTCGATTTGCGGTTTGGGAGCCGGGTCGCGCGGGGCAGGCCGCTTTCTTTTCGGAGAGACGACGGGGTGCTGCAGGGAAGCTGACGACAGGGACGAGACAGAAGTGCCCGGGTCACCAACGATGTGCGGTTCTTCGCCGTCGTAGTAGTATTGGATGCCGCGTGGGGGTGCGTCGAAGGAGGTCATCGCGGGGAAAGGTTGCTGTCGGAGGTACTGCCGATGCTGCAGGTCGGTGAGGGGTGTCGGAGAACGGATCGGGAACGGGGCTTGATCAGTCTGATCGAACTCGACTGTGACGGAAGCACCGACTGGTTGAATATGGTGGTAAACATTGAAGAACATTGGCTCCGTAGAGCTTGATCTATCGACGGTTCGTCGAGCAGCGTGCCGGACACGAGTAGGTGTTGTGTTCCCATTTCGATTGCTCGAAGCGCCGTTGAAGGGCCCAAGTTGGAACGAAGGACCGTCGCAAGAATCGTTCCAAAAGGCAGAACGCGTCTTCGGGCTTTTATTGAAGGAAACGGGCGTTTTGATGACCCTGTTGTTGGACCCCGTTACTTTACCGGGCCTCGGCTCCGTTTGATCGTGTTCGTCGACGGGGGAAGGGAAGCCTTGTGGTGTGGATAGCGGCGTGGCCTTTGATCCGCGAGAGGAAGGAACCTGAGACCGGCTATTTCCTGCGTCCAGACTTTGCAAGGACTCTTGTGGTGTACCGTTCAGGCTTCCTGGTGGGCTGCATGCTTCGGCTTCGCGTGCTGATTGCCTCAAGAGGTCTTCGGCTGCAAACAAGATGTTTTGCATCACGCTCTTTGCGCGCGCTTCTCTCTTCGCAGGTTGCTCCGGGCAGTCTTGCAAGAAGAACTTCGTCTTCCACGCACCCACCGCGTGCCCCGACGTCACAAACGCTGTCGGCTCGGCGTCGTCCGACTCAACGCCGACGGAGCGCCTCAAGCACACTCTGGCTGTTCCGAGTATTGTTCCCAAACAAGCTGATGGCGCAGCAGCGTTGGCTTCGACGACCGCCTTCGTAAGGGCTCCCGTGTACAACTTCGCAAGACGATGACCTTCGTTATCGTCGGCTGTGTGTGCAATGGCTTAATGTGAGTAACATCCGAAGTAAGGTAAGTAAAGTATACCACTTTCACTAGTCGGTATTGAGTTTCCGACAGGCTGCTTTTGGGTTAGCATGACGCGTGCAGAAGGTGGCACCCAAAGGCTGTGGCTTTCATCGTTTTCGACGGACCCGAGTAGGACTGGACGACCTTCCCAGACCCACACACCACCTGGCCTTAAATGTATCCTATAAATAGCAAGAAGGTTGGAAGGAAAAGATGCTTGCATACGCTCAAGCGAATACTTTGCAGAGGCAGCAATTACGACGACCAGACCGCCGGCTTGCTTGGCGTTCGTCTGCCCTTGTGAAGCTCGGGTGTCTGCCGGTGTGTCGCTCAAACTTTTGCTCATATACTGCACGTTCCCACTGTCTTGAAGTGTGAGGGTCTGTTGAAGCAGTCCTGACACGCTGGCGGCCGGAGTCATGTCGCACACAACATAAAGCGATACACCAGTGGGAACACGCGAGAAGAACTGCCGAAACCTCTGCATCGGGACTATGTCCGGATGACCAACCGGCTGGCAACACATCAGCCCTGTGTCGCCAGTGAGCCCGATAGGCTTGCCGATGATGAACAGGTAAAGGACATCACCCGGGGCGCAGTCCTGAAGGAGCCACTCAAGGAGGGACGCAATCGAAGCATTGGAAGGCGGATCCAGCAAAACGCGGGTCTCGACGCCTCTGTCGTCGAGCATTGCCTTCGCCTGCTTCACAGCCGTTTCGACAATACTTCGGTCGAGCGACAGCGTTTCGAGGCACTCGCTAGCAAAGGTAGTTGTGTAGCTGCACGCGATTATTGCTCCTTTGGTACTGCGGGATTGTTCATATGCCGCGCGAGGGTTGGAGTTATCACCGGAACGGCGGAAGGACGGTGCAGGCGATGGTGCGAATGCTGCCGAGAGGGAGAGAGGCGTCCCGAAAGTCTTGCGATAGAGAGCTCGCAGCTCGTCGCGTGTCACTTTTTGGTCAGCATTTGAGTCGGGGGCAGGGACACCTCCGGTGGCAGTGGACGACGGTTGGGAAGAGACCGAGTGGCTGCGAGACTGGGGGAGCGGCGCGGGGAGGAAAGCGTGCACATTGTGTGGCTTCGCAATTTTCTGCGTTTCGGGCGGCAACGACGGCAGGTCGCTGGAGCGGGAGCCGTCGGATCGCTGCGTGTGCTGCGAGTGGGACGCCGCGGGGAGCGCAATCTGCTCCATCGAAGCGGCGCGCACTCTGATTTGCGCTGCGGATGCTGCCGAAATCGGGAAGTTGGGAGACGAGTCGCTCTGGGCTTGCGCGTGGCACGGTTTGTACTGCGGTGAGCCGTCGCCGCTGCTGGTGGGGTGGAGGGGGGCAGGATGAGCCGGCAGTTGCCTGCCTGCACTGTCTCTGCGCGGGCCTGCAGCCCCGGTTTTGTCATTCCTCGGCACGACGGGAGGGGTCAACCGAAAGGACCCGCTGTCCGCCGTCAGCGCGCCCAAGCTGTCCCTCCTGAACTCGGGGGGGAGCTTCTGAGCGTCGTGCATGGGCGGCAGCGCCCGGTGACTGTCGACGCTTCCTGTTCCAAAACTGCTCCTCCGGCCCGACGGTTGGAACGCTGCGTCTTGCCTTGGCGACTGGTGTCCAGGCGCGTGTTGCTGGTACTGCAGCGGCGGTGATAGCTCGTCGAGAATACCCCCCGCATCATAGTAGTTGGACGGACCGTGCGAGAAGCTGTCAGCCTCGAACGCGTTGTCGCCCTGCGGGATCCCGGTGCTGGCGGAGACGGGCAGCGTCCGGTTGTTGTCGGTGTTGTCGTTGGCGTCGTCGTTCCCCGACGATGGCGGTGCGTGGATTTCGTCGTCGATGGCTTCGACGAGCCGGTCCCACTGACCTTCAGGCGGCCGGTACTCTTGCACCGGCGCTTCGGCTGCGGGAGTAGTTGTCGCCCCGTTCCGCGGACCCATCACACCGCGAGTCGACAAAGGCGGCTGCGCATTGGTAACGCTGCCGGATTCGTCTTGCTGGTGACTTCGTTGCTGCTGTTGGTTTTGATGCTGGTGCTGATAGTGTTGTTGTTGACGTTGCTGTTGTTGTTGTTGTTGCGGACGGTGTTGATGTTGGTGTTGTTGTTGTTGTTGCTGATGTTGTTGCTGATGTTGTTGTTGTTGTTGTTGCTGTTGTTGCTGTTGTTGGCGTTGTTGCTGATATTGTTGTTGTTGTTGTTGTTGTTGTTGTTGTTGTTGTTGCTGCTGTTGTTGTTGAAGTCTTTCGCGATCTTTTGACTTTGCCGCCAACAGTAACTCTGCACTGGTGTGCCGCTGAGTGCTGAGAGCAAAACTCGTGGAGCTCTGGTCTGATGCAGTCGACGCAGCTGAGCTTCGTCGAGCTCGAGCGCGCTCTTGCGTTGCACATGAAGACACAGAAGGCGTCGGTGACGTAATGACAGTCTGAGGAATGTCTTGCATCAAGGAATCCGCGACCTCAGTCGGACTGTCGCCCTTAGTGTGGTGCTTCCCGTCTTTCTTCCGCCTCAAGTGCTGCTGCTGAGCGGAGCTGACGATCTGCTCCAGGAGTGTCAGCTTTTCATTCAGCGATGAGCCGTCGGAACCAATAGCCAACTCCCTGCTGAGCACTTCTATCAACTGCGCGGGTGGGAGTGTCTTCAGCTCTGGGATGAGATCCGTCCGGACGTTTGCGAAGGGCCACGTGTTCGTGATACTGCGCGACAGGCTGCTGAGGGAGCTGGTCGAGCTAGAGTGATCGTCGGCTAGGGTACTTGCGCTCTGCTCCCGTCTGAGTGCGCGCGAACCGGCTGTCACCGGAAGCTTGAGTGGCACGATGGTACGGGGTGCGGGTTTGCCGTCGGCCAGTTGTGAATTTTGCCTTCGTAAGTTGTCTGAGCTATGCGTGCGCGAAGTATTGAGCACGTGCAGGGGGAGAGCGGGCATGCGTAGGTCCGCATTGTCAGTTCTTCGCACATTTATACTCATGTGTTGGGCCTGGTGGGGCGGGGAAGGACTCGAAGCTCTTTGGATGTGAATTGCCGGCGGTGGAGGGAGCACCTTACTGCCCAGCTTCGAAAAGCTGCCGCTGAGTGTGGCGTCTTCCTCGTCGTCATCGTCAGGGCCTTCGATGGAAAGGATGGGGGGCGTGAATGTCGGCTCGCTCTCGTCGTCTGTCATGGAAGGGGAGAGAGAAGCCTTTTCGATCACATTCATGTCGAAATGCACCTTCTTTGGAAGAGTAGGCGAAATCGATGCATCCGTCGGCGGTGATGCAGTGACCGACTCATCGGACCTCTTCCCAGGAGCAGGCTCTACCACAATCCTGCAGACATCGGAGCTTCCTTTATTCGCACCACCCTTCAAGGTCGACCAAGCCGCACCTTCGGCAAGTCGCGGTTCCAGTCCCGAAGGCATGTCGTCGTCACTCGCACCATCCTCGCTTGGCTCTATCTCCACGTCTCCTTCTGTTTGCCCTGGGTCCGCTTTCCCACTCGAGTATGGCATTCGCCCCGCTACTCCTCTGTACTTCGAGGGTAGCTTCTTTCGGTCATGGCAACCTTCCACCAACCCCCGGCCTTGTGTTCTTTAATCAAACACAATTGTGAAGAAATAGAGAAGGACAGCCGTCGTCCGTACTCCTCGCCCAGTGGCCGACCTCAAAATCCAACGTCTAAATTTGTCCCACCTCGGGAAGATGTGGAAAATGCTGTTTCACACCAGAAGCGATTGTTGAGAGGTCGCCCTCGTACGGTGAAGGGAAGGTACAGAACGGTTCAGCCGGGGAGCGAAGCCCACCTTTTCTGAACTTTGCCGCAAACCCCTTTGCCGGAGTATAACTTGTCGAAAAGGCGTTTCGATGTGAAACGGGAACCAAAGCTCAGTTGTACCTCCAAAAAAAGCCCAAAACCTGCGCGGGCACAGTTATGAGTTGGCTTGCACAGAAGCCAAGGAAGACCAACCTCTGAAGGGGCGTTCGGGGTCCGCTTATTTCGGCCCATGGCTCATGCAGAACGACGAGACAAGAATTTGACCGGCTTTCATTCAGAAGCAAAACGACTACTTCGAATGTACACAGCCGGCAAACCGCTGGCGTTAAGGTGTGAAAAGGTCGCGTCATCGGGTGATGACCGAAAATGGTAGTCGACGCTTTCGCATTCCAACGTGAGAACATGCCTGATGCTGTCACACACTCCAGTAAACTCAGAGAAGGGATTGAACACATCCAACGAACCTTGCTTTGGAAACCTTCGATGTTCCCGCCCTCCCGAGCCACGTAGATAAGGTACAGGGGTACAGCACAGGTGTTGCTAAGTCTACGCCATGAAGCGTTGGAATTGGGCTGCTGGTCAAGAAACGGCCGGAAAACAAAACGGAGAAAAGCAGTGCAGTTGTTGGCTCGCGCTGGAAAGCGAAAGCAAAAACAGGCTGCGAAATCAGGACGGGCACTTTCGCGAACGCATCGAAGTATGGCTTCCGCTCCCGGTATCATGATATCAGAGAATACCCGAGTCCGACCCTCTGGCTCATTCCCCATGTAATCCGTTATGCAATCACTGTCGGGTCGTCGCCTCTTCCAGTAGCCTTTGACCCAGGTACTGGAATTTTGAGGGGGGTGAGGGGAACAACCAAGGGATCCCTGGTCCCAAAATTATCGCACATAATCGGCATGCGATAATATGCGATAATCCATTATATTTGTACAGAGGATGTACCCCTGTAGGGGTGGGTTCCGGGGGAAAGCTTTGTGACTTTCTCTGGGGTTTGTAGCAAGAGTGCTATGAGAACCTGTCCTTTCTGGCAACCACATCCAGATTCCGTTGCCGCCCCAGCGATCGTGCCAGCTGATACTACGACAGCTGAAGTTGTCCAGACGCTCCCCAGACGCAAGAAGCACACTGGGGGTCTCCAGAAGACAGTGTCATTCTGGAACTTGACAAACCGCCGAAACAAGACCTACGAGGGAAGACCATGTTCGGCGAGCCCCAGTGAAACAGCCGGAACCAGACAAAAGCCCGGCGTGAGAGATGTCCACGCACCGGCACCAAAACGACTTAAGCGTTGGTGACACGGGAGCCTCAGCCTTCCCCGGGAAGTGGCGACAAGGTTTATGCTCTTTACGCTGCCTGGATACGCCACAAGGAGGACGAAACTGCTGTTAAACGGCATAGAAGCAGCTTGCCTCCAAGGACCGCTGGAACGAAGCCAAACCCGTGTGTCCGCAGGACGTACCCTTCGCTCAATGGAAACTGAAGTTTCTCATCAAGGCGTTACGTAGACCGTTGGCCGTGCAGTCACAAAGAAGAAGAGAGCCCACAGCGCTACAATGCGCGATCCCCCGCGAGGCGAGCTCACCCGCCAGCCAGAGATTGACATTGCAAGAGGCATCTGTCTGTCGTCGGGTTGCTGATGGTCTCGGCCATGAGTAGGGTACGGAAGTGGGTGCAAAGTCATGATATGGCAGGCGGCGCCCTACCAGTGCAAAGGTTGTTTCGTTGGACGACTTCCGGATGAAGCAGGAGAAAATACAAGGAACTGTGAGCTTGATAGACACCCACAACGTCACGGCACGGCCTTCGGCGGCGGCTAAACGCCTTGATTGGAAACTTCAGTTTCCATTGGGCGAAGGGTACGTCCTGCGGATACACGGGTTTGGCGTCGTTCCAGCGGGTCCGAGCAAGCTGCTTCTATGCCGTTTAACATCACTTCTGTCCTCCTTCCAGCTGCAAAACGGGGTGGTGTGTGAATCTCGGCATTGTACACCTTGTCGCCACTTCCCGGGGAAGGCTGAGAATCCCGTGAGGCTCCCGTGTCGGCAAAGCTTAAGTCCCTTGGCCGCTTCGGCGCCTCCTGTGCCGCCGCATGCTCGTCCTGACCGGTGTTACCCAGTACCCACGTCGGGATGGATCCTGTTTGCCAGTGATGATATTTTAGTCTTACCGGTGAGACCCGGTATGCGCTTCTCATAAGTCTCATCAGACGGGTCGTATGGAGTCTCGTTCCGGACAAGGATGAGAAACCTGCCTGGAATCCTGTCTCATTCCAGGAGCATTCTTCCGCCTACGTGAAGTCGAAGAAGAATCAGTCGAAGTACTTGTGTACTTCAGGACTCGTACCATGCTCTATGACGTCCCTGGTTGGAAATTCCGAAGGCCAGGGTAGACTGTGGTATCCTCACAAAACGAGACGGACCATTCGACTACGTCCTCGAGCGCCAGCGCCGCTGGAACTTGCAAAAAGGAGTTCTACCTCCATCATCAGCAGAACCCCATGTTGGATGATTCTAGTAGTCATGCGCAAACTTCAAATTTGCAGAACTCACTTAAGCCATGTCGGCACACCGATCCTACTATAAAGGGGCGAGAGCTGCCTGTGTGTGTGTGCGTGTGTTCATTTTGAAGGTGCTCGGAGCCACAACGTCTGCTAAGTGACAGCGCGGATAAGAAGTGCACCGCCGCCATGGACAACACGAGCAGGATGTTCCAGCTGGAGTGCAAAATATGCCCGGGAGCAGGAATCGAAACCGGAAAAAGACGCGACAATGAAATTTGCCTAAACCCTTCTCACACAACTGTTACTCAACGGTCGCCAGGCTGTATCATGGTTTCAACAAGCACCTTAAGCACCTTAAGCCCCTTTCGCACTTCATACCTGGGTACAGCAGGGCAGGCAAACAGTGGTTCCTTGTGCAAGGATGTAGGAGCTTCGTGGGCACACAACGGCGGGACCTGAGGCAACGGCCGCGTCGTGAAGTGGATTTCGGTAAACTTCCTCGACACGGCGGCGGGAGCGTCGCCCAGCGGGTGTGACACGACCAAGGCATGGTACCCACTGTTGGGGACCAGGTTGCGGATCTCGCACAGGCGCTTGCTGGCCGTCAGGCTGGTCTCAAAGGTTCTGCCTTTGTCACCACTCAGCAGCACTTTGTACTCCAGATCTTTCCCGCTGATACCTTTGGGCAGATCTTTTGGTTCGTTCCAGCGAAGAACGACGCGTTGCGAAGTCACGTAGTCGACGCGAATATTGTGCGGGTTTGCTATGCTCGGTGCCGCTCTCAATAACGGTCCAGCCCCGTTCGATAGAGTCTTGCTCGCTTTGCTTGTGGGGGTACGCGACCGTCGCGTGCTGTCGTACAACGGCTGCAATGGGGGTTTTCTTTCTAGAAAGTTGGCTTGAAGAATATCTAGGTTATCCTTCTGCAAAAAATAGTAAGAAATTAGAAGGCCCCTTTCTTCTGTATGCAGCGCTTGCAGCTGAGAGGATGCGGCGAAGTAGCCGTTGATACACGTGCATTCGTTCGATAAGTCTGTGCTACCGACCAGACGGCGTTGTGTCTGTACCGAGGTTTAAATCACGGTGCCTCGAGGCTCTGCTGCGGACGATTTGTAAAAAGTGGGCATACTGTAGTGGGGGGCATACTGTAGTGGGGGGCATCTGTAGTGGGGGGCATACTGTAGTGGGGGGCATCTGTAGTGGGGGGCATACTGTAGTGGGGGGCATACTGTAGTGGGGGGCATCTGTAGTGGGGGGCATCTGTAGTGGGGGGCATCTGTAGTGGGGGGCATACTGTAGTGGGGGGCATCTGTAGTGGGGGGCATACTGTAGTGGGGGGCATACTGTAGTGGGGGGCATCTGTAGTGGGGGGCATACTGTAGTGGGGGGCAAACGAGTCGCCGGTGGCTCGCCGGGCCTGCGGACGTTCTGCGTGATGACGCCGCGACGCTTGATTTCGAGCCGGCGGCGGCGATCCAGCAGCTGGCGGGGTGGCAGCGCGGCGGTGGGGTCCGCAGAGGGGCCGCCGCCCGTCACTTCCCTCCGAGCGGTTTGTCTGGCTGTTCTCGAGCTCGCGTACCGGGCGGCTGCGGCCAAAGGCTGTCGGGGGACGGGTGACGCCGCCGTTTTGCCAGGCACAGGCACAGGGACAGGCCCACGGGGTGGACGTGAGCTTCTCGCAGGAGGCGATTGCGCCGACTGCGTCGCCGATGCTTCGCTGTGTGAGCTCGCAGAGCGCCGCGGGCTTCGTCGACTTCGGGGGGACCCGGTTTCGTTATATTCATCCGACGAGTAATCAATGCTGGCGCTGACACTCGAAACCGAGGCACTGTATGTGGTGACGGTGGTACCTAAGGACAAAGAACGAGTTTTTCGGGACACGTGACGTTCTTTTTGATTACTCCCCTGATTTATGATCAGCTTTGAGGCCCCGCTGAAACCGATCTTTGAGGTGGGTATGCTGCTCGTAAGACCTTCGACTGGCATCAATCCAGGCTGTCGCATGCCGAAAGGAAAAGACCGAATATGCGTCAAGGAACTGCCAATAGAAAAAAAAACTGGGCGTGCCTTGAATGACTCTTTGCGGCTCTGACTCTCCTTTGCCGCTGGAGCTCACAAACCCCACACAAATGGGGCGTATGGTACCCCCCCCCCCCCCCCAGGGGTACCAGTAACTCGGGGCCCGGGCCGTGGAAAATATTTTCCAGGGTTTTTGGCCCTGAACGATTACCAAAGGAAAAACTCTCTGATACGAGATGCAATTCGTTTACAATTCCATTCCAGGGCCCCAGACTGTCCTTGATCTCAACGGATTCAAAAGCGTTCAAACACGTCCTCGGAATGTATTTTTCAACACAGCCACGAAACCTGAAGGAGGTTTTCAGGTTCTGGCAGGTCTAGCTGGCTGCATAAAGGGTACCACGGCTCACCGAAGGTCACAGGTGGCAAGGGTTTGTTTGTGCGCACTTCCTTCAAACCTATTTTGTTCATCTAACGGGAGTGAGGATAGCACGGTGCCATCGATCTGTTTTTGTTCTTGACAAATTGCATTTGTTCAGTGCAGTCACCGGTCGAATTGACAAAAAAAAATTATTGCTCTCGGATTGACATTCGACCGGTCAAAGCGGTCGAATGTGGACACCGGTCGAATTCGACCGGCGCCCGTGTCGATTCGACCGGGCAAAAAAAAAAAATTAGAAAAATCTGCCATGGGTAGTGCCTCACAGTAGTAGAAAATGGTGGGAAAACGGAAAGCTTTGACAAAAGCCAAGGTCACGGGGGCAAGGGCAAGCTGTTGGATTCCCAACTCCGCTCACCAGCTCCCAGATTGCAGTTTGTTCGGCTGCAGCCAGACTACTGGGGTCTACAACAAGGTGGTGAAGCAGCAGCACACCCACGAAGGCACATGCCAAGGTCACAGCAGTCATAATGAGGCCCACCTACAAAACCAAAACAGTGTTCCATTGCCTCAGGCATCTGAAGACTCCACTGCAACCCCGAAACTCGTCGCTCTGGGCCCATCTTTTGTATTGTGACAGTGAACCTGGGTTGTCGGCCTGTTCATGGCACTAATGATTCACAAGCGAAGCTACTGGAAAAGTCGTATTAAGCCGTCCTACTACTGAAGCACGACAGTGTACTAACTTTGTGAGACAGCCCGTTTCAGCTAAAACCCAGAGTTTCAAGGGAACTGTTATTCTAAAACACCACATGTTGTTTTCCCACGCGTAGCGTGGGAAAAATCTTTTCTGGCATAGGATGGATTTCGACCTGTATTCGCCAGTGCAAAAAAAAAGTTGTGGCAAATTCCTGTCCAAAGAAAAAAAAGTTTTTTCGGAAAGTGACTTGACCGGTCGAGCGGTCGAGCCTGACTGCACTGCATTTGTTAGACACAAAAAAACTTTTTTTTTTTTTTTGGGCCGGAATTCTAAAAACCCGCATTTCGGAAAGTTTTTGTCCAACGTTTCTCCAGGGCATTTTGACCATTTCACCTTAGAGCCTCCGCCCGCTCAGCCCATATGGTAAATGCACGACTGTGAGCTTTTTTTATCAAATTTTATCAAGTTTATTTCTTGATTTTTTCTCGTCTTGCTCTCCGCTTGTGGAAGCTGCAATATTGAAGATTCCATCCTTGGATGGCGTGAATACCGTGGACCAGGACCCTATCTGGACCCTAGCGCTAACCCGGGGCCCGGGCCCTGGAGACTCTGGATTTACAGGTACCCTTGCCCCATTTGTGTGGGTTTGTGAGCTCCTATGCATGACACGGGGCCCATCTGGTGAGAAATAACACTCAGAAGTTGCTTTGGGGCCCAAAAATACCCGGGTTTGAATTTTTCTTGCTGAAGAAGTGCAAAGGTGGGGAGGGTTGCAAGTACATGTGCAACACCGCACTGGTCCCGTATGCGCTGTGTTTCGGTCCTAAGAAGTGCTAAGGTGGGGGGTTCGGCTTTGCGACAAAACGACGATACCTGCTGTCAGCGGCCTCCCGGTACTCCCCGTCACCGCCGTTGGTTGAGGTGCTGTTCTTGCTCTTGCTGCCGCTGCTGGCTTTGCTCGTGGAAAGACGTGCGCTGCTAGTAGAATGGTCAGGCACGGCTGCAACTAGATGAGCTTGTGGCACCGGAGCAGCAGCCGACGGTGCAATGTCATCGCCAGAGCTGTAGTCGGTGCTGCTCCTGTGTGTGGTGCGTGTGTACTGGAAATCTTGCTACACGGGAACCTAAACATCGTGTATGTGCACAGACGCCAACAGCGCGCACAGATTCCGAGCTGGCCACAGCGGACCGAGCTAATACTTCTCACGGTGATACCAAGTACCTAGGGAACATGCATTTCTTGATTCGCCGCTACACCGCAGGCTCGCATAAAAAGTGAGAAACCTACCTGCTGCCCGAAGATTTAGAGTAATCATCTGCATCGTCGCTCATTCGCCTTCCTTCGTTTTGACTTTTTGTTTGCTTTCCTGTTCGTGTTTTCGAGTCAGAGTGGCAATTCAAGCCGGCAGCAAAGAGACGGGGAGTAATAGCTGTTTACTCTCTCTATCGGTACTCTCAAAGGTGCCTTACGATGCGGCTATCGTTCTTTTCTTAGAAGTATTTCTATCGGAGCGAGGACGACTCCCTCAATGGTCCGCCAGACAGGTCAACAGTTTCCATCACCCATCACGTGTAAGTCTCGAGCCAGGGTGCTCTGCAGGTCAAGTATCACACGCCTTCTGGATATTTTGGTATACCTCGGGATTACTACGAAAGCTCACCCCCGAAAGGAACCTCTCGGTAGTGTCGTGTGCTGTGGGTGCTCTGGTGCTAGGGCTGGGCTAGCATTTTCCGATCTTGTACTCGGGTTTCTTCAAATAAATCCATTCAATTCATGACCCTTGCCGGAAACAGAGGGGCCCCAGCAACCCAGAACTCGAAACCTCCACTCAGGTGGTCCTAAAATGCTCGGGGGAAAGACTTGTCTCAAAGTAGCTCGTCGTCATGCTTGTGTGACTTCCGTTACCACCCCGCTTCTTGTTCGGTTTAGGAACTCTAGTCTAGAACGCCTTCGCGTTGAACTGGAAGGCAACCCGGGGATTGCAAGTACTAAAAGTAGCAAACAAGAGCTAAGCAAGAAAGGACACCGACAATCGACAGCCCGAGATGTTAGACACAAATATCTAGAGGAGGCAAGACGCAGGGGCGCGTAAAACTCGAAGAGATCAAGAAACATAAGAACAAAATACTCAACGTAGCTGCTTTGACTCCGAATGGAAGGGAGAAAATATAGGGGTAGAGGAGCAAATACAGTGCAAACACAATCTGATTTGTTCTTCGCTTACACCACCGTGTGTCTGTCGTGTAGGGGTACCCGCACCTCTCACGTCCGTTCAACACGTGGTTCGGTAGTTACAGCACTTTGGGATCCCTTCGGTTCTTTGTCTGGCAGCTTCGTCGAGTTTCCTTCCGCTTATGTAAAACAAAAGGGAGGGTTTTGAGCTCCCGACTTGGATACAAAAAAAGGGGAGATCGTAAAAAATGCGCCGGTGAGAGCTCGCATCGTGTCCAGCTGCTTCAGTTCTTTAACCCAGCATGAGGCTAGAACCTGAGCATCTGCAGACAGCGACCTGAGTCAAGACAGGCAGCTGTAGGTCGTAACAGCCAAGACTGCCGCCGCTACAACAGCACCGCAAATCGGATACAACAGGGGGGGACGGGTAGTGGACAATTGGGCGTGGGAACGAAGGCGCTGAAATCGTCCCGTGCTAGTGGAACGCTTCACAAATCGATGAAGAGAGACTGACAAAGGGTGTCGTCGTTCGTGACGACAATCCACGGGGGAAGGGAGTGAGACAGGAACACCACCACTCGCGTTCGCAGACTTCAATAGATATCCGTAGGGGGAAGACTGCAAACATCTTTGGCCGGTAGCTGAAAAAGCCACGTACCTCACCAGATCGGTTTGGGGCTACTGCGGCCAGGATGAGGCTTTCGGTAGTTCATTCGCACTGTCGCCAAAGGCAACGTCGCCGAAACTCGAAATCACAGCAAGTGATTATTGTTGCGTAATCTCCAGAATAAATACACAGTTAGGAACCTGGTGGCCACAGAAAGGTTGAAGAAAAACGTGCAGCGTGTTCTTTGGTGATTGATTTCCTGTGTATTAGAAAGTCTTCGGTCCTGGACAAGTCGTCACCGCATTTCAACGTAGCGGGCTCTGGTGGTCACGGGTTCGCCAGATCCTTGTACATTTGATTTTTCCGGTTGAAGAGGCAGCAGCTGATCCGGCAGGGATGGATCTGGCAGGTGAGGAGCGACATCCCATCTTTTTTTTGTGAGCCGAAGTGTACCGGGGAAGCCGGCTCAACCGTCACGTGTTCTGCAGAGTCTACGGGCCAAGTGGCAAGAGACGGTCAACCTCAGGGCAGAGTGGACGGGGTTGTGGCAGTGCAAACTCTGACTCAATCTCTGCATGCTGCGGTTGACTGCTACGCTCTTGCCCCGGCAAAGTGGCCGGGGCGTTGCGCTCGTGGATGACGCCGCAGGAAAAGACCCGGCGATGGAACTTTAAAAAGGGGTCCGATGATGATACTGGACCGAACGTGCAAACTCGGGATAGAAATTCCGAGAATAACAAAGCGTCAAATCCGACTTCACGATCTTATTCTGACACTGGGTTTACCGAAGAACAGTTCTTTTGCAGCCGGCGGCAGAATGGGACGAATATCTACGGTATTTAGCGTTGCTTGCATTCGCCGACTGAAGGATAGGTGGCAGCCGTATCAAAACGCACTTCTTAGTGCTGACCCGAGTCTGTTGGGTCTGCAATGGTCGCGCTACTCGGTCTACATTCTTCCTTCCGTAAGGGCCTAAATAGGCCCATGCCAAAATGGACCGAACTTTGCTCACCTCTGCGGCGATTGCAAGTCCTTGCTGAATCCGTTCACACGTGAGGGCGGTCGTTCTCATTTTTAGACTGTTTCTAATTTTTTTCTTATTTTCTCTTTTCTCTCCTTCGGGACACTAACGTTTTTCTGTAAATGCGGCAAAGGAAGAACCAACAGCCGACAAAAATGCCCCTCATGAGACGATGGATTGCAAGAAGGAGAAGGAAAAAAAACTGAAACGGACGAGCCGGCGGACACAGTTTTCCGACCTGCGATGGCGAGCGGCGGGAGGAGAACTCCCGCGGCAGAAACGGGCTGTGCTCCAACCCTTTGATCGTTGCCCTCGGATGAGCAACAGTTGTCACCACAGTTGTCACAGTGCGTGTTGGCTGTTAGGCGGCGCACTGCTACAGAGAGAGTGATCGTGCCGAACGAGTGAACGCTGGTCGGATTATTTTGCCTTGTTGAAAGTTGCTGGGTTTGTCTTGTACACCCTATCTTGGGCACTGTTGTATTTTTCTCTTGCGCGTTTTTAGGTGCAATCAACTGCACTTAACGGTGGATGTCTTGACTCTGGCAACAATGGAGACCTCGGCCGGCTGATAGGCAATGGAATTGCAGACTGCTTGTCCGACTCTCGATTCGACGATGATTCATCAGCACACAGCCGGTCGAATCCTACGTGCCAACAAATCATCCGAGTGTTCAGGTTTCTCCAAATTATACACTTGGAAATAAAGTCTGTGTGGGCTCTCCGTTAGCTTCAGGATAAAAGGTCTCGCCACTTCGTCTGTAAATTTACTTCGGTCATGAACCTACTTTGTCCGGCCAAGGCTTGACCGGCACCATTTTGGTTGGACATTTGTTTGGACTCGTATTCCTCGTTTGATTGATTGTGGTTGCTCGGCAACCGTCAGAATGGGGGGAGAAAACCGTCAGAATGGGGGGAGAAGTCAGTTCCTCAGTTGAGTTGCAACGTGTCGTACAGAAGAGCTGAGCTTTAAACACTCACACCACTTTGCTCTATCAGTACCGCTAGTAGACGGCTGGATCCGTCTCGATATCAGAGGTCGACATGGAAGGGGTGCAGTGGCCACCCATTGCTTAAAACCCTTGTTGCAGCCGTTAAGGACAAGCAAACTCCGAAACGAATCCAGCCTTTTGAGTAGACACAGTCATTGCTGTTGAGCAATCCCGCGAGTCTCAGGTAAGCCTTCTCTGTTTGGGCACGACTTCGCGAGAGAAAAACCCTGCTGGATTCTGGAAACGGATTCACGATAATACTCTGCCGAAGTGAGGGTGGATGTCTGAAAAGCTGAGCTCTCGAGTTCACACGTGCAGTAGTCGATACGCAAGCGAGCGCGGGCTAAGCAATCAGACGTCGACACGTTCTGGGCTCGCGCTGTCGGATTCATCGCTCGCTTCGTCGTCGCTGGACTGCGGGGAGCCGCTGCTCCCTCCGTCGTTGTCGTTCTGCAACTCGACGGACGGCGAGCCGGATGGGCTGGAGGACATCGTACGCCGGTGAACGATCGCCGACAAGCGCGCGTTTTCAAGCTTCGCCGCGTCGAGCTGTGCCTGCAGAGCCTCCTGCGCGGCGCGGTGGCGCTGCTGGTCGATCTTCGTCGACTCGCCGACTGCGGTGAGCAGGTTTTCGATTTGGGTCTGGTGCTCGTGGCGGAGTTCTTCAAGGTCGTGCCGGTTGGCTTCCTCCCGTTGGTCCGCTTCGAGGACCAGCTTGTCCGCGAACAGTTTCAGAGCCCCTCGCTCAGCTACCCAGTGACCCTGCTGCATCGCGTGCTCGATCTCGTTGTCCTGCAGGCATTTTGCCCTCGCCTCTGCTTCGCCCAGCTTCTTCTCGAGCTCCTCTGTCTTGGCTACCGCCGTCGCCAGCTCGCGTTCACTCTCCTTCCTGCGCAGCTGCTCGCTCTCCTTCAGGTTGTTGACGATACCTTCCTTCTCCGCAACGCGCTGCTCCGCCTCCGCCGTCGCCTCTTTCACTTGTGTCGCCATCACCGTCTCCATCTGTGGCCACGTTTTCTTTTTCGAGACACTGCACGCGCAGCCATGAAGTATGCAGGAGGCCAACAGGCTACTGTTGAGGGAGAACTATAATATACAATGGTAAGGCGTCAAGGTAAATAATAAGTCGAGTGAAGGCTTGGGTCTTTCGGGAGAAGCCGCGAGCGAGATTCTTCGGTGATCCAACAGCCAGGGCTTCCCCCATCAGCCAGGGCTTCCCCCATCAGCCAGGGCTTCCCCCATCAGCCAGGGCTTCCCCCATGCAAAACTCAAAAATGACCCGGCAGTCGGGTAAAGTGGCATTGGCGGAAGGGGGGGTCCCGCTCGGACCGTGGGGATCGGATCGAAGGACGGGCTGAGGGGAGCAGTGAGCATGCTGAGTGGATTGAGGAACATCCTGGGAAAGAGCAAGCTGCGAGGTTCGGGGAACAGGTTGAAGGTACTTGTTGAAAAACGCTAATGACAAATCGATAAGGGGGGCGGGTCGGGAACAAGGAGAGGGAGAAACTGCCTGTACTGTTCGCTGCTTTCAATTCCTTCGCGACGTCCCAGCAAGGGCTAGTTCCTTCTGCAGGTCCTTGGCTAAGGAAACATAAACAAGTACGCTTGAAGCACGTAGATGCACTAAGCCGGTCCATCCCCTCCTGATAGTCATGTACTGTGGTACGCTGTTGTTGTTAGGCAGCTCCAACAATTCTGTGCAGCTTCAGCTTCAGGAGCTTACATCGTCTTTGGGCAAGTCAGACTAAGCAAACTGCTGATCTCCTGCCGATTGAAAACGAGAGGACACTTTCATACCCGGTCGAGAGTACGCTCGAGCTCGATGACATAAGATTGCTGCGACTTCTTGTTGGCTTCGAGGCTGGTGACATTGGCGCCCAATCGCTTGTTGGCTCCTTCCAGCGTGTGGATAGTTCGCTCCTGCAGTGTTAGATGAGATATATCGCATGAATAAGCCCGGATTTGCCGTGCAAAGTGCACGGCAAGTGCGCTGTCTACCGGAATGGACTCGTACACTTTTCTACCACGCTTACTAGCACCCTATGAGAAGACAAAGCCATACCAGCTCGGCTAGCCGGTCATCGCCGCATGCGGCCTGCTTGAGACGCGCGATTTCTTCTTGCAGCCGAAGCGTTTCAGCTTCGTGTTCCTGCTGCAGGTGGACTACTTTTGCTTCCGCTTCGAGCCTGCGAACCTTTTCGGCAGCGACTTGCTTCTGCAGTACGGGTTTGTCGTTTGTAAAATTGTCTTTGTTCTCCACATGAGTAGCGGTGGTATACACTTTCCCACCGGGCAGTGCCGGCAGGCTGAGTAGTGGTAAGGCATGAATCGGTGAAGTGGTGAGTAGTGGTAGCAGTAGAGCATGAAGTAGTGAATAGGCGCTCGGGTTTCGATCCTGCTTTGGTGAGGACGATGTAGTACGCTGGCTTTTGTTGTACTACTAACAATGCATTGACAAGTTACCCCAAAATGAAAAGGCAGACATGGAGAAGTCCTTCCGCATCGTTTGACACAGGGGCGGCGCGCTGCTGGAGCTGCTTCAACTTTGACTCCAGGGTTACTCTACGGCGCTTCTCGAGGTCAAGGTCCTTCAGGACGTGTTCAAGACGGGCGGCGAGGTTCGTATTCTTGGAGCGAAGGTCGAACTGTTCGGAAATCAGCTTCGTGTACGATTGGCACCCGCCAACCGTCGTCGGCGTCAAGACCACGTTCCGCCAATTGTCGACCTTTTGCGTGATTTCGAGGCAGGCGTTTATTTCAACAGCGGTAGTCGGGTGCGGAGGACTAGTCGCTGCCCGCTCCTTGCCGTGCACCAGCATGCTGGCGAGTGCACGCTTTGCAGTGCGGCCTTCGTCTTTTATCTCCTAGTTGGTGGGTACGACTTGTCAGGGGAAATGACAGCAACACTTACGACAACGAAACCACAAAAAGTGCCAATACAAGAACCTCTCAAAAGTTACTTCCGCGCACGCAAAAAGGTACAAAAATGACCATCGTTGACAACTTTAGTTGATGCTGATTGCCCATGATGTTTCGTTTATCCGTGCAAGACCCGAACTCCGGTACTGTTCGTACCTGCAGCGAAAGAAGGCCCGGACGCTTTGTCACTATCGGTTGATTGGCTGAACCGTGACTCAGCCAGTGTCTGTCCGACCTTAACAAAGATGGAGACCCTTGTAGGAGAACGGGAGCTTGTACACACCGTGGCGATCCGGCAGAACAGCAAAGCGCGTTCCAACGCAGTTGGGTCCCCGTCGTCTGCTTCAGGGGAGGCTGCGAAGGATGGGATGAAGAACAGAACGTGCTTTTCGCAGCGTTCGGAGGAGAGTCGCATCGTATTAACGAGGAATTCCGCGCCTTTACCACCAAGGGTGGCCCGGGGTGGTTGTTGTTGCTGTTGATTTGACGCATGCGAGAGTTGCGAGAAGAGCGAGCAGAGCGACGAAGCGTGCTCCTTTTGAGACGAGTAACCGATGTCAACCAGCAACAGGACCCCCCGCTTCTGTCCGCGCTTCACCAAGATGGAAAAGAGGGTCAATACGCCGTCGCTTGCGCACGCGTTCTTTTGAGGCATGTTACTCACACATTTCCGGACTTCATCCACACCTGACTCACACGACATCAAAATCCGTGATTTTCCCCCGGGGATCGATCCTTGAAACACGTTCGAAGACCCCGTCGGTTCTCTCACGACGATCTCGCTCCCAGCAACTAAGTCAATGACCTTTGCCCCGTCAACGCACGCTGCCTGCAAGGACACAACGTCGCATCGAACGTCAATCGCACTGAAAACTCTGCGCAGCACTTTGTGCAAGTACCCTTCAGTTGCCACCTGACGTCCGACCAGCTCATCCCAGGAGGCGTCGCCGGCGATTAACAACGCGCCGTGCTGTCCGTTCATGATCCTGTCAACCAGAGGCCCGGCGGCGGGGCAGAACGCGCTTTTGCCGCCGTCGGCCGCGGCGTCGAAGCAGCAGAACTCGAGCGCTTTGTAATCCGGCCGCGCCTGCACCTCGACCACGTTCCCCGCCGCTCGCACGCCCAGCACGTCCTCGCCGCCGCCGTCGCTGCCCGGCCCGTTGATCTGCGCGAAGACCTTCGCCGGCCCCATTTTGGACTCTTCTTCACCCTTTCCCAGGGAGGAGGGGGCGGGGAGGGTTTCTCTTCTCCTCTTCACCCTAGAGATCATAAATTCCATTTTTAAGAGTGCAAGCCTTGTGTTGTCAGCGGGTATTCTTGTTTTCGGCATCGTTGTCCACGGCTAGCGACTACGACTCCGTAGAAGCTGCAGAGACGAGGATCATGTTCTTGTTTCATGCCATTTGGTACCACCCGGTTCTTCGCTACAGAACCCTTGCAAATCTCCCACGCAACGTCGATCTCCGGATATCCGCCACGGTCGCCAATTATTGGCCAATACAGTTCAGCGTCATTGGAATAGTCGTCCGCTTGCGTAGGAGCCTACAATTCAAGATCCGGCTCCTTGAAGCGAGTGTCGATGACTGAAAACGATGGATGTAAAGAGACGACTCCGCTTTTCTCGCTATCCTTCTTTTAGGTGGCGGAAAACCCCGAAAGACTTTCGTTAGTCTGGGAAGAATGCTGCCTCTAATGAAAATTTGATGCTAGCATCGCATGGACCCGTGTGGAACATCAGATCTGTGGGCCTCTGGGTCAAGGGTCAAGCAGGTGCCGCCCCGGCCGCCGCGGCCGCGGCCACGGCCGCGGCCGCCATGACCACCGCCACCCCCGTCGCCATTGCTGTTGTCGCGGCCAGCACCACCCCTGTGATGCCCCCGTCCGCAGCACGCGTCGGCGTTCGGGCAGGTCCCGCATCGCGTTAGCCGATGCGCCCGGCAGCATTGAATGCGCAGGCCGTCGTCCGGGCGGTGGTGCACCTGGCAGCACTGGTCAACTACAAGGCTGTAGTTTCTTCGCATGCCAGTGCACACCGCGCACTTCTGCTTTGCGCAGGCATCGCAGACCGACTGCGTGCGGAGCAGAGGGTCCGCCTGCGCAGCCGGTACAAGCACGGGAAGGCGCGGGCGTTGCGGCAGAGGGGTGGGCACGTCCCAGCGCAGCGAACGCTGTGCCCGCCGCGCCGCGTCGTACTGCGGGAACACGTCCCCGCCCCAGTTCTTCCCGTCCCCGGCAGCTGCCCGCGGAAAGCTCGCCTCCAGCACCCCGTGCGTCTCCTCGCCCCCGGCGAAGCGTGGGCGAGGTGTCAATCCCCCCCACAGCATCGGCGCCCCCAGGGTCCTCATCGAGCCCACCCGGACCTTCCGCTCGGCAGGCAACGGCGACGGCAGCTGCAGGTCTCGGCACAGGCGGCACAATGTCGACAGCATCGTCCAGAGGGTCTTCCCCCTCTGGTTGGCGGCGAGCCTTCGTATTCCCGGGGGGGCAGGGACGTCGACCCCGGTGTGGACCTCGAAGTCCACTGCCAGCTCGACGCACGACACCTCGCCCGCGTCGGTCCACCTCAGTGCCGACAGCCAGCCCTTGAGCGCCCGCATCGCACGGCCGCCGTACGGCCATCTCGGCGGCTCATCCGGAAGGCGGTCGAAGTTGAACAGGTGTTGCACCGCCGGCAGCGGCGCAGCTGCGTGCCAGGGGTGCATCGGTTGCACCGCGGAGAGGCGGCGTCGCTCCGCCTCCACGCGTGCAGTGTACACCGCCGCCATGAGGCGGTGAAGGGCCGCGACCTCCACCCGCATTCCTTCGACAATTACCCCATGCACACGCGTGCAAGACGGCCACCTCGCCCGGTCCGCCCGCAGGAGTTCGGCGAAGCAAGGACGGCCGCGGATCTCGTCGTAGGCGGGGCACTCCCACCACAGGTGATCCGCTGTGTCCTGGACGCCTCGGTCGCAGTCCCTGCAGCCGCGGTCCAGCGGCGGACGCTGAGGTTCCGAAGAGGAGGATTCGGAGGCGTGCTCGTCAAAGCTGCCTGTCGTATCAGAGGCGGTCGACGACACGGACGCCGAGGAGCTCGGCGACCCGTCCGACCCGGCCGCCCCTCCGTTCGCACGCGCATTCCGTCCCCACCGCGCTGCGAGAAACACACCCCCGGACAGGATCACCGCCAGTGCACGTTTCTCGCCAGCGTCAGCCGTCGCCAGGCGCAGCTCGTTCGTACGCCTGCAGTCCACCCCTGCCTGCACACCGTTGTAAGACGGTCGTTGCCTCGCAAGCTGCGTCCAGGTAGTCTGCCGTAGCCGCGCCCGGATGGCGTGGTGCCTCTCGCCCCTCTCCATGTCGAGAAGCCGGCGGCCCTCGAGCGCCGCGGTCGCAAAATCGCGACCTTCGTAACCGATGCCCGCGACCGTGAAACCGTCAGAGATGGCGATCCCGACAGGACCTAGGCGCGCCTCCGGCAACAACACACCGTGCCGGCTGTAAAGCCGGGCGATGTTCAGCATGCGGGCATACACGCGGGGGAGCCTCTCGCACGCGTCGAAAAACGAGCATAGAATCCTGTACGGCCGAGCAATCATCGGATCAAGACGGTGACCCTTCGCCAGGATCGACAGCACCGCCGTCACGCTTCTCGACGGCTGCCTGCTCCCAAAAGCGCCCCTTACGACCCGCGTCCGGAGCCCCTTCAGGCGCGTCTGCGTGTACGTCTCGTAGGAGCACCCCGCAAGGACACTGCTGAGAACGTTCGAACTCGCCACCTCGCAGCGGACATCGAACGGAAGCTTCGAGGTACTCAGCCTGTCAATCAGACCGTCATGTGCGCTCAGACGCGCATCGTTGGCCCGACTCGCTCGGACGCTCTCCACACTCGTTCGCACCCCGAGGATCTTCGCAGACGTCGCCGTCACTATGGCCTCGCCGCCCACCTTCACCGCGCTGGCGTACGGTCGCCGCCTGCGCTGCTGCGTCGAGCCCGCACGGATACCCATTGCCACGGTTTTCGACATGTTGAGGCGCATCCCGGTCAGGGCACAGAACCGCGCGACGATGTCGACCGCCTGCTGCAGCTCGGCTTCCGCCGGCGCAAGGAGCGTGGCGTCATCCGCCAACGACTCCGAAGACACCTCCGGCACCCGCACCGAAACCGCGCGGAGCACTACCGACAATAGCGCGTTGATCAGTATGACCGACAGCGGGCAGCCCTGCAGAATGCCATTTGTCACCTCGAACTCGGAGCCCACGCCGAGCGGCAGCTTGAACCGTCGCTTCATGCCGCGGTACATGGCGCGCAAGGGGCGCAAGATGCGCGCGTCCAGACGTCTCATACACCAAACACAACATGGCATAATAGAGTATGTTTCGGAAAAAGGGATGAGCGTCAGAAGCAATAGAGAGCCTGTGGGCAACTCATGAAGCAAGCGCCACATCTACTGGCAGCTAGGATGAGAAAAGAGAGTCGGCAGGACAAGATGGGAGCCTCAAGGTTTTCTACTCCCGGAGAATGCGCTGCCTCGGGTCCGTTTCCGAAGGCAGAATCTAGGATTGGAGGGCCAGTAGCTCGTTCACCTCCTGCTACGGACGGATTACTTGGCACTGACCCTCATTCTTTGCGACGAACACGGACCAAACAAAACGACTCAGCTCGGCCGCTTCTCGGCGGAGCATGTTCGAGTATTAACTTCATTGACGTTAAGCGTCCAAGAACCGACTAGAAGCAAAGGTCGTGTGCCGCTACGTGGTTGCCCAACACCCCACATAACATGTCCAGCGTGGGGTAGCTACTACACGCTGAACGACTAGTGAGAAGGACTATATACAGGCAATCATCGAGGAACGACGAATGTGTAATAAATGGCGGCCGACAGGGCGGGCCCCAGCCGCGTTCCATCGCCCAGCGGCAAGTCCGCGAGCATGCTTCTCTTCGTCTCTTCTTCCACTGCCGCGTCGGCGTACTTGCCGAGCAGGTGCGCGACCGTCGGGTACACTTCCAACACAGCCCGGACTCCGGGAAGGCCCAGCGAAGGAACGGTGCCGAGCATCTTGGCGAAGATTTCATGCGGCACCTTCGCCCCTGGGGTTTTCGGCTCGTGGCTGTGTATCTTGTACGGAGCTTTGGCGATGTAACACGTGAAAGCGACGAGCAGCTGACCTACGGCTACCGCAGAAGGCAAATGGTGGATGGACAGAATGCTGTCGTGAGTTAGGAGAGATACTGCGGGGTTGGCGCGGGAATCTTCGAAGATGATGATTGTCCGTCGGTGAGAGCGGGAGTTGCGAGGGTTGCTTGCCGCCGTTTGTTTGACATTCAGCGCGTCTAGGATGTATGGCACAAGGCCGTCGCCGATCGCGGTGACGACTGACTTCTTCAAGATGATGGCGTCCAGGTTCACTGCAAACCAATCCCCACCCAGAGTCTGTTGGTTGTCGTACCGCCACCATTTTGTCTTCCACGAAAGCGAGCAGGACACGTGCCGTACGAAACGTTTGACGTTTACCTTTGGGACGCCTGCGTTCTCTAACTGATTCTGATACTCGTCGTCCCACGCGTCTTCGTCAATCTCGACCTCTGTGTGCTCCAGACCAGCTTCACCAGTCACCAATCGTCTCTCTTCCGCCTTCTTTACCTTCACCTGACTCCGAGCCTCTTCCGTCGCTTTGCGCTTGCTCATTTTCGACAAATGTCTACCTAAATCGAGAAGAGTCGAGCTACGCTTGATGAGCACGGTTCATGAAGCGATGATGACACAAAGACTTCCACTCGTTTTGTGTTACCGTCGATCCCGAGGGACGATCAGTTTGATGTCTTGCGACGTTTGTTTGCTGGGTAAGAAATCTGGTGATGCGCTTCAGTTAGTATGCCAAACTAGTTAGCTCGCTATCTTCCAGGGTGCTCAATTCACGTTTTTTTCAATTCCTGGTAGTGTTTGGTGAGAGAGTCTCGCTGGACCCGTTGGCTACTGGTAGCAAGACCGTCGCTAGCTGCGGTGTTTGTACCGCCGCCACTTTGTTGGTCCGATTATCTGGTAAACGGCGGGAGTGACTAAGTCTTTCTTCTTAAGGAAGATAGTCGAAGGCCTGACGCCTGACACTAATGCAACAAACTTACAGCTGGATCCGGCCGGGAACCCCTCCAGTACGGATCTGGCAGGTGGGCAACGGCACCTCTCCTTTTTGCGAGCACGTGTACCGGGGAAAGTCTTCGGCACGACACGCCTTCGGTTCGGCTGCTGCATGAGGACCACCGATTTCCATGTTTGGGACAACAGTATCGAGGCGTGGTGTACCTTCCCGGCCAAATGCCTCGTCTTCTCATTAAAGACGCGCGCGGACCAATGAGACTCCTGCTGTCCAATAGCGGGCGAAACTGCAGCCAAGGGAACGGGCTTGAACTGTCAGCGGGAAAAGAAGACCCTGTTGAGTTTGACTCTAGTCTGACTCTGTGCAGTGACGAGAGGTGTAGAATGGGGGGACGGTCGCAACACAATACAATACCACTACTTGTTGTCGCTTCACTGGCAATCCTTGCGGCCCCCATTTCGTCATTCATAAAAGCGAGCCCACCACGTGAAGGAGTGCACGAAGAGGAGTTGCAACGAATTGAGCTAGATACGCGTCTGCTCACTGGAAACGCTTTGCGTTTCGATGGCTAGAGCACAAGATAGTGCCGAAACGCGACGGACACAGTCTAGAAGCTGCAACACCTTAAAACAGCTGCCTTGGGAAGGCGCAAGTTGGCAAGTGCCTGCAACCGAACGGGTGGTTCACGCATTGAGCCAAGGCACCCGCAGAGCGAGTGCGGGGGATCTCGGATGTGGTTAGCCCAAGATTCTGGCGCGTCGGCACTCGTGCCTGTCAGCCTACGCCTTCGACAAGTACACACGAAAGTGTCCGTGGTGGGTTTGCGTACGTGCTACCAGCGAGCCTGGTTCTGGCCTGAAGAGAGCATGCCGCGGGATGCCGAGAAGCTTGGGTGGCTTCCCGCGCACGACGAACGGAATGTTCGGGCAGCAGGTCGCAGACAGCTTCTTGGACTTCTTCGGGTCGTGCCTGTGGAGGTCCACGAATGACGACCGCAGGTGCAGGATGGTAAGAATATCCTCCATGGGCGCCCGCTGGTCTTTCGGCACGGTCTTCAGGATTTCCATCGCGGCGTGCGCGTGCCTGTAGGCATCGTCAATTTGTTCGACCATGCTCGCAGCGTGGGAGGTCAGAGCGTGTGCCCACGCTTTGTAATCCGACACGTCAAGCTCACTCGCAGCATCACACCACGCAAGCCGCGCCCAGTGCTCCGGGGCTCGGCTGTTTGCTGCGCCGTACAGCAACATCACACGCGCCCATATTGCATCGGTGTAGTCGTACACAGGAATTGCCTTTACTGCCGCCGTCGTCCGCTTCAACTCGAGACCGAATGGGTCCTTCACGTTCTGCACCCCACCTGGAGAGTTCCTGATTTGCGATTCCGAGTACTTCATGCGGTCCCCCCAGTGCGCGAGAAGGTATCCGCAGGCCCAGATTTCGGGTGTGGTCAGCGCTTGCTTCCGCAGAAGCTCGTGCATGGTGATGGCGGTTGCGGCGGCGACCTTCGAGTCTTTCATGTAAATGGCAGCCATGTTGAGCCTGCCCAACAGCCACAGCCGGAAGTCTTGAGGAGCAGGGTGGGCTGCGAAGGTTGCCGCTGCCGCTTCCGACTTTTTCCAGATGTCGATGTCAGTCGAGGTGTAGTGGTCCACCTCCAGAAGCTCAGGGACACCGAGAGCAGGGGCGAGCATCGACTTCGCTGTGGTGTACAGCTCGTAGTCTCCAAGCTGTGCAGACGCAATAAGTGCGAGGCTGCAGGCGACCGGGTCTTCGTCCTCCTCCTGCTGCAAGTTCGTGATCGCGGCTGCTGTCTCATACAACAAATCGTCGACAGTTGGGTCCACCCATTCTACAGACGAACTGGCGAAGCGGCGCGCTGGAAGCAGCAGCGCCCGCCGTATCATCGTGTGTAGAGCCCTTTTCTTTCCTTTTTGCGGTCGGGTTCCCCAGCAAGAGAAACACCAGAACCGAACACCTGATGCGGAAATCAAAAATACTGCAGGATAGATGCAAGGCTTCATAGGAGGCTGTTAATCGTCGGAATCGCGAGAGTAGGATAAAGTAGAGAAAACTGGAGGCTTCGTTGACATCATGTGTAGTGTACAGTATACTACGAGGTTGTGAGTCCGGGGTTGGCTCTTCGGGGCAGGGCCTGTCGACACTGGTCCTCTGAGCAGCACCGGCTTGTCGATGCCCGAGCCTCTGATAGACAGCTCGATTCTAAAGACGAAACCACGCAACTATTGGTGCCCTTCGTCGGGCGACTGGCGCTCCTGAAGACCTGACGAGCTTTTCGGGACACAATTGCTCCATACATATTCTGGGGAGTTGCGGGCTGGCTGGCTGGTTTGGCTAACTGGCTCTGTATAGACACCTCGAGCACCCTGAGACACAGCTTCTCAAGAAAGCTTTTTGCCTACAAAGGACATACTCGAAAGGCCTCCTGACTCTTTTGAAGGCGGATAGGGGAGGCAGATCACCTGACCCGGTGATTGTATCCGGGCTATGACCTTTTCTGCGCGGTGTTGCATCAACCCCACACAAACCACAGAACGGCATGTGAAGTTCGGAAGAAACGACTGTGTCTGAAACTGTGTATAAAACGACCGTGTGTTCCTTCGCTGCTTCCTGTAAAGGAATAAGCCACGACACAAAAGGCCGTCTGCTTGAACATTGTTATGGGCTGTGGCAAGCCCAGGCAACCTTTTTGCGCAGAGCAACTACGATAGCCCGCTGAAGTGAAGTTCGTGGGTAGCAACTAGCCTCTTGACTTCCAAAGCCGGCTCGACCAAGACCGAAGAATATCTGTTTGAACGTGCTGTAGCCCACACAAAAACACCGGAAAATCTGGGGTCAGTACCGGGCGTAAGGGTTCACCATGTATCATTTGACCGACCTCGCCAGCTCACCCAGTTCCGATCCTCGGCAGCCTCTCATCCGGAACTTCCACCACGAGAAACCGGCGATGGTCGCAAGATCTGCCTTCAAAAACTGCGTGTGGCTGCATGTCAGCAAAGCATCAGGACACGGAATCTGGCCAAGGTATTGAAGCCTTCTCTTCGCTACGTCCATTGGCGTCCAGATAGATTCGCATGCACAGGTGTCTAGTATTTCGCACGAACCAGGCCGAACGAGTATTGCCGGAGCTGCCGCAACCTTTTCAGCTGGGTGGGCAAGAGTTGAATCTGCACGCGTTGCTTCTTGTCGTCAGTGCTGTCAGTGCTTTGCGAGCCACATCATCAGGACGCAGAATTCGTCGAAGGTAATCGCCGTTTCCCCCTGCGGTGTGGTCACGCCCATGGCGTCCGTCTTCCCGAGTATCTTGTAGAAGCCAGCCAGTGTCGGAGTCGGGGCGGCTCGTATCTCAGCCTGCGTGCGGAAGAAGGCGAGGACCTCCTCCGTGCTGACGGTGCCGCTAAAATTGGTGTCGATCGCGCAGAACAGCTTTTTGAGGTAAGCCTCGCTCAGCAGGTCTTCGTCGGCCCCCGCCACGGGAGCCGCAGCACGTGCGCGTTCCATCGCGCGGTCGATGTTGGAGAGGATGCCGAGGGAGGCGAGTTTTTGCGTCATTTTCAGTGGTTGCGGTGTGCTGGAGGGTTGCGGAGCTTCGGCGGGAGGGAGCGTTTGACGGCAGGACTCCGGCGCTCGCTGCGTTGGGGGCGGCGGGGGGTCGGAGAGGGCTGCTTCGATGTCGGCTCGGGAGGCGTTGCGGGAGAACTCGTGGTCGTGGGATTGGACCAGCTGTTCGAGGGTTTGGGCGTCGCCCAGTTCGGCGACGCGGTGGCGCTTGTCGAGCAGGGCGCGCTCGCACTTGAGGTGCTGCTCCTCTCTGCGGGCCCGGCGGCGCTCGACCTCCAGCTCGGATTCGATGAACGCGACGATTTCGCGGTGCCGCGCGTGCTCGCTCAGCAGCCGCTTCTCGAGCCCGTCGACGATGGCGGCGTTCTCGCGATCCGCCTCCACGGCCGCCGCCGCCGTGTCGCTCGTCTCCCGCACCCGCCTCTCGGCCTTCATCCCGAGCGTCCTCTTCAGCAGCCGCAGCTCTTCCCCCTGAACCGCCGAGAGCTCCTGGGCGGTCATCACACCCGACATCTTTCAGCGGTCTCCGACGATCAGACACTCTGCGCCGTCCTGTCCTGGGTTTCCGCGCTCACGGAGATTCCTGAAACCTTTAGTCTCTCCCCCTCGTTCCTTTTGTCTCTCGTGGTAACAAGTGCTTTAGTGCTTTTGACTGAGTTTGCATCCTCGGCCCCTGGCAAAAGCAGGTCTTTGAAAGTTTGGGTGTTGCCAACTTGGGGCGGCCAAAACCCAGGTGTGAGGTCAAGAAGAAATTGTCCGCCACTTTCCCAAAGGGGGGGTGTATTCATCATCATCAGGAAGCTTTTGACAAAGTCCTGCGTTCCCAACTATTCCTCTCTTTGAGCCTAGACGCTCAGACGTAACAGCGTACCAACTGGGCATTGTCATCGTGTAGAACTGAAGAAGCCCGAGAAGTAAAGCATAACGGAGGTAGCTGCCAAGATGAATGGGTTGTGCAGAAAAGACGACGGATAGGTGGGAAAGAGAAAGGAACAGCAAGACGGACGAGTAATATTATACTCAGTCTTCGCGTTACGCTGTGTCTTCGGGAAGCAGTACTTGAATCGCAATATAGTGGATGTCCCGCCCGCGCCACGGTATTCTGTCCCACGACCAGCATGTGTTTTAGTGGGAATTTAATGCCACCTAATTTCGTGCAAAGCGCCGGCAGAGAACAATCCGCCGAACAGGACACAAATTTTCTTGTCTGTGGGTGTCGGGCTCGCTTTCCGGGACTGGCGACACTGTCCGGGTCAATGTGGGAAAGCATGCTTTCCCACATTGACCCGGACAATCCAATAGACACGTGAGCTGAATGGCGTGGTCGCAAGTTTGCTGTCAGCTGAACAGCCACGGTTGCGTCTGCCGCCTCCGTCACTTAGTCAGTCCCGCAAAGGCCGCCCCTGCTAGCAGCGGCTGCGTCGGCTCTGTCCACAGCTTTAGCAGTTAAGGACCGTAATGTACGTTAAATGCGCGGGACGAGTCGGAGGAGCTGGAATTTAAAGGTCATTCCTTGTGGTTGGTGGTTGGTTGGTTGGTGGTTGGCCGTTTTTGATCAATTAAAGAGAGTTAGAATAGAGTATCTATTTGGTATCGGACGTCTGTCATCGACTCAATCGGCAGCATTCGTGCCTCCATGAGCACAGCGGATGTCAGCGTCGTCTTTTTGCACCCAGCGACCGCAACTAGCGCCGTGCGGTGTAGGCGCTCGAGCCGATCCTTCTCTTCTTGGGCTATGTACGGACCATAGATGGCGATGCCGTACAGGAGAACCGGCCAGGCGTACGTCATGTAAAGCGCCCGGAGGACTTCGGTCTTGTGTCCCCACTTCATCCCCGATACGAGCTTCACCAGGTTCACTCTTCCCGGCGCTCTGCAGGATGCGGTCGACGTGGGCTTTGAAGGTTAGCCTGTCGTCGATCGTGAGTCCGAGGAGGGTGACTTATTCCTTCCATTGGAGGTCAGTCACTACCGTGAACGCGATTTCCGTCGCTTCGGTCGAGGTTACTAACTTCAGTATTTCTCTCCTCCGCTTTCGAGCGGTCAGCTCAAGTCCACACACCAGTATGATTCTTTTCCGGTGGTGCGGGCTACACGGGTCCACGTATTGGAATGTGTCGCCGAAATCCTTCACTTCGTCCAGAATTCTGCCGTCGGAACCGTGATCTCCAGGCGGGTTGTCGTGAAAGTGACTGGGGAGCGAGTTTTCGGCGCATGTGCACGAGCCCTTTTTCGACTTCTCGGAACAAAACCGCTTTCGTCTTGCCGTGGGCCAGGTCCATTTTGGCTTCGGTGCCACGTCACGATGTTGTCAACGACTTTCTCGGCTGTCTTTCTCAGTTCTGTCAGCGTTTTGGCACTGACGACGACGCCCACGTCGTCGGCGAATAGGGACGGGGTCACTGTAGATAGTCTCGCAGGTGCGGCGGTTGCTGACATCGAGGAAAGTTTCTCCGATAGGTCGTCGATGTACAGCAGGAAGAAGATTGGACTGAGAACTGTACCCTGTAGGACACCGCTCGCTAGTGTCACTTTTTTCCCGTAGGACCCACCTACTCGAAACTTCGCCACCCTGTCCCGCAGGAAGGCCTCGACCCAGTTCACGAGTTTCGCCGGTATCCCGCGGTCCCTCATTACCTTAAGGTGTAATGCCCTTATATCCCGGTCAAAACAAATTTGTGCCCTTATATCCCGGTTCGGGATATAAGGGCACCAAATTTGTTTTGAACCGGGTTTTTAGGGCAGGTTCAAAATTTGGGTCTGAAATTTTGGGTCCAAAATTTGGGTCCAAAATTTGGGTCCAAAATTTGTGTCCAGAATCTGGGTCCAGAATTTGGGTCCAAAATTTGGGTCCAGAATTTGGGTCCAAAATTTGCGTCCAGAATCTGGGTCCAGAATTTGGGTCCAAAATTTGGGTCCAGAATTTGGGTCCAAATATTGGGTCCAAATATTGGGTCCAAATATTGGGTCCAAATTTTGGACCCAAAATTTGGGTGTCAAAATGTGGGTCCCAAATTCTGGAAGGGTTCGGTTTTGGGGTCAGTTTTGAAACCGAACCCGAAACCGAACCCAAAACCGAACCTTCCAAACTCGGAACCGAACCCAGGACGGTAGGCTAACAACAAGGTGGCAGCTCTCCTCAGTACATCACGCAAGAATGGCTTATTCCTTCCTGAAGTGTCTTTGTGCCCACAGGGCACAGAAGGCACGCGGTGGCTATCGGGAAACTGCGTCGCGCACTCAGACAGAATTGACAGCATGTACTTGGAACCCTTTCTCACGGTCAGTAATCTGGACAACCATTACGCTGGACGAATATCAGGAATCGACGAATATCTTCGGGCTGTTTCAAAATTCTTCTCGAAGATACAGGGTCAAAAGGGCCTTCCCCCCCCCCAAAAAAGACTCCAGATACGCAAACTCTTTCGAACGCTGCACACGGGTATCCTTCAAGTGACCTCTAACTATCTGTTGCATACGCGTATCCGGATCTGAAAGCTGAAGACTTTGTAACACTTTACCGCGACCGAAGTCGCGAACCGGGTTCAGCTTGCACTGCAAAAGCAGCATAATTGTGTCTTGCGCACGAGCGCGGAAATCCGCCACCCACCATTCGGTTAGATATTGCAAGAACACAATTGCGAAGCTTACTACAAACGGATAGTGTTACAAAGGCGAACGAATCATGCGAGAACCTATGGAGGGGCCCCTCGACAGCTTTCAGAACACGGCATAGTAAGTCAAGAGACGGATAAGCGTGCGCACATTCTACTCCCGTTTGATCTGCATTTTCCACCTTTCCCCCTTTCTTTGATCTGCTGGGTGTATTTGCGGGACTACTGCAAACGTATCGAATGAAAGCTAGAAAGTACAAACTAAGACCAGTTCCAGTTTGCTCTGGGGGCAGGTTTGCTGTCACCTGGGGGGTTTTCTAAAGCCAGGTACCCCGGCTTAAGTTCGGCTGCATCAGTGTTGGCTTTCGACATACTTCTGTGTGGGTTCGGTGGACCGCCCAAGACTGTCCAAAAACCCGACCAAATTTTGACCCAATTTTTGAACTGGACCAAAATTCTGACAAAGAATTGACCAAATTCGAACTTTTTTCGAACTTTTTTCGAACTTTTTTCGAACTTTTTTCGAACTTTTTTCGAACTTTTTTCGAACTTTTTTCAAACTTTTTTCGAACTTTTTTCGAATTTTTTCGAACTTTTTTCGAACTTTTTTCGAACTTTTTTCGATTTTTTTTCGCTTCTTTTTTCGAATTTTTTGGCCCCAGTATCTTGGGTCCAAAACAAATTTGGTGCCCTTATATCCCGGTTCAAAACAAATTTGGTGCCCTTATATCCCGGTTCGGGATATAAGGGCACCAAATTTGTTTTGAACCGGGATATAAGGGCACATATTTGTTAGGGGCGGGATATAAGGGAAATTTACCTTACCTTAATGAGGCGGTCGTGGTCCACCGTGTCGGTCCTCTCATGGTTTCGGAAAGGGACAGCATGAGCTTCTTTCCAGAAGTCCCAGGACGCATTGGTCACTTTGCACAGGGCTTCAAGGACAGGCTTCCCCATCGCCTTGAATACCTGGGGGCAGAACCCTTGCGGATCGGTCGACGTCGACACCTTCAGCCTCTCAACCGCTGTTTCTACTTCTTCCAGGGTGATGGGCCCTTCTACCCCGGTGTTCATGGCCTGCTGGCTGTCTTCGCGGGGCCTTCTGTTTTGCCGCCTCCGTTTGTGTCACGGGGTTCCTGTTCGGCCATACCCTCCTTTTTCCGGCATATGTTTGCGTAGTGTTGCGCCAGGTGCGTGGCCTTTTCGACTGGGTCCGTTAAAACGCGCTCCCCTGAACGGAGGGGGCAGGGCGTGTTTCTCAATTTCCCGGACGGTCCGGAACGAAAGCCCAAGGTCGGTCCCGCGGTTCACCTTTCAACGATGCCCCCAGTACTCCGTCTTCGCTTTGACTGTGAACCGCTCCTTGAGCAGTAGTGTTTTGAACGCTGCGTCTTTGATGCGGGACAGCGGTGTCAGCGATTTGTTCCACCAAGGCCTCGGGGGTCGTTTCCCGGATGACTTGGGAATGTGTTCTTCTATTGCGTCGCGGATGTGGGCGGTTAATGTGTCCGCCAGAGCTTGCGGGTCGGTTGTTGCGTTTTCTGCCGTTGCTGAACACGCGCAGTCGAGATGTTCCGCGAATTTCTTCCATTCGCGCGTCCCCATGCGGTGCCGGTGAGGGGCTTCTCTTTTTGGTGCTTGTAGCCACGGGGTATATCGAACAGGTTTGTCCTGTGGTCACCCCAGGATTCGGCTGTCCTCCAGTTGGTGACGAAATGCGGGAGGCCCGCCGCGATTGTGACGTCAGGGGACGTGTTGGTGTCGAGGGGTCGTTGTCGGTGAGCCACTTGTGCAGTTTCCTGCCGGCGGGGTTCGAGTTTCCGCTTGGACGGTGACGCGTGTTCGGATCACCGCACACGATGTATGACGAACGGGTCCAGGTTGATGTTACAGCCATCCTCGGGCGGCCGGTACACGTTGAAGATCCGCACGCTTTGGAGACCGATGCGGTCAATCTCGACTCTTAGGCACTCCATCAGCAAATCGTCGCTGAAGTCCAATGCGGGTAGTTGCCGGCTAACCAACGAGCTTCGGACTAGGGTAACGAGCCCCCCGCCTCCTTCATTCGGCTACGACGCCCCTGGCCCGTCAGGGCGTCGCATCGGGGATTCGGCTTGTGCCGGTTGTCTCCCTTCTCCTTGCAGGTTGTCCGTGTTGTGCCTCGGGCGCAGTGATTTATGTATTGGTCTGGGGCTCGGGGCCACCCCGAGCGCGAAAAAAAAAATTGAATTAATTTTGGGCTGGGGGTTGGGGTAGGGCCGGGTCACTACCAACCGGCATCAGCGGGGGTGAGCCGCAGGCCAGGGACGAAGCCATGGCGAAGTCATGGCGAAAGCCATGGGGGCAGGAAGAGTAAAAGGAGGCGGGGAAAGAGGAGGCAGGAGGGCCAGGGGCGGGAGGGCCAAAGGGGGTGGTGGGAGGCGAGACGTTGACTACCAAGTCTAATTAAATTTGGGAAACTTAACGTTGACGACCAATTCGAATTAAATTTGGATCCAAATGAACGTTGACTACCAATTCACTCCTACACCCAGGTACCAGGCCGGAGGAATTCCTCAGGGCCCCCCGGAGGAATTCCTCCGGGACATTTTTCAGCACCTTTTTTTTTTTGAGGAATTCCTCCGGTTTTTTCCTTAGCGGGAGCACTGTCAGTGTATTAAGTCTATTTTTTTTTCGGACTTAACCATAAGGGAAGCACTTAAGTCGGGAAAATATATAACGGAAGCTGCTTCCGTTATATATTTTTCCCAGCTTCCGGTATATATTTTTTCTGCTTCCGTTATATATTTTCCAGCTTCCGTTATATATTTTCCAGCTTCTGTTATATATTTTCCAGCTTCCGTTATATATTTTCCAGCTTCCGCTATTTATTTTCCAGCTTCCGTTATATATTTTCCAGCTTCCGTTATATATTTTCCAGCTTCCGTTATATATTTTCCAGCTTCCGCTATATATTTTCCAGCTTCCGCTATATATTTTCCAGCTTCCGTTATATATGCTATGTTCTGATAAAGATTGGAGTGTTTCCATAAGTCACCACACAGAAATGCAGGCCCAAAGTCACCGGAGAAAGCCTAACTAGATAACGAAGAAAGCCTAACTAGAGAAACAAAAGAGGAACAGCAACAAGATGGAAAGGCAACGAGACGCATCTGGAAACCCCCGACAGCAAAATCAGCAGCAGCTTCCGCACCAGCTGCAACTTCCGCAGCCGCAGCAGTTTCAGCACCAGCAGCAACTTCCGCATCAGCATCACCAGGCACCGAACCACCCGCAGCAGTTCCAGCACCAGCAGCAACTTCCGCATCAGCTTTACCAGGCACACAACGGAACGATGTTCCGGTGGGCGTCCTTGCAGCAGGCCACTAAGGCCACACCCCCGAAACCACCATGCAGCGCGGTTCCATCCAAGAAGATCTGGGGTAGAGCCCCGGCAAGAGCCCTCTTTGAGCTGGCGAGGGTCAGGAAGGCGCATCACAACACCTCACCTTCCATTGACCTCGAACTTCGCTAGAGAAGACCTTCTTAAAGAATCTCCCTGTTTTGCTCGCGTGGCTGAGGAGAGCCCCCTGCAGTCTTCCCACTTCGCGAAGCAATCCTCACTTTTCACCCCGCCCATCGTCACGTCTTCTGCTTCCGCTGCTGCGACCTGCTGCCCTGGGCTGCTCCTTCTGCTTGCGGTGCGTCCCGATGCTGTGCTTGCAGCCCGGCAGCTGGTGGGGCTGCTTCTTCTGCTCGTGGTGCGTCCCGATGCTGCGCCTGCACCTCCCTGACCTGAAATAGTTAGGCTTTCTTCGTTATCTAGTTAGGCTTTCTCCGGTGACTTTGGGCCTGCATTTCTGTGTGGTGACTTATGGAAACACTCCAATATTTATCAGAACATAGCATATATAACGGAAGCTGGAAAATATATAGCGGAAGCTGGAAAATATATAACGGAAGCTGGAAAATATATAACGGAAGCTGGAAAATATATAACGGAAGCTGGAAAATATATAACGGAAGCTGGAAAATATATAACGGAAGCTGGAAAATATATAACGGAAGCTGGAAAATATATAACGGAAGCTGGAAAATATATAGCGGAAGCTGGAAAATATATAACGGAAGCTGGAAAATATATAACGGAAGCTGGAAAATATATAACGGAAGCTGGGAAAAATATATAACGGAAGCTGGAAAATATATAACGGAAGCTGGAAAATATATAACGGAAGCTGGAAAATATATAACGGAAGCTGGAAAATATATAACGGAAGCTGGAAAATATATAACGGAAGCTGGGAAAAATATATAACGGAAGCTTGAAAATATATAACGGAAGCTGGAAAATATATAACGGAAGCTGGAAAATATATAACGGAAGCTGGAAAATATATAACGGAAGCTGGGAAAAATATATAACGGAAGCTTGAAAATATATAACGGAAGCAGAAAATATATAACGGAAGCAGAAAAATATATAACGGAAGCAGTTCCGATATATATTTTCCCGACTTAAGTGCTTCCGATAAGCTTAGTCCTCTTTTTTTTTTTTTTTGTGCGGTCGACGATATACGTCGTTCTGATGTCTGACGACTTTGTTTATTTGCTTGCTTTTTTTTTTTTTTTTTTTGAAGTGTATTCAGGGCATTAGCTTGGTCTCCGGCCCATTTTCCAAATTTGGACCGATAACGGCTTTTTTGCGTTTTCACTGTTTTTCTGCAATTTTTGCACTGAGTTGGCTCGCCTGCCGGTGTCTCTGCCTCCTCTCCGGCCTCAACCTGCACCTGCCCTCCAGTCGCAGGTAAGCAACAGCAGGAGCTGCCGACCCGAATCCGCAGTATCTTGTCTCTGAGAAAAGTAGAAAGGAGCTGACCGGAACTGCCTGTGCCGTTCTTTCTCGGAGAGGAATGCCTCAAGAAAGGCTTTTACCTCGCTCTTTGGCAATCCATCAGTGTCGCTGTACTCGGCCACTAATAAGAGCGTCAACAGCTCCTGCAGTGAATCATCCCCCAGACTGCCACGCAGGCGGGTCTTCAACAGCTTCAGCATGGAGAAGAGCCGTTCAGGGCTTGCGTTCGCCAGTGGCATGAGCAGCGATATGCTCATGATGGTGGAAGTGCGGGGGTGGGCGTCGCGCAGTGTGCGGTCGTTTAAAAAAGGGTGACTGCCCCGGAGTACGTCTTTTCATGCGGGTTGGCTTCGTAAAGCCTCTTCAGAGCCGCAAGCACACCCGGCAATTCACCCTCAGCTTCCCTGCAGAATTGGGGGCTAAAAAAAAGCATTGGCCCTGTGGGCTGCCCATTTGCGTTCACCAGCACCTTGGTTTCACCATAAAACGTTAGGATGGTGGAGAGATGCGTTGTTGCAACGTCGGGGTCACCACCTTCCCGAAGAACAGGTCCACTAGGATCAAACAGTGAGCTCATCGCAGTAAGAAGAGGGGCAATGCGCAGGCGGTTTTTAATGGCAGAGAGTAACGCATTGAGGTACGGCTCTGCGTGTTCTGTGTGGTAGGCCTCAATGAATCGTGCATCAATTGCTGTGAAGCCTTCCAGACCCTCATATGCAGCATTCACGACATCGGCGTCCTCGGCTGTGCCGGGATCGAGACCGAGTACCTCTGGAGCAAGCATGGGCCGAGTAGTGAACACTGGAAGATGTGAGTCCCCCAATGCAGTGGACTTTCACGTACTCCTTCAGCGTCTTTGTACCTCCTCCCAGGCTCGCCACGTCCTTCTTTGTCCACTTGGCATAGTCTTGCGAGTACAGCTTCCCCCACTCTGCATCCTCGCGAACAGCCTTCGGCTCGTCTGCTGGCTTTGGAGCAGGTTTGGGCTTCTTACTTGTGACAAAGCCTTGCAAGGTCGATTGACTTGTTTGACGCTTCATTTTTCGACTTTCTATGTGTTTTATCCCTGGCATTTTGTCTGGTAGATAGTTTGGGTCAGAATGCAAAGAATCTGTGGCGATAATCTGCATCGCCGCGGTTATCTCTTCGCACGTGATGTGTCATGCAGAGCTGTTGTTCTTTCCCCCGTGCCCGTCCAACTTGCATCCAAACTGGCCACTTCTACTGGTGCTGGGAAGTGGGATTCCCCCTGCGTGCACTCCTTCTGTAGCCTTTGCTGGTGCAGTGGTTGCCCCTCCAATTGCACACTGGCCACCGCTGCCGGCGCCTGGGGGACGATGTCACGGTAGTGCCATTTCTTTTTTTTTTTTTCCCGGCGGCCTTTCCAAATTCTGACCGACGGTCCAAATGTGGATATAGAAGCTTATCCCCTGGTGTATTATCAGGGTATTAGCGTGACCCTCAAAATCGTGTACAACCTGAAAACATTGTGAGGGACAGCCATTTTCTGGTGGGAAAGCTATATTGGGCACTTTTTGTCTCGAAAAGATGTAAAACCAGGGGTTCGGCTAGAAGCTCTTCAGAAAAAGCGCAGTTTGCGCGGAAGAAAAGCCTCTGTTCGCTGTTGCACCGTGGTGCAGTGGGTTGGACCCCCGACCGACTGCACCAGGGGTGCTTCGGCGCCGGCGCGCTGGGGGGGTGCGTGGGACGGAAGGGTCCTCCGCAGCACGCCGCCGCAGCGGCGCTGCGCGATCGATCGTTGGTGAGTCTCCCTGGCCGGGCCGGAGGATTCCTCGCTCGGAGCCCGTGTCGGGGCGCTGCCGGTGCCGGTTGCGGTCCCGCCGTCGGGGGTGCAGGTGCCTCGTTCTCGTCGGCGTCGTCTGGCCGGTCTCCCATCCGGTGGTGGCCACTCCGGCAGCACACGGAGGCATTGGCGCAGCCGCCGCAACGCGTCAGGTGGTGCGCTCCGCAGCATTGCGTGAGGACACCGTCACCGGGCTCGTCGGCAACACTGCTCCGGCGTGCGCGAGGCGCACAACGGACACTTCTTCTTCGCGCACTTGTCGCAGACCTGAAAACGCCCTCGCGTCATGGCCTGCGACGCGGGCACCAGCACTGGATGCGCAGAGCGTGTCAGCACCGGCCTCCACACCTCCCACTTCTGAGCGTAGAGCCGAGTCGTACTGCGGGAACACGTCCCTACCCCACACTTGGCTTGTCAGCCCACCGACGGGCAGGGCACGCGTGGCACAGGCCTCCAGGACAGCCGCCGTTTCCGCGCCCGCCGCGAAGACGGGACGTACTTGCAGCCCGCCGATCACCGCGGCACACCGAGCGTGTGGAGGCTCTTCACCCTCTCCAGTCTCGCCGTCGGCAGCGGCGAGGGCAGCTTCAGATTCTCGCATAGGCGGCACAACACCGCGAGCATCGCTCCTAGCCGCTGACCCCGTTCAGCCACCGATACGGGGCCAGCGGGGCGCTGAACCTTCGGCCTCTTGGGGCAGTGCTTGACATCCATCCCTGTGAACAGCTCGAAGTCCAGAGCGAGCTCGATATTGGAGGACGATGCTTTCGTGTCCATTCATACTGGCCAGAATGAGTGCAGTGTCACCGTATAAGGTTGCAGCATGGACACTGGGTTCCTCCAGCAGTCGGTTCACGACGCTTCCGTGGCCATTCTGACTGGCCAGAATGAGCGCAGTGGCCATTCTGACTGGCTAGAATGAGTGCAGTGACACCGTTGTATGCAGCATTCACATCGGCACCAGCGAGCCACAATTCGTTCACGACGCTTCCGTGGCCATTCTGACTGGCTAGAATGAGTGCAGTGACACCGTTGTATGCAGCATTCATGGTTCTCGTGAAGAGCAGGGATGGCAGGTATATTTCGAGACTGGAGGTCCTATGAACATGCAATGTGAATAGCCTCTATTCGAGCCAACCCCACTTTTAAAAATGTACTGTTTTTGAACTAGATAATAGCGCGGAGCTGGCTTTTTCCGTTTTTCGGATTTCATACCTGTATGGTCCACTTCAACAGTGCGACGGTCTCCGGACCCACAGGTCCGCGGTTCGATCCCCGCGCGAAGTGTTTTTTTCGGTTTGAAGTTTTTGAGAATTTTTCGAGACTGGAGGTCCTATGAACATGCAATGTTCACCAGAACTTTGCTTCACCCGAACTTCGCCCGAACTTTGCTTCGCCCGAACTTTGCTTCACCAGAACTTTGCTTCACCCGAACTTTGCTTCACCCGAACTTAGCTTCACCCGAACTTAGCTTCGCCCGAACTTTGTTTCGCCCGATCTTAGCTTCACCAGAACTTTGCTTCACCCGAACTTTGCTTCCCCCAGAACTTAGCTTCGCCCGGACTTTGTTTCGCCCGAACTTAGCTTGACCCGAACTTTGCTTCGCCCGAACTTTGCTTCACCAGAACTTTGCTTCGCCCGAACTTTGCTTCGCCCGAACTTTGCTTCACCAGAACTTTGTTTCGCCCGAACTTAGCTTGACCCGAACTTTGCTTCGCCCGAACTTTGCTTCACCAGAACTTAGCTTCGCCCGAACTTTGTTTCGCCCGAACTTTGCTTCCACCAGAACTTTGTTTCGCCCGAACTTTGCTTCACCAGAACTTTGCTTCATCCGAACTTTGCTTCCCCCAGAACTTAGCTTCGCCCGAACTTTGTTTCGCCCGAACTTAGCTTGCCCGAACTTTGCTTCGCCCGAACTTTGCTTCACCAGAACTTAGCTTCGCCCGAACTTTGCTTCGCCCGAACTTTGCTTCACCAGAACTTAGCTTCGCCCGAACTTTGCTTCACCCGAACTTAGCTTCGCCGAACTTTGTTTCGCCCGATCTTAGCTTCACCAGAACGTCCGAACTTTGCTTCACCCAGAACTTAGCTTCGCCCGGACTTTGTTTCGCCCGAACTTAGCTTCACCTTCGCCCGAACTTTGCTTCACCAGAACTTTGCTCACCCGAACTTAGCTTCGCCCGAACTTTGCTTCGCCCGAACTTTGTTTCGCCCGAACTTAGCTTCACCCGAACTTTGCTTCACCAGAACTTAGCATTTCCCGAACTTAGCTTCGCCCGAACTTGCTTCGCCCGAACTTTGTTTCGCCCGAACTTAGCTTCACCCGAACTTTGCTTCACCAGAACTTAGCATTTCCCGAACTTAGCTTCGCCCGAACTTTGCTGTTCCCCGAACTTTAACTGCTGCCTCCAGTCTCGCCACGCGCCGGCCTTAGCCGAGCGCACGTACTTCTTTCCCCTTAACACGGATTGGAAACGATCGTTTACGAGAATTCGTGATTTTGGCCTAAAAAAAAACGATCGTGAAAAAAAAAACGATCGTTTTTTTTCCATAGGGGTTTGCTTCGGTGTGTCGAGTGACGAGTAGTTCGAGTAAGGTTTTGTGTATCACATTATTGCCACGACAGCGCTATGGCACTGGAACGAGCAGACAGTCGAGGGTAGGCATCAGATTCGTCTTTGAAGGAGCCCCGTTCATCGGAGTTCGCCGGAGTCGAAGCATTGCCTTAGGTGAAGGAGTCAAAACTCAAGTTACTGGGGGGGGGGTTGAATACAGGAGGTACCTTGAATAGAAGAGGCATTTTGGAAATCTGGAAAAAGGTTGGATTTTTCCTTGGTCCGCATAACGGACCTTTTCGACGATTTTCTGATCCCGATGCAGAGAACCGTGAAAAATAGACCCGGGGACCAAAAAACATGTGCGTGGTTCGTGGGTCTTTGCCAGATGCGGGGCACCGGGCGTGGAACCCACAGATTTTCAATGGAAAGGACGGGAATAGACCCACTGGTTGGTGACATTTCTTTGCTGGCCCATGTAGCAGACCTTTTTCGGCGAATGTGCTCGCGTTCAGCTCCGATGAAGAGAACCGTGCCAAATAGACGGGACCACAAATTACGTGCGTCTCTTCCAAGAAGAAGGGAGTTCCCGCGGGTTCCGGGTTTGCGGTGCTGTTTTCTATTTCTTTTTTCGGGAAAATTGCAGGATCAGCACGCCGAATACAAGAGGTACCTCTTGTATTCGACCCCCCCCAGGAATCATGAAGAAGTACATCAAAACGGACGAGCTGGACAAGAAGCTGGAAATAGCAGAAACTTGTTGGCTTGGTCAAGAGTTGCCACAAGCCGCCACAGCACAGGAGCGCGGCCGAGGGCATCCGGCGGGAGAAGCCACAGCTGGGAAGCGCAATTGCAGCTAGTGTTCGAGGATGAGTCCACAAATAAGTAGAAAAAGCACTTCGATGAGCAGCAAACCTTCAGTCTACGCCGCCTGCCTCAGAGTTGAGTTGGAAAGGATACATGTCGATAATCCTTGAGTGGGCTAGAAAGCGCACGATTGCGGAAAAGGACGAGAAAAAGAGCATGTTGGCTACCCTTTCCTACATGAAAGGCCATGAAACAGCTGAATCTGGCCACCAAAGTCAATTTTGCACAAGAAATAGACGCGCCAAAGATTGGTTGGTTCATAATTACAACAGGAAAATTTGAGAAGCAAAAAACGATCGTTTTTTGAAAACGATAAAAAACGATGATATTTCACTTTCGAAAATGATCGTTTTATATAACTATCGTTTCCAATCCGTGCCTTAACCTGCTTTAGTTTTGAGAGCAGTGTGAGCGCCGTCGGCGATGCAGATTATCGCCACAGATTCTTTGCATTCTGTAACCCAAACGATTACGCTACTCCCGGGCAGCGCAATGGCAGAGCTGGCGCGACGTACAGACACGGTGGAAACTGCGGCATTGCGCATTGAAGACGCGGGGAGGGTCGCGGCGGATGAAAGAGCGAGCGCCGAGTCACGGGAGGTGCCGCCGAAGTGGGATGGCGGAGTGCTGCAACGAGGGGAAAGGAAGACACTGAAGTTTGGAACGCTGAACATGACCTCGTTGGGGGGAAGAGCACACTACTTGGACTGTGCCGCGGTAGACATCCTGGCGGTACAGGAGACGCTCTTGACCGATTGGGGTCAGAGGGAATTTGAGGACGGCGTCAGACAAAGCTGGAAGTCGCTGTGGGGGGAACCGTATCGGGAAACGGCTCGACCGGCAGGCATCACCGTGGGTAGCGGAAGCCGGCGGAGCGGGTGTTGCAGTTTTTGCGAAGAAACCGGCGCCGGCCTTCGTGGTCGGGAAGCCATCACTGAGCCGAAGATGGGTGCACATGCACATGGCCGTCGGACTTGGAAAAGGAAGCCAATTCTTCCAAATATTCACTCTGTATGCGAATTCTGGGGATAAGGCTGCGTCGGAGAGGGAGAGGATCATTGCGGAGGTGCACCGGGAAGCATCAAGTCTCGGACGGGTGCCAGTGGTTGTGGCCGGGGATTTCAATGCAGAACCCTCGTCGTCGGCGGCGATGTCGAGCATGCTGCGGTCGGGATGGTACGACGCCGCGGAAATCTGCTCCGCTGGCGGTGCCCCGAAGACGTACGAGAAGACAGGCACGCGAGGCACACGCATCGACCACATCTTGTTGAACGACGTCGCGAGGCAGGCACTCGTAGCGAGCGAGACAACCGTCGTCGTGGACGGGGAGGGGCAGCGGGTGCCCAGTCACAAGATGGTAACGGTGGAGTTGGACATCGCCGCGTTCGCAGACACGTGTGAGAGGTATCGAATGCCGAGGTCACTGCGGCAAACAAGCAAGGTGGACGAGGGGCGGACAGCGGCAAGGGCGGAAGAGTTGTTGGTGAAGAATCGCTTCGGCGATGCGGCACCAGGGAACGTGGAAGCACTCTGGCTGTCGGCGACGAAGGCGTGCGAGCAGTTTCTGATCGAGCTGGCAGAGGGACAGGGGTTGCAAGCTCTGAATGGGGAAGGACCTGGGTGCATGCCGAGGTCGCTGGAGAAGACGTGGCAGAACGTTGTGTCTGGTCTGGATTCTATGGCCGGACAAATACCGAAGGTGCGCAATTTGCCGCGGCGTCCACCAGACTTGAGCGTCGCCCAGACCGTCAGGCAGAAGCTGGAAGCGAGAAGCCGTTCACTGACGGCACAAGCGCGTAAAGGGAGGACTGCACAGCGGGAGAGCAAGATGCGAAACCTCCACTGTGCGAACAAAGCGCAGTTGCTACCGTGGTGCAGGAAGAAGAGGGCGGATGGCCTGCTGGCGCTGAAGGTGGAGGGCCAGTACACGGCGAACGCACGGCAGATCGATGCGGCGTTGCAGAAAGAGTGGGCGCCGGTTAACCGGATGTACGAGTGCAAACAGGAGCCAAGCTATGAAGCGTTCCGGACGGAGTATGCGGAGTACATCGAACATCGTCCGATGGAATGCCGAGATTTGACGGGCGAGGATCTGAGAAGCATTCTTGGAAAGAAGAGGGATGGCGGTGTCCCAGGTGTGGACGGATGGAGACACAGCGGAGCTGAAGAAGCTGCCATTGCCGCTACTGAACGCCCTGGCAGCGGTGTTCAACGCGATAGAAGCGACCGGGACGTGGCCAGACGCGTTGTTGGAAGCCGCGGTCACACTGATCCCGAAGGACGAAACTCTTGACCCGCTGGCGTTGCGGCCGATCACCGTCACAAGTGCGATCTATCGCTTGTGGGCGAGTACGCGGCTCAGGGACGTCGTCCAGTGGAAGGAGAAATGGATAGTGAATAGCCAGCACGGGTTCAGGCCCAAACACGGAACCGTGGACGTGGTATTCGAAATCGCCTCGCAGATCGAAGAAGCGCTCTTGACGGGTAAGGAGCTATACGGCGTGGCCCTAGACTTTGCCAAGTGTTTTGACAAGGTGCCGCGAGACACTGCCGCAACGGACACCACCGGAGCCTTGATCATGGCATCGCGGACTTGCGGAGTCGAAGGCCCAAACTGTGCTGTCGGAAGGGGCACCACCGGGCGGCCGTGGCGAGAGGAGAAGAAGCAGCACCGAAGAAGAGGAAGGCGGAGCCGGAGGGCGCCGCGACAGCGCCGAGACAGGCGAAACGTGAGAACGTGGTGCTCGTTCTGCCGGAAGCAGAGGAAGGCGAGCGAGAACCCGCAACATCAACGCCGACACCAGCAGCGAAGGTCGGGAAGACGGCACCAACGCCAGCGAAGAAGCGGCAATCGGACTCCGCGGCGGAGCCGGTACCGAAAAGGCGCAAAGGACGCGTCGACCATCGCCCAGGCGCCGAGAAGAAGCAGAAATCGACGCGCAACCGATGAACCTCCACGAGCCATCGAAGAAGAAGCGAAGCACCAAACGCGCGCCTGAGCGCGACGATCAAGACGAGCTAAAGAGGCGAAAGCATGACACTTCACGTGCGAAGAGATAACCGCCGTCGGCGATGCAGATTATCGCCACAGATTCTTCGCATTCCAATCCAAACGATTACGCTCGATTACGATCGATCAATTTTTGGTGAATTGGGGGTACTGTAACAATTGATTAAACGCACAGCACTCAGCCAATCCTGACTAGCTGATGCAACGTGCCTATTATCGAGCCTTCTTCCGGGGCTAAAGATGCTCGAGACAAGTACAACGGAGTCTCCCTCACATCACTCGGAGACTTGATGTGAATGCGTGTTTGTTTTCGTGAGTCGCCGACACCGTGATCGACAGCGGCAGGCAAGACGTATCTTGAACAGGCTAGCAAAACTGAGCCGTGGCGGTAGCTGACGGAAGACCTTTTCTAAAACCTCGCTCTCCTTCTGTCCCCTACTCCGCGTTGTCGCTGGCGGTTATCTCTTCGCACGTGATGTGTCATGCTTTCGCCTCTTTAGCTTGTCTTGATCGTCGCGCTCAGGCGCGCGTTTGGTGCTTCGCTTCTTCTTCGATTGCTCGTCGAGGTTCATCGGTCGCGTCGACTTCTGCTTCTTCTCGGCGCCTGGGCGATGGTCGTGGCACATCGACGCGTCCTTTGCGCCTTTTCGGTACCGGCTCCGCCGCGAAGTCCGATTGCCGCTTCTTCGCTGGCGTTGGCGCCGTCCTCCCGATCTTCGCTGCTGATGTCGGCGTTGATGTTGCGGGTTCTCGCTCGCCTTCCTCTGCTTCCTGCAGAACGAACACCACGTTCTCACGTTTCGCCTGTCTCGGTGCTGGCGCGGGGCCCTCCAGCTCCGCTTTCCTCTTCTTTGATGCTGCTTCTTTTCCTCTCGCCACGGCCGCCCGGTGGTGCCCCTTCCGACAGCACAGTTTGGGCCTTCGACTCCGCAAGTCCGCGAGCCGACTGCAGTGCGCACACGTCGGCATGCCATGATCAAGGCGCCGGTGGTGTCCGTTGCGGCAGCACTCCGCTATCGTCTTGCACGTCGCGCATTGCGTCAGGCGGTGCTGCGCGCAGAACTTCACCGCAAGGCCGTCGTCTTCCTTGTGGTGGGCCTTACAGCACCACGCCACCGACTTGCCCCGGCGCTTGCAGGCGTCGCACTTCACCTTTTGGTGCTCGTGGTACACCCGCTCACCTCACTTTTCGTTTCGGAGAACCCATTCCGGCACGTACCACGGATCCCCTCCGACGACTGCCGACTTCTTGCCTTTCCTCTTCTCGTAGCGTCGTTGAACACCGCCCATCTCGCCGCACGCTCCGCCATTCCGCCTCCGTACGTCGGGAAAAGATCCATCCCCCACGCCTCGCCGTTGAACTCATGCCGAGCCGTCGTCAGCTGTGTCTCGAGCACTTCCATCGTCTCCGTACCACCACGGAAGATTGGCCTCATCTCGTACCCCGTGAGGCACGGCGGGGCTCCCACCGTTCTCAGCGACCCTATCTTCTCCAGTTTCATTCCCGGCAGAGGCGGTTCGCGCCGTTTCGCTCCAGCGCATCCCCGACGGTTTTCAAAAGCCTTGCGAGTACCCGGAGAGGACGCCGAAGGTCCGATCATATCATATATCATTTTGTTTTTCGCATACCTCGAGGCGATGCGACGGCAGGAAGAGGGAAAGACGAGCACGTCCGAGCATCCGAAGAGCGCGGGCGAGAAGGAAGGCGTGGTGAAGCAACTCCGGGCGGAGAACGCGAAGCTACGCGCGAGAAACGACGCTCTGAGGCGGCGCTCAGTCCTCAGATGAAGAAGCTGACAGAAATGGTGGCAACAATGAGGCCTAAAACACCCCCGACTATGCCGGTGGACCGAACCCAAACAAGCAAGAAGAAGGCGCCGAAGACTCCCGTCGCCACACCGACGAAGCAGAAAACGGGACAGGCCGGCGCTCCTTCCGAAGACGCGCACATGTCGCAAGGCACTCAAACCAGCAGTGGCGAAGCGTTCGTGACTGGTGAACGACGGGATGCGTGGCGGTGGAGAGACGCACGAAACGCTGGGGTTAAGGTTGAGAGAAGCCGCAGACGCGATGGGAGCGAGTGTGCAAGAGGTCGCCACAAAAGAAATTCAACTCCCCGAATTTTCCCGATACTCCCCTATTTTCTTCTGGACCAGGTGGTAGCCAGCAAAACAAATTTAATTCGAGACTGGAGGTCCTATGAACATGCAATGTGAATAGCCTCTATTCGAGCCAACCCGGCTTTTCTTGCAAGAAACTGTATTGTTTTTGGACTAGATAATAGTGCAGAGCAAGCTTTTTTTCCTCCTGGAAAAATGCATATGGGTGGCAGAGTGAGCGGGTGACGGCCTTCAGGCCGGTCGGCCCGGATGGGTTGACCCACTGTTTCCGATGCGGCTTCCAATCATCGAAGGCTAAACTCGGGTGCAGGAGCGGTGCTCGTCGTTCGGGACCAGATGTGGGACGACTGGGTCTGCCCGGTTTACACCTGACTGCTGCAGCGTGGTCAGAAGTGGGAAGGTCATCGGGAGATGGCGGGCGCGAATACTTCTTGCCCAAACCAAAACCCAAGAGGAATTGGAGAGTTTGACATAAGAATGGCAAATTCGTGGTACCGAAGGTTGCAACCGCAAACAGAAGAGTCAGATGATGGTTGAACCTGCGCACATGCACACGACGCGTCCTGTTCAGACTCCTCCCTGTGTCCAAGGACTCAAAGGCAGGTCCTGCAGGTTTTCCAGCAACTGCTGGTTCGCCTTGAGGCCCTCCGAATCCACAGGCTGCGGTATGCCTCAACAACTGCCCAGGAGTCCAAGCTACAGTTGGTAGATGCATCCGATTAGTAGAGGAAGAGGATCGGAGGAGGAGGAACACGGACGGCTCAAGAGAGCCGCGTCCGAAGCACACTAGCACACCTACCTGCACACCTCACCCACTTGCCCGCCCATCCACCCACCCGTCTACCCAACTACCCACCTGTTCACCCATCCACCCATCTGTCCACTCAACTACCCTGTACACCTGCCCACCCACCGGCAGCCCCATTTTTTCCCACAAAAATCGGGCTGAGTATCGGGGAGATTCGAGGAAGTGTCGGGGAAGTGTCGGGGAGTTTCGGGGAACTTACCAGGAGCCCGGACCAGGTGGGTCACCCCGTGAAACGGAGTCGGGGGGTCTTCCCCCCCCCCCCGGGTACTGGCGCCGAACTTGCCATCACAGGCCCAAACTTGCTACACGCCGAACTCAGCATCACCAGAACCCGAACTTTGCTTCACGAGAACTTAGCTTCACCAGAACTTAGATTCGCCCGAACTCAGCTGCGCCAGAACTCAGCTGCGCCCGAACTTTGCTTCACCAGAACTTAGCTTCGCCCGAAAGAACTGAGCAACGTGCTGAACAGTAAGCTTCGTGCGAACTTTGCTTCGCCCGAACTCAGCTGCGCCCGAACTTCGCTTCACCAGAACTTAGCTTCGCCCGAACTTTACTGCTTCCCGAACTTTAACTGCTGCCTCCAGTCCGGCCTTTAGCCGAGCGCACGTACTTCCCTTCTAGCCAGCAGCCGGCCTTGGCGAAGGCGGGGAGGGGGCTATGCTATTATGGCCCTATCTTGCGCAGAGCGGTCCCGTGTTTGGCTAGGCCCCGAAGACGAAGATAGAGGCTGAGAAGAAAGGAGACTGGGGTGTCGCCCCCATGCCGGACATTGTCCGCCAAAGTCTAACTGACACGTTCCCCCAAAATGTTTTTCATTTTTCCCAGTGCGCCGGGGCTTGCATGTGGACTGGTGGCCAGCCGGGTAGGAATCTCGGGCCTGTGCCTGACTAGTGCAGGAATCCGCTGCTCCGCTGTTTTGACTGTGCATACCATACAGCTAAATTCCCTGTTGATAGGAGGGCGGTGAAGCGAAGCGGTGAAACGCGAATAAAACAAACAAGCAAGGCGTCCCAATTGCACGTCAGGAAAAATTTCGTGGGGTTTGTTCTGTTTTGTTCCTCGGACCGTTTGTCGACAACTTCTTTGTTGAGGTGCCTATTTGAGATGTAAAGCTAACGCCGCCCACGTCAAATCTTGTAGAGTGTTGAGAGCAGTAAAGTGCAGGTGCCGTGACGGGCAAGCACTGTTCACGAGCTAATGTTACCTGATAACGTCGTGGAGCGGCGGGTGCCAACAATTGCCGTGACACCTGTAAAGGGGGGCAAGGGTACCTGTACATCCAGGGTCTCCGGGGCCCGGGCCCCGGCTAGGTCCAGATAGGGTCCAGGCCCACGGTAATCACGCCATGCAAGGATGGAATCTTCAATATTGCAGCTTCCACAACAAGCGGAGAGCAAGACAAAGAAAAAATCAAGAAATAAACTGATACAATTCGATAAAAAAAGCTCAGTCGTGCATTTACCATGGGGGCTGAGCGGGCGGAGGCTCTAAGGTGAAATGGTCAAAATGCCCTGGGGAAAATGTGGGACAAAAACTTTCCGAACTGCGGGGTTTTAGGGATTCTGGCCCAAAAAAAAGTTTTTTTTTCAACGCCCACCTTGGGTGACTGAGCCGTGGTTTACCCTTTAGGCAGCCTCCTAGACCTGCCAGAACCTGAAAACCTCCTTCAGGTTTCGTGGCTGCGTCGAAAAATGCATTCCGAGGACGTTTTTGAACGCTTTTGAATCCGTTGAGCTCAAGGACAGTCTGGGGCCCTGGAATGGAATTGTAAACGAATTGCATCTCGTACCAGAGAGTTTTTCCTTTGGTAATCGTTCAGGGCCAAAAACCCTGGAAATTTTTCCAGGGCCCCGGGCCCCGAGTTACAGGTACCCCTGGGTCGAATAATAACAGTTATTTGACACACGTCTGGTTGTCTAAAAGCACTACCACTATTTGATCCTGCTACTGTTCGGCTACCCGGACTTCTTTTATTATTCGACAAATCGAATAATAGCACGCGTTATTATTCGACCATTTAGAAGATGTAGTATGAAAAAGAATGTGGCCCAGCAGGGCCTAGCCCAGAACGGACGCGTCGTAGGCAAAGAGCGATGACGTCTTATCCAGGAGCCGTCACGGCTGGTCCACCTATGCGCGACTCTACATTCGATTGTATGATTGAGTGCCTTCAGTACGGCCGCACTGTGCTCAGGTTCGCCACGCTGTCGAAGAGACGTGCTCTGGGTAACGAGTGCGTTGTGGTTGGGAAGCCCTATTTCACAGCTTGCTACTACCGCACGTAGTGGATCATTTTATTCCATGGGCAAATGCCAGACTTTTTTTTGTATCATTTTTCTTTCAGACCTGTTCTGCTAGAGGACAAGAGGCTAGCGAGCACGACACGTGCATGGCTCACAAAAACAGGGGGAGTGGGTAAAGTTTGCCCACCTCGGATATTCGACTGTATCTCGACAGGAAAAAAAGGAGTGGTTAGAGAGGGAACTTTTGTTCGGGTCATTGTATTGTCGCCAAGAGAATCGCGACTCCGCTTTTTCCGCGGAATCACACCCAGCCAGTACCATCTGCAAGCCAGCGGTGGCAGTCCAAACACAGAAGCTCAAGACGGAAGTGTGTTGACACTAAACGATGGTAAAAGTAGTTCCTTCTCAATCATTCAAGTTTCCACATCCTGGAAACGCACGAAGCGGGAGGAGCAACGGAGTATTTCGAGGGAAAACCACTGTTTTGCAGCTCGTTATGATTCGGAAAGTATGGCCTTCTAAGGTCCCGGAATCTTACACGACTAGAAAACATTTCCGAACTTGGGGCTTGCACTGATAAAAACGAAGTGCGGACGATCGGCATCAACTGTACCAAAGGTGATGATAATGAGAAGGCAAAGGTTTCCTGCTTCGGGGTTTCGGTATGAGCACTTTGGCTTCAATTTTTCGTTCATGTGCAACCGTTGTTCCGGAAATGTTTCCCTCAGTACAAATGGACTATGAAATCAAAAAGAAGACAAAACGAAAGGTGGGCGTACGGAGGTGGATCACAAACGTCCCGGAGAGTTGAAGGATTCTTGGGCCAGTGCTCACCCTGAGACAACGAGAGACCTTTGTGCAGACGAGTCTCAGAGGGCGCACATAACAGATACAGAGAGAGAGAGACGAGTTAGAGTGCAGGGACCATCTCTCCGGGGAGTATCCGGTCGCCCCACTACTGTCCCCTAAATACATCAACCTGCCATACCAGCACACTTTCACACGAGCCTCGGACGGTCTCCGTAGGCTGCTATCGCACTGAGTGTCAAAATGAGATACCACGGGGTCAACAGCATATTATTCATCAAGTCGCGGCAAAATCGGAATTTCTGCTCGCAGTATGGCCTGTCCTTTTGGTTGGCCACTCCTCTTCGGCTTTACAAGCGATTCATCGTAAGACCTTCAGAATGCAGACATGGACTAGCATGCACCGGCCTGGGCCAGGCATGAGTTCCGTTTGTTCTTAAGAATACTGGCCATGCTCCCTAAAAGCGTACGTAGCACAGGCCATACTGCGAGCAGAAATTCCGATTTTGCCGCGACTTGATGAATAATATGCTGTTGACCCGTGGTATCTCATTTTGACACTCAGTGCGATAGCAGCCTACGGAGACCGTCCGAGACTCGTGCGAAAGTGTGCTCGTATGGTAGGTTGATGTATCTGTTGTTTGTTCGTATGTGCTTCAGGTAATTTCCACAGTACGCTGCCAACTGTCACTTTTTGATAATGCCAACCGCGGTTGTTACCATAAGAAATCGGTATGCGTGGGGCAAGAGTGATAACTCTCTGAAGTACTGGGGCAGTGTCCAACAGGCCAGAGGGTTGGGGAAGTGAAGGCGAGCCTCTTTCCTGCAAATGACGAAGTGAGGCGCTTCGTCTTCGCAGCAGAAGCACAGCCCCTCAACCAGTTCATCCCTCTGGACAAGCGCATGCCTTTGAGCGGCAAAACGTCACGTCAGAGAAGAAAATAGTTGCCCACAGCATGCAAAGCTCGAATCGGCCTAACTGTCTGTTCGGGCGGGTGTTCAGCCACGCCATGTTTTTCGTTTTCGGAAGTCGGTAGTCATTGGGTGCTGGCTCTGCAGCACCACCGAGCACGGTAAAAGCTGAGGTCACGTGCGGCAGGCCTTTCGCGGCACTTGTGCTCGCAAGAAGGGAGGTGTCAATGCGCTGCCTACCTGCCAGAGATGTCCAAGCGCCAGAGTCGCCCCGGCTGGATCCGGTTGCTGCCTGTGGTGGCACGACGTCAAAGAAATTGAAGTATGGCTAAAGATAGAGGATAGAAGAAAGAGAGCGGCGCTTTTGAACAAGGCTGTCAACCCTATATAGCCGCGTTTCGTGTCTGCGCGCCTGGGACTATGTCTTGCATAGTTCCTCAGCCGGCTACGAACGGTTTCTGAGACAATACAGGGTTGGTACCGCATATACGCGTCCACGGTAGCGATGGCGTACACACAGATACATGCGCTGTATCCGGAACAGCGATCGACGTGTGTACATCCCACACCTCAGAATCATTGGCCCATGTTTCCGTCATATGAATGAACCTGCTGTCAGCGCGGTGTGAAAGTCCAACAACACAGAACAGAAGAAGCAGTACGGCTTGTGTGCTAAAAAGATATCCGGGACGATGTCGAGGTACCGTTTGCCGTTGTACAGGAGGACCGAGAAGTTGAACGCGTCCATAATGACGATGGCGTAGAAGGCCAGGGTGCAGTCGAGCAGCACAATCCGGCCGATCAAACCCAACCGCTTTTGCCGCGGAACGACAAACTTCATGCAGATGAAGTGCAGGACTGTGCACAACGTGGCCTCCACCCACGCGAAGGCGAGGAACCCGGGAAGCACGTGCGTCGCCACCGCCGGGAGCATGCAGATGCCCGGGATCAGCGTCAACCCCATCTTCGTCTTCATCCCCTTCGACCACCGCTCGTCGTTGCCCATGACTTCGAGCTTTTCCTCGTTCTCCCCCCGGATCTCTTCCATCTCCTGCACGCCTTCGGCCAGCAGGTACCGCTTCCTGAAGTTGTTGATGTCAACGTCTGTCGTCATTTCCGCCCTCGGATCCGCCAGCGCTTCCGCAAGCCCCCGCTGGCCCTCTATCATTGCTTTGGTGTACAGCGACCCGGCGATCCCGAATACGCAAAAGACTGTCGCGCCGCCGTTGATCCACCGTCCGTACGCAAGCTCGTAGCTCGCCCAGATCGATATCTTCCCGAAGATCTCGTGATCCCCACGGGTAAACGTCGAGTAGCCTATGTACGCTGCGTGCAGGACGTGGTACAGCACCTGCGGCATCAAAAACCACCATGGGGGCGTGGCCAGGGCGGCGAGGGTCGCGGTGCCAGTCATTTGCCGCAGGTGCTTCGTCGTTTTGGTCCGGTCCTTCCACTTGAGCTCCGCCATGTTTATCGCCAGCGACAGGCCCGTCAGCAGCAGCACCGACACCAAAACGGCGGGGTAAGGAGGCAAGACCAGGTCTTCCAGCACGGCGTCGCAGCTGCACTGCTCCACGAAGTCGGGCACGACAGGCACATCTACGGGGGCCTCATCGCTCATCGCAGCAGACCAGACGTCCGAGTGCGACCCCCCCGTCGGGGGGGGTGGGGAGAGGTGGTGTGTGCGTGACGGCGGACTGTGCTTTCCCCAAACACAGCCGTTGTTCCTGGAGGTCTTTGTGTATCTCCTGAAAATTCAAAATGCTCGTGCCGTATCTCTCTCGAGAACCAAACGTGCAGCAAGCCTCTGTGCAGTTCGACTGCACAGAGACCGTTTTGTCGGAGTACCCACCCTTGGGCTGGGGGCTTCACTTGCGGAAGCCTGTCCTTGGCAGTTTTGTTCAACGCAGCACTTCGACTACCTTCTCTCATTGGGTGTTCACCGCAACGTCGTTGGCAACAAACCAAACCACCGGCCGCAAAACTCCTTCTCTCTGATCCCTATCAGCCGTAGGAACCTCTCTCAACAACATCCTCAACGAATCAAAACAATAACAGCCTCCGGCCGGCCCCCCGTCTCCGGGGATCTCTTGCGCGTTCGCTTCCATCGCGCCCGCCGCTTTTTAAAACTCGGACCCCAACGTTCCGTGCGTCTCCCATCCGCCTTGCTTCCCGCCTTCCCGTCGTGCGACCGATTCGCCGATGCCGGCTGGTGCGCCTTCTTCGTCTTCGCGATGGTGACTTCCCCCGGCGTTCCTAACGGACGCTTTGGTTGCGAGTGCTCTCGCGTGTCGTGCATAGCTTGTGAAGGGCGAGCGAGACAGAAAGGGTCACACCGTCGCCGGTTCAAAGGGAGAGGCCAGCAACGAAGACGGGTTGAGACGAACCAAAGAAAGCAAAAACCAAACTAGAAAGCACGATGAGCGAAAGATCAAGAACAGCGGCACGAACAAGAGCGAGAATTCTGCAGCAAACCCCAGTGAGTGGGATACGTGCGGCGGAGGGGGGTGGACACCTGCGCAAGCGAGGGGTGAAGTTACGATGCTTTCGGGATAGCGACGTGGTTATTTAACCTTGTAACGAGTCGTCGGATATACTAATCTTCTAAGATCTGCGATCTTATTATATAGTCTCTCGATCGTATATAGACTCATACGACAAAAAAAAACACACGCGACGCGAATGGGTTCGACACGTTCCCTTGTATGGCCTCACGCTTCGCAATCGGTGCTGCCTTCCTGTGTCCTTCTGCTCTGTTCCTGGCGCCTTTGTTCACGTTGTCTTTTGTGGAGACTTGTGTTATAAATTGTAGGAGATCCAAGGAAGCAGGCGGAACTTCAAGGAGCTGGCCTTTGGGCGGTTGTTTGAACTAGCCGTCCCCTCGCGTAAAACCCGCATACTTGGGCGGGAAATACAGGAGGGCAGGCACGTCCGGTCTTTTGCTGCCGTCGCAGCAGAAAGCCTCCTACCGCGCGTCTTGAAACAAGCTTTGATGAAAAAGTCGATGGTCTTACCCGGCTGGTGGCAAGTGCATCGCAACTTGGTCGGGTGATTTTTAGAGTGCAAGTTTTTGCAACTGGAGAGACCGACCCAGCCCTCTGGGCGAAGCAGTGAAGGATCGCGGATTTGCGTACGGTGGAAACAACAGGTGTGTTTCAGACGCCCTGTTGATAACCTGTTCCCGCATGCCTTCTTGTTTACGTGGATCAACACGTGATCACACGTTATGTCACATGTTTTAGAACATGTAAAACCTCACGACAAGTGGGTCGTGTGTATCGGCGGAAATAAATTGGTGGAGGTGGAAAGAGGAGACTTCTACGGTAGAGTCCAGCCTTAAAGCTTACTACGTGACTTCGTCCCTACGGCAGTCATAGCATCATGTTGGTGTTCTTCCCCTTCGTTTCTTTGTCATATCCGCTTTTGGTTCCACCGTTTTTTTTTTTTTTTGGAGATGCTCAGGGGTTATTCTAATCCCCGAAAAATCGGGGAAAAACATGGTTAAAAAGTCTGTAGCATGGCCGGAAAGATTTTGTTTTCCACGTTGAGCAAAGTTTTGTAATGGCCTGTAATCCTCGTATGCGACCTCCGCTTTTGGTTCCACCGTTTGTTTTTTTATGGAGATGCTCAGGGGTTATTCTAATCCCCGAAAAATCCGGGAAAAACATGGTTAAAAAAGTCTGTGGCATGGCCGGAAAGACTTTGTTTTCGACGTTTTTGTAATGGCCTGTAATCCTGGTATGCGACCTTCGTGGGCGTGCTCCGCCACGTTGCTGTGGAGGTTTGGCGACACATTTCGCGGGCATTTTATGAAGCCACACCGGTGTGGATCAAACTTTCATGGGTTTGGGTTTTGATGATTTTCCTTAAGGAATTGCCTAGGAATTGGCTTGTGGGGGTGATTTGGCCTTGTTTTCGCATTCTGCAGCCGTTATTTCAGCCGTGTGAGTCCTGCGGATCCTGTCGCCTCTGTGTCTCTGGCCTTGCAAGCACAAAAAATTTTCACCAGAAACTCCTGTGGTTAAAAACCCTTTTTAACCGGCCTGTTTTGCGAATACTTTTTTTCTTTTGGTGAAGAAATCAGGGGTCTTTAAAAGTTTGGGGGTTGAAGCGGAAAACCCGGTGTCAGCCAAAAACCCGGTGTGAGGTCAAAAACAAAAAATTCTGGACGGGGGAGACCCTGCCTGAAGGAATCAACCACCCCCGGGTGGGCTAGTCTGACACAAGTTGTCCACAGGAAAAAAAAAAAAAAAAACTCCAACACTTGGGCAGCAGGGACGAAAATCTACGCTCTAAACCGGGGTTTTGGGGAATCACACGGCATTCAGCGGTGACCCTACTGTAGCCCCGATAGGCTGTCTTGATGCTTCGGGTGGGGGGAGACCTCCCGCGCAGCGATATATTTCGTGGTGGTGAGGCGCCTCTGGTGCACGATTGAACCAGCGTTAAACTCCGGAACACCGATCCAGCAACTCTCTTTGTGGCGGTTTTGTGTTTCTTAAAGGAGCATACTCAGCCAAAATACCTGCGCCGCAGGCGCGGAAATCTTTTGGCGCCTTTCTGGGCTAAGTACGAAGATCGCAAAACAGTTTTCCGTGAAAGAAAATTCCGCCGGTGGTTTCTGCTATGAGAAGATTTTTTCCATCAGGTTTCTGCCACGAGAAATTTCCACCGATGGGTTCCGTTAGAAAACATTTCCACCAACAAATTCTGTTAGAAGAGTTTTCCGCCAAGCTTCCCGTGAAAAAAATTTCCGCCGGTGGTTTCTGCCATGAGAAAATTTCCATCAGTTTTCTGTCGTGAGACTAGTACGTGCGCTCGGCTAAGACCGGCACGTGGCGAGACTGGAGGCAGCAGTTAAAGTTCGGGGAACAGTAAAGTTCGGGCGAAGCTAAGTTCGGGCAATGCTGGTGAAGCTAAGTTCGAGTGATGCTTAGTTCGGGCGTTGCTAAGCGCTCAGGCTGCGCTGGTACTAAAAAACAGTTCGGGCACGAAGCGAAGTTCGGCCAGGGTGTAAAGTCCGGGTGAAGCCAAGGTCGGTGCTCGTACCCGGGGGGGGACACCCCCCACCGAGACCCGGGTGGGCGCCCCCCCCGCCGCCCCCCGGCGAAGCAAAAGTTCGGGCGGAGCTAAGTTCTGGTGAAGCTCAGTTCGGACGATAATGAGTTCGAGTGATCCTAAGTTCGGGCGGAGCTAAGTTCTGGTGAAGCAAAGTTCGGGCGCAGCTGAGTTCGGGCGAAGCAACGCTCGGGCGAAGTTAAGTTCTGGCGAAGCAAAGTTCGGGCGATGCTAAATTCTGGTACGGGCGCAGCTGAGTTCGGACGAAGCAAAGTTCGCACGAAGCTGAGTTCTGGTGAAGCAAAGTTCGGTTCTCGTAGCAAGTTTGGCCTGTGATGGCAAGCTCGGCCGCCCGACTCCGTTTCCCGGGGTGACCCAAATACCGCGAGATACTGAGAAACTCCGCCAAAAACGCAATTTTCGGGCACATTTGACCCCGAAACGCAACAAACCTCGAAAACAATCTTCGACCGGAAAAATGTCATGGGCAGGGTTCGAACCCGGACTCACCGGCCTGAAGGCCGGCGCCCGGTCACTCTGCCACCCGCATACCTTCTGCGAGGAAAAAAAAAAGCTTGCCCGGCTCTTTCCAAAAACAATACACTTTTTTCATGAAGAAAATTCACATTGCATGTTCATAGGACCTCCAGTCTCGAAAAATTTCCACCAACAGTATTCCACAAAGAAATTTCCGCCAGTAGTTTTCACGAGAATATTTCCACCAGGTTTCCACCACGAAGAGAAATTTCCGCCAGTAGCTTTCGCCTCGAGAAGATTTCCACCAGTTTTCTGTCACGAGAGAAACTTCCACCACCAGTTTCACGAAAGAAATTTCCGACAGTAGTTTCCACGAGAACATTTCCATCAGGTTTCCGCCACGAGAGAAATTTCCGCCAGGTTTCCGCCACGAGAAAATTTCCATCACTTCTTCTGTCGTGAGAGAAAATTTCCACCAACAGTATTCCGCAAATGAAATTTCCGCCAGTAATTTCCACGAGAAAATTTCCATCAGTTTTCTGTCGTGAGAAAAATTTCCACCACCAGTTTCCCGAAAGAGATTTCCGCCGGTAGTTTCCACGAGAAAATTTCCAGCCCACACAGTGACAAAACAGAAATCTGGATTTTTTTTTTCCCCAGAAATTTTCTGACTTTTTTTTTTCCCCTCTTTTTTTGACACACCGGGTTTTCCCGGTGTCTGACACCGGGACACCGGATTTTCAAAGTCCCCTGGAAGAAATATTTTTTTTTAACCATGCAGGATAATCTCTGGAGATGCTTGCTAAGGGGAAAAGTCAAACCCGAAAAAGGGATGACAAAATAAGTCGACCAACAGTCGAACACCCAAGATGGGGCGAGAAGATGCTAGCTTCAATTCTTAGAAGGCCTGAGTTGTAACGGATGCGCGAGTTACACCAAAAAAGCGGGTGTATTTGCACCGAAATGGGTGTAAAGGTACGCCCGAAAAAGCGGGTGTGACGCTTTTTAACTCCGGCTTCAGTTTCATTGACTCCACCATGAACACCGTCGACACCACACACGGGGGGTGGGGGTGGAAAGAAAAGACCCCAGATCGGTGGAGAAACTGGAGCCTCAGATGGTGTCAACCGAAAAGCCGGTGCGCTGCACCCAAAACGCGTGTAGAAGCACACCCGAAAAGCGGGTGTGCTGCGCCAGCTGTTTGTCTCTCCAGCTTCAGCTCCAGCTTCGTTGGGGCTAGCTTCTACACGCCACCTTTGGCGGACGTGAGAGGAACGATTCCTTTCTTGATATTCGTTGTTGATTGGTTTATAGAACTGAACCCAAAAAGAACAGGGTGATCGAGACGAATCCAAGGAAGTCCTTTGGCCGGCGGGGGTAGCACTGCTCACGTGTTACCAATGCTACCAAGGGTGCAATGAGAGAGGTCTTCGCCTTCGTTCCCCACACCGTTTCAGACCGCCGCGGGAAGGCACACGCCACGTGAGTTCGGCTGCTGGAAAGAAACGCCTCTGCACACCAGCATTGCTTGCAGGACAACGCCGGGTGTATCTTGTATTGCGAAGAGAGAGCATCACGTTTGGCGCGGCTGGACGACATGAACTGACGTCGTACAGGCCGCACCCGTAGTCGCTGAGGAGATCGCCCGAAAAAGCTGGTCCAGTCCCGACGAATCCGGGGATCGGATCGTGGTCGGATCGGAAATGGTGCGGATGCTCCTCTTTCCCCCCTCCCCCATGGCTAGCTCTCCCTGATGGATTCCGTCAGTTCTTTGAACGTTGCCATGAGGTCGGGGTCGGTGGGGTCCACGTCGAGGTGCTCCGCCTGCATGCGGGCTTGGTCGAAGTTTTTGAGGACCCACGGGTCGGTGACCAACTGCGCTATGGTCGCCCGCTTGTCCTCTCTCACGAGGAGCGACCGGACGCACGCTTTGGCGGACTCGCTGGCCTTGCAGCTCCGCGGGAACTCGAAGACACCCCTGGTGATCTGCTGCAGCACGCCGCGCAGGTCGGCCGCTTGGAAGGGCACGTCTCCGACCAGCATCGTGTACAGGATGACGCCCAGGGACCAGAGGTCGCTGGTGAACCCATTGTACCCTTTGTTTTGCGACGAGATGATGACTTCGGGGGCAACGTAGTACGGCGTGCCGCAGCACGTCTTCAACGACAACCCGTGCGGCACAGCGCCCCCGGCGTCCGTGGCTTGGAAGTTGGACAGCCCGAAATCGGTGATCTTGACGGTGCCGCCTTTTGTAAGCAGGATGTTGTCCGGCTTCAGGTCCCGGTGGGCTACGCCTTGGCTGTGGACGTAGTGCAAGCCGATGACCATCTGCTGGAAGTAATCACGGGCGGAGTTCTCGGAGAGAGGCCCGCCCTCCAGCCTCTTCAGCAGGTCGCAGCCGTCTACGAAGTCGACGATCATCCATAGTTCGTCGGTGGCGTCATCGCGAATCAACGCATGGAGGTTGACGAGGTTCGGGTGCTTAAGGGCCTTCATGATCGCGACCTCGCGGCCCAGGCGCTCCTTTGCGCCGGAGTCGAGGACGAGCGACTTGGTGGCTATCGTTTTGATGGCGACGACGCGCTTCCCGACGAGATCCTCCGCCTGCCAGACGGTGCCGAAGGCGCCCTTGCCGACCTCCTTGATCTTCCGGTAGTTCGACGGCACGTTCTCCGGGTGCCGCCTGAGCTTTTTCTTCTTTTTTTCCGGGCCTTCCTCGCCCTTGGCGACCAGCAGCGAGTCGAAGTTGAACTTCGCCCCGGCCGCGAGGGCTCGTTGCTTCAGCCTCTCGGTCTCTTCCCTCCTGTGCGCCTCTTTCGCCTCCTCGTAGTCAGACAGCTGCTGGCGGAACTCTCGCTTCGACGGATCCCTTATCGGCTGCCTCTCCTCCTCCACATTCGGCGCCGACTGAAAGTGACAGCATCCCATTTCGTGTGTTGTGAGCGTGTGTTCTTCTTTGAGCACACTCAGGTGGTCTCCCCGCCCCCTTTTTCCCCCCTTTTTTGTTTGTTGTTAAAACTTCTGGCGACCTGTTCATGAGGTTCGGGTGCTTGTGAGCGTCTGTGAGACGCTGATAGCATCAGTGGCTGCTTCGTGGTGCAGACGATCACTGAGCGCCTGATTGACGAACTCACGGCTTTCATTGTAGGCTGCAGTTGTCGTCCTTGACCTGGCGAAAGGTCGACGACTGTTTCGTCTGTTGTGTGCGTCTTCTTCGAGCACACTCAGGGTGGCTTCCCCGCCTTTTTTCCCCCTTCGTTGTTTGGTGTCAAAAGCTTTTGGAGGCTTGTTATCGAGGTTCGGGTGCTTGTGAGCGTCTGCTAGGCGCCAGCACCAGTGGCTACTTCGTGATGCAGAAGATCATGGGCGCCTGACTGTCGTCCTTGCTTGACCTGGCGAAAGCTCGACGGGACGTTCTTCGCTTCTTTTCCTTCTTTTCCGGCCCTTCCTCGACCTTGGCGACCAGCAGCGAATCGCAGTTGATAGATGTGATGATAGATGTGATAAACCGTTGTTCCTTTTGGAGACATAAGAATTCTGGAGATTGACCCATTTCTGCACCCTCGACGACCCCGGGTGGGAGTAAGGGATTGCATTTGTACTATCGTCCGACTACTGACAGGGCCTTCAACTAACCTGAGCAGCGCACTGTGCACGTGTTGCCATTAGTCGTGCTTGCGCACGTGGACGGGGACCACCGCGAGGAGGTTAACAACTCCGATTTAGACCTCCCCATAAGGGGTTAAACTTCGCCCCGGCCGCGAGCTTGCCCGCGTTCCTCGCCACGGAACTCTCGCTTTGACGATCCCTTGTCGGCCGCCCCTCCCCGGTGTGCCGTGGTACTTTGTGAAAGACACGGGCAGTTTGGATTAGAACGCAGGGAATCTGTGCCGATAATTTGCGTCGTCGGCTTCGCGATCGAACAGCGGCAAACAATGCGATGCAGCTCCAGGGGATAGGGGACCGGCTTGGTCTAAGAAGTAGGGTGTTGTCACTTTCAGGCGGCGCTTGACTGTGTGGTGATGTCCATCAGCTCCATCCCTATCCCCTCTGGAGCTTTCATAGAATTGCATGGAGGTGGCTATCACGGTACGAGGAGGTAGTTACCTAGTGACTGATGCAGACCATCGCTACCAATTATTTTCTGCCTTCTAACCTACGGCTTATGGACGGGTTTCTTGTGTGCTTCCTTTTTCAACCCTGTGACAATTACCTTTTCGTGAACAGACATTTTAGGTGAGACACTTGAGTACTGCTACCACCTTCCATATAAACTGCCCGACGGTGTGGCTGGGTCGGTCATGACCGAGTCACATGCTGCGACGCTGTGAGGGTAGACGGGAGGTGCAAACGCCACCCCTGGCCACATATTGTGGCAATGCCGGGCGTACGAGCGAATTCGAAGCAACACCAGTTGAAACCATGAATGATTCAACGTTTGACTGTCCTTGCCCAACCTAGTGCTGCAGATGCGGATCGAACGCCGTTCTAGATGACTCGATGTCAACGCAAACAAAACGCGTTTGTGGAGGGGTGAAGAACGGGCTTTTTTCATCTTCTCATGTTCGCTTGCTAGGGAAGGGACTGCCTGCTGTCCGCCATTATCTTGATCACAGACGGTGACGGGCCTGGCTAGTCCACCATCCTGCTGTCAACATGAACCGGCATGCTTTTGTGGGATCCGACGGGATCCGATGAGCAAAGTGCGGACACGTTTCTGTTGGCCAGTGCATCGCAGCCCTCCTGCAAGTCTGCTCTCCGTTCATGTAGTCCTGCTTACCAGAAGTGAACCACTTGGAACCAGAACTCTATATCAGGGGTCGATGAAAACCGAACTCACGCCCATTTAAAGTTACAGAATAGGTCGAGGAATCAGTTTTCCTCAAAAAGGCCTTCAAGCACTCGCTTTACCTGGCGCAACTCCCTGTTTTGGTTTGCGCGAGCGCACGGCACGGAACGGTGTCAGTACGTACGCCCCGCCAGCTCCAATTCCTACAGGCTCAGTGGACGAACTTTCGACCCGAGTCCTAAGGAAGGTGCTCAGTCTTCGCTTTTCTTGCACGCAAACGATGAGCCGGTCCGCTGTACGATGCGGGATTGCCACCAATTGGGCAACGCAGGAACCCTGGAACGGATTTATTCTTCGCAATACACCACCGCCGCTGCTGTGTTTGCGTGTCTTGTCGTGTGGGGACCCGCATAACCTCACATCCGTTCAACACGTGTTCAGGAGTTACAGCACTTGGGATCCCTTCGGTTCTTTGCCTGGCAATTTCGTCGAGCATTTCCTTATGTAAAAAATAAGAGAGAGAAGGCAAAAAAAAAGAAAAAGCTGACGGAGAGCAAAGGCGCAGTTAGTCAGCAAGTGTAGCCAATTCCACCATCGGCCGGCACAATTGCAGGACACACGACTTCCTCACTCCGACAACCTTTGGCTAACATCAGAAGTTTGTACTCCGAAGCACGGCGTTTTCCACGAGGCCTTCAGGCCACTAGCAGGATGGGCGTGTTCGTGACGCACTGCAATGTTTCTGATCAGAAAGCAACAAAGAACACCTGGTGCTCTACCAATACGCGGTGGTGTGTGCGCGTGTCGTGTTCTAACTCGGGCGCAGCTCTGGAAGAAGAGCGACGCAATTTACGCACACAGATAAGTGATGCAAGGTGCAGCGGCCTGGCGGCACCGATCCGAGAGCAAAAAGCAGCAGCAACGCGCCTGCAGTCTTATGGAACCGGAGTGGAGGATAGCCGGGTTGCCTCGGGTTGTTGAACGCAAACGACCGCCACTACCCCCAGATTTCCCCTTCTGTTCCTTGTTATATCATACAGCAGCCGCATCAGTATTCTCGAAATTGACTGCTCCTCCGAAACTCTCCTGATGCGGCAGCCCGAAGAGAAAAGCGAAAATGAGACAGAGAAGCGGCCTGGCGAGACGAGAGAGGCTTCTCGAGCGAAATGGGGGGGGCAAGGGAGTGACTCACCAGAAGATCAAGGACAGGACCCGAGAAAGGGTCGGCAACGAGCGGGAGAACAATAGCGGCACTTCCCCTGGTCCCCAAGTAGCTCGCTGGCCTTCTGCTCTGGGTTCTTTTTACACACTGATCATCGGCTGGTATGCAGCGGCATCGCGTCCAATAGGGCCGCAATCTGATTCATCTCGTGCGGATTGCGGTTACGTGTGTGGGGGGGATGCAAGAAACTCGGAACTGTTTTTGCTACCGGACCTGTCTGCACCGTGCTTCGAAGGATGGACCGGCTTCACGGACGCATTTGGCGGACCATCATCTTCGTGGGTAGCAGACAGGACCATCTGGGTCGTCAGCAGCTCGTCACGCCACAGCCAAGACCACCCATGCTTACGAGAGAAGGTAAATCCGTCGGGGCGAAGATACAACTGTGTCTGAGCAATCCTTTAAAAAACTCAGGGCCTGACTGCGACTCAGTAGACTTGCGGGGGGGAAATCTTATTTGGGCAGAGGCTTTGCCTCTCATGCCTTGTGCTCGTGCCAAATAATTTTCGGCAACACTTGAAAACTATGAAACACTTACGGCTCCCAGCCTCCTCCCCTGTCTGACAACCTCTTCCCCCCCGGCCTACGCCGTCCTCAAAAAGAGGACAAGAGGTGCCCGAGTTACCAGAAAGCGGCTACACCAGAAAATGAGCATCAAAAAGCATGCGTGACACCCGCATATTTCGTAAAAAAAAAAAAGCCGGTTGGAAAGACCACGCGACACCTGCAGAGAAGGTAAACTGAGAAAGCATTGAGAAAGAGAGAGAGAGAGAGAGAGAGACAATGATCATCTCTCCAACTGGGACCTCACGGTCCTCCCCCATGATGACGCCCCCCTGCAGGCGCAGCCCGGTGATCGTCGTCTTGCGACGCTTCGTTCTTGCCTTTTGGATTTTGATGGGAAACCTCAGCTTCCATTGAGCGAAAAAGCACGTGCTGCGGGCACTAGGTGTGGCAGTCTCTGGCTCTGGCTCAACGAGGAGCCAGCTTCAATGCTGCCTCAGGTCCAGCTATAAAACGTGGGCGATGGGTGCACTGGTCTTGCTCAGCACTCCTATGTACCCTATGTAGAAAGAAGAAGACCGTATGTGACTGCGGTCATCATACACAGAGACGTCGCCCGCAAGCTGGCTCGAGCGGTCGGTGTGCTTGAGTCAGCCTGCTTGTTGAGTACACAGCTGAACACAGTGTCAGGCCACATTTGTCTCAAAACGGCGTGGTTCTCTCTGTATGGTGACCAACACATGTGAACGTGGGAGTCGACGTGGGGTCAAAAAGCCCAGGCGAGCCTGTTCAACAACCAGTGGCACTGGCGCCTCTTCAACTTCTCAAGGGCGGCTTAACATCGTGTCCACCCCGTTTCGAACAGAGCAAGGTACATGTACATCGGTGTGCGTAGTCCCTTGAGAGCGACGACTCGACAACGAAGGCAATACTGGAAGGCTTCATCGGCGATTATGTCCCGCCGTTCAACAAAGCGGAAAGATGGCCCGTCAAACGCAAACCGGTGTGCGGACGAGCCGAAGCGCAGTGCCGAGGATGTCAAACCCCACCAACTTGATTCAAACCCCACCAACTTGATTCAAACCCCACCAACTTGATGGCGCGCGGAATCCCCCTCAGAAGGGGGTTAACAGTGAAGGGACGGCCGAACATGGGATCAAGCTACGGACCCCTCAAAGCAGTTCTCTTGTGCCTATGCGCTCGCGGTCGAGGTCTGCTTATTCGACAACGGGCGGCGCTGTGACCTCATTGACATGGCTCTCCAGACTTTCAACATCTTGATCCTGTGTGGCCTCCTGCGCTGCATCTTCCCTGGCTTCTTCTCTGAGCCCGACAATCAGCTGCCGCTTTACTTGGAAGTATGCATCTTCCATAATGGCCAGCAATATGTTGAGGATGGCGTAGATGAACAGAGCAATGTATGTGTACAGGTACAACCTGGAGTACACCTTCAGGAAGAGCGACGACTCGAAGAAAATGCTTTGGAAGGTTTCGTCGATGATGTCGCCGTTCATCAACGAGAAGAGAACGACGAACGAGGCGTCGAGGGACGCGAACCGATCCGCGTACGAGCCGAAGCTGACCGTGCCGAGGATGGCGTATCCCATTAGGATCGGGAAGCAACCCGCCACGAATTTCATGGCACGCGGTATGCCTCTCCGGAGGGTTTTCATGAGGAGGTAGAACCGGGGTTGGTGCTCTAAGTGGCTGATCATCACAATCAGACTGCACATGACCGCGAGGCCGCTCATCGTGTTCTCCAGCGCGATGGTCTGGCTGCTGACGGAAGAAGAGGTGGTGGCAATTGACATGCACACGAACCGAGACGCGATGATCAGCACGTCCGACACGACGCTGAAGCACAGCCACTGCACCCGGCTGTCCTCGAGCTCCCACCAGTGGATCCCCGCGCCCTCCGCCACCTCCTGGGCCACGTCGTACCGCCTCGCAGGCCGAAACGACGCCCGCCCGGACTCGACCGAACCCGACGAATCGCTGCGGGCCCCCCTCGAAACCGTCGACCGCCGCCGCCGCCGCATCTGCACCTGCCGCGCCCCTGACGCCGACGAAAGCAGCTCGGCGACCTCTCGGTCGGCTTCGAGCCCGTTCACCAGCACAGACGGCGGCTCGTACCCCGGCTGAGGAGGGGGAGCAGCAGACTCCGCGAAGGCAGGTGCCCCGTTGCTATGCGGGGCTCTGTGCACAGGGCTGCGGGCAGGCATCGCGCCGGTGTCCTTCACTTCGCCATCCGGGAACATGAGGAGCGGCGCGGTGACGGCAGTCGACGCCGTGTTGAGGAACGGGTCCGGAGCGGATTCCGCCGGCTCTTCTATGCAGTTCACTCTCAGGGCGCCTGCGATCGTGTCGTCCCGCGGCGGCAGGCCGACCACGTTTTCGAGGAGGGCGGTGCTGCGTTCAGCGACCTTCCGCATCGTGTCGCGGATCTTCCAATTCTCCCACTCCGACTTCGCCGCTTTGAACCGGAGCAGGAGGTCTGTGCACGTGAAGACGAGCACGAAAAGGGACAGCAGGTTGCACCACTGTGCGAATGCTGCCGTCTTCGATATGGGGCGCCCAACAATGCTCTGCTCGAAGGTGAGCAGGAAGCTCATCGAGCCGGCTCGGGATGCGGCGCTGTAGTGCTGGGTCATCTGCCACCGGCGGATGGATGCCATCCCCGCCGGGTCGGCGAGGCGGATGTTGTCGATCTCGAACACGATGCGCACGTCGTACAGCTTCTCGAAGATCAGCGGGTCCCCCGCGCAGCCGACGGGCGGCGTCCGCCCCCGCCAGCCCTCGCCTTGCCCCGCGAAGTGCCGCCGCAGCTCCGCGCCCGTCCACACTTCGCCGAGCGGGGCGCCGCCGCTGCTGCTGCCACTGTTGCTGATGCTGTTGCTGCTGCCACTGTTGCTGTTGCTGCTGCTGCTGCCACTGTTGCTGATGCTGTTGCTGCTGCCACTGTTGTTGTTGTTGCTGCTGCTGCCGCTGCCGGTCGCCAGCAGCCCTGCCGCTGGGCCCCCGTTCAGCGGCTGGTTCGCCGCCCGCCGGCTCGGGGGGAGGAGGGCTGAGAACGGCCCGACCGGATCCACGTCGGTCAGCGTGCACCGGACGTCGGTCGTCGACACGTCCGGCGACTCGCTGCCGATGATGTCGGCGTAGGTGCCGTTCGCCTTGACGGTGAGGTACATCGTGGGCTGCACCCGGTTCCCGTTCGAGTCGGCTGCGAAGCGGAACAAGCCGACGTCCGACTCGTTGAGGACCGACCACGTGTCGTACGACTGCGACATGAATTCGACAATCGACGGGGTGTCGTAAAACGTGAAGTCGACCTCTGCGTTGTCAGCGTCTTGCTCGTTTGGAGTGAAATACGAAGCAAGGGCGCGGGTGCTGTGGTTGTGGTAGCGGTTGTCGTACGGGATCAGAGTGATGACCTCGATGACGAGAAGCAGCACGACGAGGATGTTCATCGTCAGCTTCACGGGGATCCGCCCGTACCGGATGAGCTTGTCCACCGGCCCAAGGTGCGCTCGCACCTCTTGCGGAATCTGCGGCCGCTCCACAATCCGCCGCAGCAGCGCCCTCGCGCTGCTATCCTCCTCCATCGTTGAGCCGGCGGCAGACTGCTGACAGGCTGTCGCAGAGTCTGGTAGCCTCTGATAGACTGTGGCAGACTCTGGTAGCCTCTGATAGACTGTGGCAGACTCTGGTAGCCTCTGATAGACTGTGGCAGACTCTGGTAGCCTCTGATAGACTGTGGCTGACTCTGGTAGCCTCTGATAGACGGTGGTCGACAGCAGCAGGCAACTCAATGCAGTTCCAGCGGATAGGGGTGGACCGGCTCAATCGTCAGGGAACACCGCCCCCCACCTCCCCGCACCGCCTTTCCCCGCTCTATCTCTCACGCGCCGGGTCCGCCACCGTGCTTACCGGGCGACCAACGAGAACCACTTTTTGAGTGTATGTTCGTCTTTCTTTTCTATTCTTTTTCCCCCGACTCCTGTTGTTAGCTGGATCCGGCCGAGGCTAGCACGAAAGGGATCGAGCAGGAAGGGAGCTTCGAGCAAAGCGGCCTCATCTCTCCCCTTTGTAGAGTGAAAGTTCGGTTGAGGATTCGGTGTTTTAAGGTCTCCACCCAAAAGGGATCCTCCGGGATACCATCAGCAACGTATTTGTGGTTGTCGCAGCGCATGTACGCGGGTATGTCTTTGTTGCCTGTTGCCAGGCCTTCCGCATGCGGAACGTACGGAATTCCGCACGTGAATAAATTGTGATTTACCGTACGCACGGAATCCCATAGGTGTTTCCGCACGTGTTTTCCGCGGCTCTCCCTAACTGGTGCACCCTGGACCCCGCCTGCGGCGGGTTGACGGCGGGTAACAGGGAAAGCCTGCTACACGGGAGCCAAGCTTCACGTGTTCGGCGGTCCTGCAGAGCCACGGGCCTACGGGTCAAGTGGCTATCGATTTCCCAGACTAAAGCATCAAGGCTTGGCGCACCTTGGGGCTTGGCGCTCGCGCTGAACACAAGTTCGTCGAGACGGTCAGCCGCAGGGCAGAGCGGACGGGGTTGTGGTACTGTGCTGCCTCCGACCCAAGCTTTGCAAGCTGTGGTTGACCGTCACGTTCCTGGACCAGGAGCGGCCTTTTTCTTTTTTCTTCTTCTTCTTCTTTCTTCTTCTTCTCACCTTTTTGGACCTTTTCCGCACGTTCCGCATGTGAAATAAATATGAGCCTAAAAGCATCGGAAGCCAGGCTGTTGCAGACTAATCGACTTCGGCGCCCTCATTTCCTATTATTTGCCTAGTCATATCCGAAAGCAGCCCCACGTATGCTGCCGCCCAGGAGCGAACTTGTTGCGGTTCTTGTTCCGAACCCGTTCTTGGTATGGTGAAGTAGCTTGTTTTTGCACCAGAGCACTCTTTGGAATACTAACTGGAACTCTCACCGCAGCAAACTCACCGAAAGATGCCTCTGAACAAAGGCATCGCCGACCGGGGAGGACCACGGACATCCGCACTCATGATGAATTCTGTACCCGCGAGTTCGTGTGCAAGTCTGGGTGATGAATTCGGCTGTTTGCAATAAAGACTGAACGAACAGAAGACAATGCAAGAGGGATTGCAGTGAGGCTATCCTGATGGCCGTACTACGAAACGGGGAGGGACGAAGAAGAAGGAAAAATGGATGGAGGAACAGGCAGAAAGCAGAAGTCAAAAAATTTGGTGCGCTAGAGGGAACGAAGTAGGGGCGAGACGAGATATGAGAAAAAGGAGCGGCTGGGCCACCGCACGTCCTTTTTTTGTGCTTTCTTCCTTTTCACTGATGATATATGCGGAAAGTGACTGATGGGAAGGGGAACAAAGAAAAGAGGAGGGAAATGCGGGAGGGTAACGGAGAATGAAGAAAAGGCACGATCTGTTCGGGTTCTTCGCCCGACACAGGCCTTTTTTCTGTGTGCGCGGCGTTCGCGTCGCTGTAGAGTCCAGCCCAACGGAATGGTCTGTTTCCTTTTTAAAGTGGACGACTTGGCGTTGACGGGGCCAAACATTCGCCGGTACGAGAAATGACTGGCAACACCGGTAGGATGGAGCCTTTCTGCCTGCTCAGCAACACAGTGCAAGAGCCGCTTGTGTGGTCCTCGCCGCTGCAGAGAGAACGATTGATGGCCTGGTGGGCCCGCGAATCTGCATAGAATCGCCTGCCGGCTGCCTAAACAGCTTGTAGCCGAGAAGCACGGGGGACGGGCATTCTTCCCTGGGTATGACGATACCACCGAATCAGCACCGCCACAGGACGCAAGGCCAACGACGGCGACACCAACAGGTGCAAAAAGGCAACATTCTCCTCCGCGTTTCAATCGGGAGTGGAAGCTTCCTGATGCGCCACGCCAACACAGTCCATGTGACGACGGCGGTATCGTCAGCATACGGGGAGTTTGCCGTCCGAAAGGAAGGAAGGCACAAGCACGCCTTCTGTCTCTCGCACGTCAGACTTCTACGAGACGAGGCGCAGCGGGCGCCTACGCTTCCTTGTTCCTTTCCCTAACGGTAGCAAATTCTGCCGTCACGACGACGATGGATTAGCAGCACACGCATCCATCGGCTCCGGGATCACGGAAGACGTGCTGGGGATTGTTTGAGTGGCCACTGCATTCCGCTTGCTTACCACTTCCCCTTGGGCGGAAACGTACGCTGTAAAGGTTTGGATGCACGCATCCAGCAACCGGAACTTGTGCCCTATGCCTCAGGGTAACCCGGGGGGAACACGAGGACAGAAGAGAGAGAGCGAGAGAGAGAGAGAGAGGGGGGAGACGTCCCTTCTCACGCTGCCTTCTTCCTCTGCTTCTTCGGCTTCCCGGCGTCGGTGGTCGGCGCGGGGCGCGCCTGCTTCGCCGGCTCTGCGGCGGGGGCCGCGGCGGCCTTGGGGGCGGATGCCTTCTTCTTTGTCTTCTTCGGCTCCGCCTCGGCTTGCTGCTTCTGGGCGACGGGCTGCGGGGCTTCGGCGCTCTTGCCCGCCGACTTCTGCTTCTTGCTCGACGCCTTTTTGTTTTTGTCCGTCTCCGCCGGTTGCTGCTTCTGCGGTGCTTCGGCCTTCTTGTCCGCCGACTTCTTCTTCGGGGTTGATGCCTTCTTCTCGGTTTGCGCCGGTTGCTGCTTCTGCGGGGCTTCGGCTTTTTTGCTCGCGGACGACTTCTTCTTCGAGCTCGACGCCTTTTTGTCGGCTTCCGCGCCGTTGCTGCCGGCGGGCTGCTTCTTCGACTTCTTCGCCGCCTTCTTCTCCGGCGTCTGCGGGGCGTCGGCGCCGTCGGACTTCTTCGACGCTTTCCTGTTCCAGCGTGGGCGGGCTGACTTCTCCGCTTCCGGCTCAGGCTCAGCGAGCTTCCCTTCGGTCTCCTTGTCTTCGGTGGCCGGGACGATCTTCAGCTGCACGGCCGCTTTCGCGTAGGCGGCTCCTGGCGCACCGGCCAACTTCCTCTTCTGGACCTTCTTCGGCGGTTCAGGCATGCCCTCGGGCGCCTTCCGCTTCACGAGGTCGTCTTCCTTCTTCGGTTTCTTCTCCTGCAGGTGTTCGTTGGAGTTGGATAAAACGGGGTTTTGCGAAAATGGTGTCGGCAGCCCATCTAGGTTCAGGTTCATTTCGTGTCTCTCCGTGGGAAACATTTGCTTGGATTCGGGCGCTGAACTTGTTGCCAAAAACGAGCTTCCCACGGTCTGTCATCATCATACTGCAGGTTCAAAACTTCGGGGCTTGCGACACCCGCTACCTTCTATCTGCTTCGACTAACCTGTTAACAAGTGCTGTACTTGCATGCGAGCGACTATACCCTCTCTCGAGCCAATAAGCACCGGGCGGTGCTCTGGGATCCCTCCGTTTTTCCACAGCGTAAAGTACAAACATGCCGATTCTTGCTTTCCCCTTTTCATAGCTGGCCGCTTAAATCGAAGGACAAGGCCGATTCTTCTAGACTGTTTCTTGTAGTAAGCGGTCGGTTTTTTGAAGTCTCCGTTTGACTTGTGAGGCGAGGGGGAAGGGGGGGTTTTCCTTTTGTGCTGTTACAGCAGGGTCTGGGCAGTGTGTTTTCATTCTTTTACGTACTTTGTGTCGCTTTTACTTTACTGTTTACTGTCATATCTTCTAATTTATTCGGGGAATCAGCCATCCGAAGATGCTAAACCAGTCTTGTGATCAATATTGCGATCAGCCAGGAGTTGGTGAGTTGGGAGTTGGGTCCGAAAAAGTTTGCCCGCCCACCCTTGCCCCCTGTGAGCGTACCAACACCCACCAAAACGATCAAAGGGGCGAGGGTGAGAAGGGAGGGCGGTTTTTCCTCGAATCGAAACCAAGCACTATTGAGCAATCCGATCTGGGCCAGTTCCCTCAGCGTGCAGGGAGACTTGAAACTTGACCGCTTAACCCAACGCGGCCTTGCGGGGGGGAAGAAACGTGAGAAGCGCTACAAGTTGACTATGCATACCTTGAACCACTTCGAGGTCGTGTTCTCTCCGTGCGCCAGCTTTTCCAACTTGCAGACGTAGAAGCCGTCCATGTTGAAGACGTGCGGGTAGTACCTGTTTATTTATTTGAAAGTCTCCTCTGTTTTTCTATGCACATCCGCAAGGCACCCCTGCTACACGCACGAAGAATGTGCAGGCTTCCGGGTCAGTTTACCTTGTCCCCGTGTGAAGTCGTTTCAAGGGCCTAAACCTTCCTTCACAGGCCCATTTGTCCCCGGAAGAGTTGCACTGGTAACTGCAACAGGAACTGGAAATCGCCGCAATTCGTGGGGCTGGGCATACCTTTTGCTGAGGGCAAGGGACTCGTGGAAGCGGTGCTGGCGGTGCTTCGTCTTCCCTTGGCGACCGAACGGAATGCCAGTATCGACAATGCGCACCTGTGCGTGTGTGTAAAGACAATATCTTGCGAAATACAGAGAGTATGCTGGTGGTATCTACAGCACCAACGTACCTCATCTAGGTATCAAGGATACAGCATGTGACCTCCAGACCGTGCGTGTGGGTGTTAAACTCAGTTGTGGGTATTCCCTGCGCGGAATATGGCCCATGGATGCGTGTGGTGTGCACACTCAAGAGGTCGATACCTTCAAAAAAACAAATGTAAAAGTGGGGAAGGGAGTGTACGAGACTCCGTAAATAGGGCAGGGTACGGATTGGGAGTGAGAAGGAGGGGCCACACGTTTCGGTGGCGGAGGGCGTAGTCGACGGTCGCCTCGTTTTCTTCGACGAGGATGCTGCACGTCGAGTACACGACGATGCCGCCGACTTTGCAGCAGTCGATGGCGGAGAGGATCATCTTTTTCTGGAGCATCGAGCAGAGCGTCACGTCCCGCTCCGACTTCGCCGCCTTGATCCGCGGATCCCTCGAGATGACCCCCAGGCCCGTGCACGGCGCATCGAGGAGGACCCGGTCGAAGTTGTTCATCACCCGCTCGAACCCGACTCCGTTGTAGTTGGTCACGATGCAGTTCGTGATGCCCATGCGCATCACGTTCGACCGGAGGGCCACCAACCTCTCAGCCGAGACGTCGTTCGCCACCAGCGCGCCGGTGTTCTTCAGCAGCTGTCCGATGTGCGTCGTCTTCCCGCCGGGGGCCGCGGCCATGTCGAGGACGCGCATGCCTTCGGCCACGTCCATCGCCATCACCGGCAAGAAAGACGAGGCGCTCTGCACCAAATACTGGCCGGCCAAGTACTCAGCCGTCGATCCGACCGCGACGTCAGACTCGAAGATCTGCAGTCCGACCTTGCACCAGGGACCGGTGGGCTCGACGACCATGCCTGCAAAGGGGGGAGGTTTAGGTTTATGAGGGGGCGATTGCGTGGGGGTCACCCGCACGATCGGAAATACTCGAGGGGCTGCCTTGTGTGCTCATTTCAAAGGAGGCTAGAGGGGGGAACAACACAACTGCAAAGGTGCGTCTTTTTGTTGAACGCGTTTGTGCGTGCACCATTTTCCCACTTTGCGTGGATCCCTGTGTCATTTTCGGGATAGGAATACCACCAAAACATGCTGCCTGCGTTTGCACTGCATGGAAGGGCAACCCACAAGGGGCTGATTTGTTTCGACGGAGACTAAAGGGGGGGAGGAACAACACAACTACAAAGGTGGATCTTTTTGTTGTACGCTTCCGCACGCTACCAAACCCAGATTTACCTGTGTTCGTGTGGGCTCAGCACATTTTCCTCCTGTTGAGATTGGAATATTGTTGCGATAGGGGGAGTGATGTTGAGATTTCGCAACTGGCAGTCTCCTCAAATATTTCCTCCAACGCAGGTGCTCAATACACCTAAGCTGCTCATACAAAAAAGAAGTATCTGTCGGAAGCTAGTAGGGCCAGCCATGGGGTCCTTCCTTTCGGTACAGCTTCTATCAAACTGCTGGATGGTGGAGCTGGGTCATCACCTTTGGTCAGGACACACATGATGATAAGACTCAAGCTTCTTGGACCCGTGTGTTGGCCAGGTCACATCCTTTCCACCTTGTCTGCCCGGTGGGGTAGGCTTGGTATCGCTCACGAGCGCTTCAGGGCTTGTAAATAATAGATGATTAGCTAAACGGGGGAGCGTGCATACCTTTCCGGGTCAAAGCCTGGGCCAAGTCTCGGCGGGATGCCTTGAGCGTGTTGACACGGATGGTCAGCGGCCTCGGCTTCTCGTTCACTTCAAGGAACTCGAAGAGCTCCCGCGGGGGGAACAGGTCGATGAGCTTGCCGACGAGCCATTCGGAGTAGTCGTACACGTTGACGAAGTCGTCTTTGAGGATGTCGAGGTATTCGTGCCTCGAGTGGTCGCCTTCCCGCTGCTCGCCGAAGTTCTCGAGCACCCGGATGACTTCTTCCATCCGCTCCTTGCGCTGGGCGATGGTGACTTGTTCAGCCGCGGCATCTTCGTCAGCCTCCTCGATTTCCTCCTCTTCTTCGCCTTCCGGCTTCTCGAAGACGCTCGACTTCCGCTTGCGCATGGCCATCATCGCTTCTTCGGCAGCCTCCGCTTGTTGTGTCGCGAGCCTTCGCTTCTCCTTCTGCACCCGTTCCTCGAAGTTTTCAGCGGAGCTGTCGGAATCGTCGTCTCGGAAGTCCGCGATGGAGTCCTCAGATGCTTCCTCCGCCTCTAGGAGGCCCTCTTCGCCTTCTTCGCCTTCTTCGAGCTCCTCCATCTCCTCATCCTCGGACAGCTCTTCCATTTCCTCCATGTCGAGGTAATCGTCGTTCATAACGTCGCTGTCGGATTCATCGAACTTCTTTGCAGCCACGACATCCTCGTCGTCACTTTCACTTCCTGCCCGCAGCGGGATGAACCTGTGTCATGTGTGTGGTTGAGTGGGCTTTAAGTGGGTAAACGGCTGAATCGAAGCATAGCCCACTTGTCACTTTCACCAGACGGCTTCGAGTTAGTTTCCGACACGCTGCTTTTCGGTTCCTGTGACTCCTCACCGAAGGGTGGGAGGAGCGGGATCCTTCGGAGACGGAAGCGTGGGAGGCTGTCAGCTTCTCCGAGTCACCGATGAGGTGCCTTTTCACTCACCCACACAACTACTACTCCTAATGATGTGTAAAGCAAAAGTAGAGCGTCAGCACCAAATTGTTGAGTGACGAACTGAATACTCAGCTGTTGCACGGGGCCGAAAACCCCGTGCAACCAACACCAGAAGATGAAAACAGAAGTCTTGAGCCGGGTGCCAGACGCGGGTAGAAGTGACGAGATAAAAAATCGCGTCACATATCTTGTTCAGAGAGTCTTACTCGGCCGGTTCAGTTTCTCCTCACAACCGCACAAAGAATGCCTTAAAAGAATATGGGGAGGGGGGAAGAAAAATGAAGCAGCGAGCACATACTTGCCCTTCGGCTTCCTGGCCTCCTTTTTCGGGGCTGCGGCTGCTGCGGCGCGGCTCAGGTCGACGGTCACCGCCTTCGGGATGTCGCTCTTTCTTCCTTTTTTTACCATTGCCCCGGTCCTCCCCCTGTGCGTGCTATTCGACGTCAATGTCTTTCATTCGCCAGTTTTTTAGAGTTAAAGTTCGCTTGAAATACCGGGGTTTTAGGGTCTCCGTGTGACCGTTCATGAATGGCTTCTCTTAGAGCAAGAAAGGGCTTTATGGTTACGGATTGTATATTTAGTGCATGCTTTCGTTATGGGTTATGGCTAGCCATATCCGGGACTGTTTGTGACCGACACCAAGTACTTTCCTTCGTGGAGTGTAATCTTGGGCCCCCCACGTTCTACAAGTTGATGTTTTTTGTTCGTTTTCATGGCCTGGTCGATCCGAGCAAAGCTGAGACAGCCGGCAAGCCGCCTTGCAATAGAAGCTTGAACGTTCCGGAAAAAGGGGCCAGACGTCTCAGCCATAAACCCCAGTGAACGAGCTATGATTAAGCTTTAACCCCTTACGGACGGAGGGGGGGTTAATTTTGGGAAAAGTATTTTTTCGGGAACTTCGGGCCGCAGTCAAAAATGGGTCGCAAATGGAGAGAATGGGTGCCTAGGGGTGCATTTTAATGATTTTCGCAGCCGATCTTTCAAATGCGCACCTCAGAATTGAACGCGCACACATGCAGCGTAACACAGGAGACACACGGACACAGGAGATACCTGGTCGGAAAACCCAGCAACAATATATCCGAACACCGCCTAGGATTGTTGCCAAAAAAAAAAACTGTCCACGCTTCCTGTTGGGGAAACCACTACCCCAGTGGAGCGCAAAATCTCCAACGAGGAGACACGCAAGGTGGAGAAGCCGGGTATCGTCAGCCCGTACAACACGTATATGGGCGGCGTCGACATGGGCGATCAGCTCATGGCGAGTTGCGGGCGACTCATGAAGGGCCGGCGTTGGTACTTCAAATTTTTTTCTACTTAGTCGAGGTCTCCACTGCCACATCGTGTGGAAAATGCTGGACTGACAAGAAAGGAAAAAACACCTTCACTTCCCGATTTCAAGCGCAAGCTGGTGATGAAGCTCCTTTCCGCCGAAAAGGACTGCCCTACAGAGACGGGAACCCCTTCCAAAAAAACGATGCCGCCACCCCCACCTTCGCCCCAATCTGCTCGCAAGACAGAAAAGCAGAAGCACGGCGTTAATCACAGGTTGAACGGGCTATTTCACAACCTCGTCAAGCTGGATCAGCAGCGACAGTGCATATGCCACGTGCAGCGCAAAGGTGCTCTTTACAAATGCGAGCAGTGCAATGTCCCTCTTTGCCCTGTGCCGTGTTTCGGAAGGTACCACACCATGGTGCAACATCTCTTCGATGACCCAACCATGCAAGACACCGTTGACCGTTTGAAGGACCCCAACGGCCGGCACTTCAAGAGAGGGAGGGATCGTACACTGTCGGCTTGCCACAGAATCAGCAAAGTTGCAAAGAAGTAGTGGAAACAGAGACCCTTTCTCCTCGTCGCTGCACCAAATCAAATGATCATCTCTTCGCACGCCCGTTTTTCCCTGTCCGCCTTCGAGCACCCCCCGTCTTTTGCTACTGTCCCATGCTGGCTGGGTCCCGGGTTTCGCGGTGGCATCTGTTCGTCACACGGGCAACATTCTTGTCAGATGAAGGGCGCATTTGAAAGATCTGTGACGTATATTTCCAAAGAAGCAAACGTCGACCACTTTAGTTGGATATGCATTGGCTGGGTGTGGCTTGGTTCCCTGGCACGTGCCGGAGCTTGGGTTCTGTAATGAGCACAGGCAAGAATTCGAAGAACACCAATTTCTTGGCAGGCCCCAAGTTTTGCAGTGGCATCTGCTTGGCAGCTCGGGCAGCACTTTTGTCCGATGAAGGGTGATTTTGAAAGATTTGTGACATATCTTGCCAAAGAAGTAAGTATGGATCACTTTCGTTGTGTCTTCATAGGCGAGATGATCTCCGCAACCTTTTTTGATTTTTCAACATTTATATTATGTCTCCCGTCCGTAAGGGGTTAAGCGCATCGCCAACTCTTACTCATCGGTTGCAAGGACTTGTATAACACTCTTTTCAAATATATGTGCATCTTTCCACACTGTACTCAGCCTCCAGGAGATAACTAGCTAGAAGGATACATGCCGATTCGTGTTTGCAAGGAGTCAACCAGCATAGCTCGTCGAGTAAATACAATCTGTGGTACCCCATTCCAGGAGACTTCCCTCGGCTTACCTACTTCTATTCGGAACTACTCAATCGACCGCCTAACCCGACGATGCTTACAGTTTTCGTTTGCCGTCACACAGTATGTTGCAGCGCAAGGCAACTGTGCGAGATCGCGAGGAGCGAACGGAACTCTGGCTGTCGACAGGCTGTGCTGCCAGGGCAGAACGAATGCGATTCTAGACGGGGAAGGGGTGGGAAACGAAAGCTAGAAGCCGGAGTATCCCGGCCAGCCCGGGCAGGGGGCATTTCAGAAACTATTTGCGCAGCGCGCGCCGTCTAACCAGCGCTCCAAATGTCGCTGTGGAAGGCGTTGACGCTGCGCACAACACTCGCCAGATTCCCGCAAAGACACCACCTGTTGCGGCTGCACTGGAAGCTCGTTGTACTCAAACCCGACTGGTGTGTGCTGTCTTAGAGCACGTGTCCAGGAAGCTAGCATCTCTGCAGGTCCACCGGAGTGCGAGACCCAAAGTGGTGTATCAGAGGACGGCCTAGTCGAGAGGTCCACACTCCAGGGAGCGTCAGGTTCAGAACCCCGAATAAACCTTGGTGGATGGAAATGATACGTGATCTATAGGGACTGCCGGGGTCGTAAGTATTTCCTACGTAAGAACTCTCAGATCAGATCTGATCGTAAGAAGAAAGAGAGCGTGGGGTCCAAGATGATCAGGTGTCGGCGTGATCCAGCTGCTGCAAACGATGCCGTCTCAAGATCGAGGGAATGCATTGTGGCAACCAAACCAGTCGGACGCGGAGTTCTGTGTCATGAGAAGCATGGGACCGCCGCAGCCCGCCACGTGCTCGTCACTAGAAATACTCGCACCCACGGATGGTGTGGCTGCAACGGGTCAACGGATCCTCCTCGGATGCTGGCCAATTGTGTGCAAACCCGCACCCACCGCCGAGCCACCGCCAGGTGTTGCAACACAAAGCACAATTTCATTTCCGGCACCATTTCCGCAGCGCCCCGTCTCAAAGCAAGAAGACGTAGCGCGCTTGGAACTCGAAGACCTCGGCGCTCCAAATCTGGTCGGCCTTGGTTGCCTCTTCGAAGATGGAGCACGACTCTGCCAAAATCGTGAACACGCCATCCTGCTGCGGGGTCGTGAGCAAGCCTACAACCTGACAGTATGATCCAGGGGGGGGAGGCGGAAACGCGCTGTCGCCGAAAACGAAGGAGATGGATGCCGTGCCGTCTGAAATGACCGACGCGCCATTCTCCGACTGCGCGGCAACGTACCCCTGCACCCACACCCTCTTCAGCCTCGCCGCAGCGCTGCAGCTGTTGCCGAGGACCGGGATGAAGCACGTGGCCTTCGTTTCGTGCTCCGTGAACGTCTCCCACCTGCCGCCCTGCATGTCGCGGAGCTGCTGGATGAATACCTTCCGCGCGGGGTCCTTAAGGTCCACGCTCACTCCGTCTGCCATCCCGCTTTCATCACACGCTCCTCCTTCTGCCCCCTCCCGGCTCTCGTGCTGAAGACGAGAGACCACACACCCTCCTCCCGTCCTTTCGTTTGAGTTTTTGCCGCACTTTACGGTGTTGGCACACGCTACTTACACCTTCCCGCTTGGCACACGCTCAGCGTGTTCAGTCGCTTTGGTTTTGTTCTTCACAGTTGGTCTTGCAAAGTCTACCTACGCGTCCGCTTCAAACGCACTCATGTGTTCAGTTGCTTTGAGTTTGGTCTTCAAAGTTGTCGTCTTGCAAATCCAACCTACGCGCCCGCTTGGCACACACTCATGAGTCCAGTTGCTTTGAGTTTGGTCTTCACAGTTGCTGTCTTTCAAAGTCTACCTACGCGTTCGCTTCAAACGCACTCATGTGTTCAGTTGCTTTGAGTTTGGGTCTTCAAAGTTATCGTCTCGCAAATTCAACCTCCGCATCACTCATGAGTCCAGTTGCTTTGAGTTTGGCCTTCACAGTTGTTTAGCTTGCAAGGCCCTCACAGGTTCCTTCCTGCGTAAGTCTACGGCTCAGGCAGGCCCCCTCCAAACCTCGCTCATGACAGTGGCCTTTGAGCCGTCCTCAGCCGTTCTTTCAAAAGTCCACGCATTTGCCCTGTGCGAGACCGTTTCGTCGTGCGCGAGAGAGGGCCGAGCCGAAAAGGGGATGAAATGCAAACTCGGTTTTTTCGTATGCGCTTCTTTCTTTGGCGTGATCCCTCCCCCCGAACGGCAAAAGCTGAGGTACCAGGCGATGGGGAGGAGGCTGCAGACGGGTCCTAAACAAAGCATCTTGTGCAGCCCGATTCTACGCGTTGGGCCCCTTTTGCTTAAGCCCAAGGTAAAAGAGGCGCTTGCGATATTACTCGAATTGGAGCTAACCCCGGGGGTCCAATGTAATGCCGGCGCACAACGGATTTGGAACATGCGATCGGGGGTTCGAAACAAAAAACTCAAGAGGATCACTGCACCAACTTAACATCCGGAACACGGCGGAGGGCCCATCAATTGAGTTCATTGACAGGTTTAGATGTCGCCCATTGCATCTGACGTACTAACGCACGTGGCGAGGATATTTCTCTTCGGTCAAGAAACTCAAGACTTGACATCCGGAACACGGCGGAGGATCCAGCAATTGCGTTCATTGACAGGTTTAGATGTCGCCCATTGCATCTAACGTACTAACGCACGTGTCGAGGCTATTTCTCTTCGGTGGCTTCAAAACAAGAACCCCAAGAGAACCGCTCTGCTGGCTTCCCCCGACACCCCGTCCCCCTTTTCCCGGCTTAGGCATCCCTCAGGAAAAGAAGGCAACGTTTCTTTGACGCGGCACAGCTGACCAGAGAGAGCAGAGCCTGACTTATTTTCGGAGTCTCTGCAGACACACTTTCTTCAAAGGCCTCGGAACTTGGGGGGTTCCGAAGCGATGAAGGAAGAAAAGGAGAAGACAGTTAAAGAAGTGGGCGCGAGAAAAGTAGAAAAAGAAAAAGAAAGACGACGAGAGTCGGCGGGAGTGATGACCCGCCTGACATGAAGAAAGGGCGGGAGTTGGGGGTTGGGGACAGGATTTGTAAGCAGGGCACACACGGCAGCTGTGCGCACGGTGAGCTCCTGCTTAAGAACCTGCACGACTTCACACCTTGTTCTGGGGATACCTTTCATGTGAACACATGTATTTTTTTTTGTATAAGCACCTGCTTTGTAGGAAATGCTTGAGGAGGCTGCCGGCTGCAAAAGATCAAAGGAGGTAAATGTGCTGTAGCCCACACGAAACACAGGTGAATCTGGGTTCAGTGGCGGGCGTAAGCGCTCAACAAAAAAGACCCATTTTGTAGTTGTATTGTTTCTCCCCCTCTAGCCTCCTTCGAAGTAAGCACAAGGCAGCCCCTCGAGTATTTCTGAACTTCGGGGCACGCAAATGCTGCAACGAATAGTTCAGTTTTGGTCAGAGCTGCGACTCAACTACCCCCGAAACTGTATTCGCACAGTGATCCCATGTTGTGTCTTCCATGATGGCGATTAATTGATGATCATGATGTGCAATCCCTTGTAATTTCGACAACAAGTGGGTCGTGTGGAGATACTGGGGGGAAGGGAGGCGGTCTATCCTGTTTCGCCATCGGTTGGGTCAGAACACACCGGATTCTGAGCTCTCGCGCGAACGGAAAAATGGTGGCCCAGGCGGGACACATAACGCCGTCCCGCAAGCCTACGTCCGTGCGTCACAAACTCGATATACTCTCCTCTCCTCCCGTGCATTCCGGCGGCTTTCTTCAACCTCTTGACAGTATGATGCGCTCCTTCCGGGAATCCCCCTTATCTTTCCATTTGTGCCGGAGGCCCGCGCCTCTGCGGAAACCTGCTGGCTTCGAGCTGACCCGGCGGGCGTGCCGGGACGGGCCGCAGTGAGCCGGTCTATTCCTATCCCCTGTTAACTGCATCGAATTGCCTGCTGCTGTCTATCACAGTCTATCAACCGTCTATCAGCAGGGGGAGTGGACCGGCTCAGCCGCAGCCCCAACTCGACTCGAAATACCCGCGACTTTTTGGCACCTTTCCTGCCGAGAGCGCCCATGGGACGAGACGCCGGCCGCTGTCGGGTGTCATCACTCTCGGAGTTCCTTCATGGAACCCTGACGTAGAATCCTGGTTCTAAGTGGGCCACTTCTGGTAAGCAGGACTGGCGACGCGGATGAACTGAGAGCTGACTTGAGGTGTCCGAGTGATCGCTCATCAGATCCCACAAAGGATGTCGGTTCATCTTGACAGCAGGATGGTGGCCATGGAAGTCGGGAGAAACGCGACTGAAACAGCGTGTGCTGTCCATCTGCACCATGTTTCGGTCCTACAATACTAGAGCTCAACAGGCGGACCCTTTTCCCGCACGGGTCCGACGAGGACAGCGCTGGGTGATGACTTGGGAAGGGGGCTGAAAGGCTCCCCGAAGGAGTTGCCTGTGTTTCCGTGGCGTTTGTAGTGGCCGTGCTGTGGCCTCGCGGCAGAAACCGGCACCTGACGAGCAGCTGTTTCGGCCGCCTCGTCTTCGAAATTGTCGTCGACCACGGTTTCCACACAGAACCTGGCGTAACAAGTTTGTCAGCGCATTCGTTGTGTGCTCGCTGTGTCCTGCAACTCGCCAGGCGTCAAGTTCAAGCACGTCCGAGCGACTGGTGCGACGGAGGTGGTCGTTGCCCGGTACGCGCATCACGATCAGAGGAACGTGTCGACCTCAGAGCGCCAGTACTGTGTGTTGTGTGTTGTGTAGATGTGTGTGTGGATGTCACTTCAAGCGGATTAAGCGGAGAGGGCCCGAAGGGTTACTCTAGACTAGTAGTTTGAAATCTCGTGTCTCTTTTCCGAGTCGGGCTGCAGGTAAACGAACTGAACCATTGTTCTTTGAAATGGCTACGTGCACTGTCTGTCCTTTGAGCCACGGACACACAAGGCGGATCATCATTTCAACACACTTGAGTGTCTGCAAACAGGAACGACGTGAGTCTGGTTTGTGTGGCGGCTGCATGCAGTTCGTCACAACATAGGCAGTTTTTGCTCGCTAGCAGCAACAACCTGCTGAAGTCGGATGCACAGTAAAAGAGATAGGCATACGTCGTTGTTGCTGTCGTCCGGCAGGTGCGGGAAGTACGGCACGAGCGAGTCTTGGCACGAAATGTACAAGTTGTTGTACAACTTCCAGTAAATCTCGCGCACCTTGTGTGTGTGGTGTGTGTGTATATGTGTCTGCGCGTTTTAAGTTCATGGCTCACTTTCGGCAATCTGTCCTAAGTTGACAACTGGGCGAATCGCCTGTGCAGTGAAGTGCAATGAAGACCGTCGCTCCTGGAATGCGTGCGTGCCAATCACCTATGGTGCCACTCCACTGTATCCTACTTCAACAGTTCAGTTACCACATGGGATGACCTGAAGATTGGAAAACAACCCTTTCAATGGAGCCTACTTTTTGTCCGGGGATACCAGGGACGCCAACAGGCAGATTGCGGAGAGGAAGAACTGTTTAACTTAAAGTGCACGGGCCAATGATTTGCTTACCGGGCGCAAAGCGAAATCTTGGGAAGGCCGCGAATGTTTCGCTGCTTTCGTTTTGTGAGTGCGAGCATGGCTGCCACGCGCGCATTCGTTGACCGCACTACCCTGAGCCCAAATCTTGGACGTGGTTTTAGGTGGCAAATTTGGCAAATGATCATGATCAGAAGGTCCTACTTCAGTTTCCTCACACATTGCATGTGGCTAAAAAGAAAAAGGAATACCATGCGAGCCGGGTGGAAGAGTCCCTGCATCAGGTAGAACATCATCACCCCAGGGCCGAGGCATACACGACACGCTTCGATCGCCTGAGTTTGTGTGGGTCAACATAACACAAGGGAACTTTTGCGGGTCAACATGACACAAGTGTCCATACTGGCGCGGTCAGTTAAGTTCATACAAGGACAAGCGGATTGACCATTTCCGGAGTTAGTTCTCTCGTCGCTGTTTGGCTCTCGCTGCTACGTGATGCAAAAATGTTGCCGCAACACAAAAACGCGAATTACAGTCGCAAGGGATTATCACAACAAAAAACATCAGGTACAGTCGTCGCAGTTTCAACACAATTTCGGTGGAGGGGGATTCAGAGTTCCTCACCTGAAGAATTGTGAAAACGGGAATAAACAGAATCAATCAACCGGCAGGCGCGAATAAAGTCAAATGCCTGCCGTTTGCAGTCACATGTTCCACCGGAGGTGCTTACTGCAGTCACTCATACAACGTGACTGCCCCTCTGCCAACCCTACACAGCATGATCGGGATTTCTCCCCTCGCTTGCTCACCCTCTTGCCTCTATTTCCCAAGTCCAGTGTTCTGAGACGTCATGAAAGTCGCGGCAGACACACGAGAATCGAAGCTTGCACTTTTAGCTGAAGTCTTTCGCACATCAAAAAGGAAGAAAAAAAACAACGTTCGTTGCTGTTGGGCACACCTCGACTGTGGAGTTGATGACTTGAATCCCCGTTTCGAAGACGTTGGGCCACACTAAGTTCATCAAGTGTTGAATCGCCGGTTCCCGGTCGAGACCTACTACGCCGAGTGCCATGTGCTTGACAACGTTGCACGCGATCTGACGGTGGATCACGTCTCTGTCCATCAGAGCGTCCTCCAGGAGCGGCACCACCGCAAAACAATAGTCTTTGCCCATCTCCCCGATGTACTCGAACATGAACGAAAACGCCTTCAGTGCGCCGTTCTGCACGTTGGTCTCCGGGACACGGTACTCGTTCATTAGACCAGGAATGACTGTGTGGTGGTGCGGGTTTTAGCTCATGATGCGAAGCGCTTCGGTGCGAAGACTGGGCGGGGCGGGATTCTTCACGGGGATTTCCCTTTTCTTGTCCTCGTGACACCAGGAAGACGGCGTTGGGGGGAAAGTCTTAGTTTAATGTTTAGGCAGAGCACTGCCTCTCGTGCATGGTTGATGCTAGCATCAAGTCTTCTTCGAGGAAGATGTTGTCTAGGAAAGGGATGCAAAATAGAAAGAGGCAAAAAGGGGAGTGTACGGCTCCCAAAGTGGGGTATGAAACCTTGAGGGACTAGCCCCCTGAGTTTTTTCACGGGGGGAGAAAAATCTCAGTTTCATGCTACTCCGCAGTGCACACCGGACATGGCGTTGCCGTGTGCGGTGCCAATGGTTGAAGTGGCAAAAGGAATGTCGTAATACGCGATGTGTGCCCTACGGGATGTGTTCTATTTTCCCGTCCCGGCGGGCGATACGGAAGCGAGCAGAGAACAAGGCGGCATACCAGTGAACGGACTACACGTCTCTGCCACAATGGCTATTGCGATCGTTGTGCACACACGTTGCTGTCTTTCTTGCACCTGAATGGAGGGTTGAAGCATAAGCAACTGGTGGTTTGTGGAAACCGTAAAAAAGAAAAACGGGCTTGCACAGATGCAATGAAGCGCTGTGGACGATCGGCATCAGCGGTGATGACAAATGATAAAGCTGTGAAATCTTGTTCTTCGCGTGTACATGCCTCTCGGGTTAAGAGGGGTTGTTGAGGGTAGGTTTCCGTATTGGCACTTTACCGTGTTGTTTCATTGAACCTCCAATGCGCTTATTTGCATACCTCAGAAAAATGAATTCAGCCAAGCAAACAAGCAATCCGTTCATAAGCCGCGATGGAACCCCGCTGGACGGGGGAGGGTCTGGGGGGGTGGCTTGGGCAGACCTTAAGGTTCGACAGCAGCGTTGACAAGACGTCGAAAGGACCGATGGCCTTGGCGATATAACCGAATGTGTTCACGGCGGCCCTCCTGATTGCTTTCTTGTGGGCTTTCAGCAGGTCTAAGAGCTCGAAGCAGATACGGGTCCACTCCCGTGCTGGAACAGCCTGTTTTCATTGTAAAGGTACGGGGTAAGCATATTGCAAGGTGGCACAAAGATGTTCTGTAAAGGTACGGGGTAAGCTTATTGCAAGGTGGCACAAAGATGTTCTGTAAAGGTACGGGGTAAGCTTATTGCAAGGTGGCACAAAGATGTTCTGTAAAGGTACGGGGTAAGCTTATTGCAAGGTGGCACAAAGATGTTCTGTAAAGGTACGGGTAAGCTTATTGCAAGGTGGCACAAAGATGTTCTGTAAAGGTACGGGGTAAGCTTATTGCAAGGTGGCACAAAGATGTTCTGTAAAGGTACGGGGTAAGCTTATTGCAAGGTGGCACAAAGATGTTCTGTAAAGGTACGGGTAAGCTTATTGCAAGGTGGCACAAAGATGTTCTGTAAAGGTACGGGGTAAGCTTATTGCAAGGTGGCACAAAGATGTTCTGTAAAGGTACGGGGTAAGCTTATTGCAAGGTGGCAAAGGTGTTCCTGTACTACATGGGAATGCTTTCTCGAAAGTTTCTTTTTCGCTGACCCGGGATTAGTACAGTCACTGGTCCGAGGCAGAGCACTTCTCTCTTACAGGGTTTGATCGTTTTCACACTTGTTTTACCTTATTTCGGATAGGAACCCTGATCAACCATCAAACCCCGCTGCCTGCGTTTTTTCTAGCCTTCACATCAAATTGCAGGGCCACCACAATGTATAACGAAGTGAGGGCTGAAGGCTAGTTGAATACTTAGTTTAGACAGAAAACTTCGTCGAAGAAGATGCTAAATAGAAAAATTGGGGTGGTCATGGTCATCGGGTCGACGGGGGGAATCACAAATTGTCATGGGTCAACTTTTGGAATCCCAAAAAATCAATCCAAATCACAAAAAATCAAGAAAAATCGTCGTCTTGTTGCGTTAGTGGGGAGTCATTTGCAAGCAAATGAGTACCACACTATGCCAGCTTTTCGCTACGTGACTCCAGAAGGGTCACTTTTTCCACGCTTTCGGCGCGGCGCAACTCTAGTCGGCTGCAACTGTTGTTGGCAGTTGCTCACGATCTCATAATCCGAAAAGGAATCGGAGTCTTCGCTTTCTCGCTTGCGCCGATAGGCACGCCGCGATGCGGAGGACGCGAGTAGCCGGGAAGAGCCGGCGGGAGGGCGCGATCGTTGTGTGACCCGTGGAGGGTCGGAACCAGAATCAGTAAAAGGGCCCGAGTCAGGGCCTGCCATCGAAGAGGGCCGGGCGGGGCCGGGTGGGCGCGGTGTGTTCGGGCCGGCGAGGCCAGTGCCGTCGTCGCCGAGATCGGCGCGTCGTCGTCGTCGTGCGCGCAGCGCGGCTGCGGGAGAGGCCGTGGGGGTGCAGGGCGCGGGTCGCTTCCTGCCTGCTGGCGGGGGGGCGCGCTTCGGGGGCGACTTCGTGGTCCGCCTCCTCCGGCCACGGCTGGTAGGTGTTCCAGGTGGGGACGGCGCGCGCCGCTTCCGGCCTGTGAGGCCGTCGCTCTCGCCTAGGCTGCGACCGCCACCGCCGCCGCCGCCGCGAAGAAAAATCACATAATATCACATAAGGTCGTCGTCTTGTTGCGTTAGGTCAATCCAAATCAGAAAATAACGCAGAGGATCACAAAACAACGCAAAATGCAGGATTCCTTCAAACCTGGCTACCCTGCTGTATCTATCACCTGTCAGTCGTGGCTTACCACGTTGTGACGTTGCAAGAAGTGTAGACTGCTCACGCAGCAGACATAGTGGGCGTGCAGAAACGCAACTTTCTGGGCACGAGACGACATGACTGGGGCGTCTATGCGTATGGAAGGCTGAACTCTTCGCATTCCTTCGGGCACATCGGCCTTGGCGAAGTAGTAGCGCAAGTCAGACAAAGAGGAAGGGGTAAGATAAGCGGCACGAAACTCTCGAATTCTTGACTAGCCGGACAGATCGCGGATTTTCTTCTTTCAGTAGATGAGGGAAGATGCAGTCTAATGTGAAGACACAGGAAGGGACGACAGAATAAACACGAAGAAAGCGCGACTACGGCGGGCGGAAGTCGCTACGTCGGAGGCGCGGCGCGAACCGCGGCCCTGTCACAGAGGATGACTGCGCCGATAGTGCCGCAATCGGAGGCGTTCTGGCTGGCAGGCTGACGGCTGGTTCAATCAAACCCGAAATTAGTACTCGGAGGAAAAGTCGTAGTTTTAGTGTTCGGGGCAGATTTTCCCAGGTTTACTCCCTTTAGCCCCTTTCACCCAAAAAGACTTGATGCTAGCATCGGACCGGACAAAAGTTGGACCGCACGACGACAAACCAATTGGACCATTTTGTCCGGCCCACCTTATTTCCGCCCGGGCACGTTTCCACTTAGTCGGGGTTGGGCCGAGGGGCATCAGGTGAAATAAGAAATGTCTCTTGCCAAATGGGTAGTCGAACGCGAGAGATGCGAAGCACTCGAACAAGCCGTGGCAGGAAACGGCGCGGTGACAAAGAAGCAGGCGTTGGCGATCCAAGCAGAAGTGCGCGACAAGAACAAGGCAAAGGGCACTTCGCCACGGCAAGAAGGGGGTGGAGTGGTGCGAAACCGACAGGGAAAAGATCGTGAAGTACGTAATGGCGTACGGCTTGAACGGTGCAATCAGGCAGTGGTCAGCGGACGGGAACGAGAGACCGCTGTCCAAAGGAGGCGCGAAGCGGTTTTATGACGATCCTGTCAAACTCGATGACGGGAAGACAGTGGCGGGAAAAAAGGGGCCGTCCGGCCCTGTTGTCAGAAAAGCAGCTGTTCAGGCTGCTTACTGTTGCCCGGGTGACTGGCGCTGTGACTACGTCCTTCGTCAGCAACTCAGCATGAGGAATAGTGAAGGCGTCTGCTGAACCGGAGTGCTTCGAAAGTGCAAACACTCTGTCGGTAGACTGGGCTCATACTTTTTCCTTCACTGTCAGCCAACCTCGATCCACCTCGTTTACACTCTGCATTTTTGCGTTTGCTCTACCAAAGCAATGGGCCCTCGGCACGACAACCACAACCGATCGCGATCAAGCACTTTCGCTTGTGATTACCTACCACAGGGCCATGGCTACCAATGGTTGGTGCTTGATGGGACACATAGCATGCAACAAGTTATTCGCCCCTTTCGTCACATCGAGATCTCGCCGGTTCATCACCGAACATGTCCCGCACGAGTTGCCGCTCACTGCAGAAGTCCCCTGGCGCGGAAGCAGCTGCAGCAAACTGCGCAGCAACGAAAAGCCAAAAGTTCCTCGATGCCTGAGGACAACTCGGCTCAAAAACTGTGACGCGACGGGCCCGTCGCATGAGCCCGTCGGTGAACATGTAGGAAACTCATTGGTCCATTCATGCGCGTCTTTAATTAGAAAGACGAGGCATTTGGCTACTTTAAGAGAGTCGTAGACTAGATGAGGCTCAAAACGTGGTGCACGCGGTCTGCAAAAAACTTTTGCAGCGCAGGCACAGACTTACCTCGTGCGCCACTGACAGCAATCCACGACAAAGCCCATTCAAACATGCGCTTGTCCCCGACAACACGCGTGAGCGCGTAGGCTGCAGCCGTCAGTCCACCGAACCGAATGCCGCTCACTTTCTCCCAGAACAAGGAACCTTGCAGAACAACGGACTTTTTACGCAGCCACTGCGTGAAAGCCGCGTTGTCGTGGACGTAGCCGGACAGCTGCTTTAGCTTTGAAGCGAAGTCGCTGTCGCTGCCCCTGTCTACCTCCGTACCGCACCCCAGCCCTGTAGAGCGGGTACGACATGTTTTTGCCGGTCTTGGCATCGGTCCAAGTGGCAGTACTGCGGTACCCGCTTTTGCTCCAGCTCAGAGGAGTGGCAGCTGTTTCCAGTCCAAGAACTGCCGTTCCGACAAGGCGGGAGAAGAGCGCGTCTCGCAGGTACAGCTCTCGCAGGCAGAGAGCTCGTGCGGTGTGCCGCGTCAGGCTTTGTATTCTTATCGGGATACCTTCGTCTGCGCATTCCTGCGCCAAATAATCTGCTGCGCGTACAGCTTGTCGTGTGCTGAGGGGACATGCACTGAGGAGACTCCGACCGAGAACGTCTGCAGGAAAGGGGACAACGGGAATCGTAGATGCTGAAGCTGCACGAGAGTGCACAGGGTCCTGCAATACGACGCGGCTGAAGCAGGAGAAGGGAATACCGGATCCCAACAATACCCACTCGTCACCGTTGTAACCGAATACAGTCCCAGAAGAAAGCTCCATCCCCAACAATTCGAGCTTGGAGAACAGATCTGCCAAATCCATGCACCCCACACTCATCTGGATACCGTTGCACGTGACCGCGACGTGCGTAACCGGTTCGGCAGGGCTGCGACATTGGCTGGGTCCATGGTGCTGAAATCATCCTCTTTTTTCCAAAAGTGGTTGTGGTAACACTCTCTAAAAAAAACTGGCCACAGGTAAACCGCTAAAACAGGTGCACTACAGCATCTGCCTGCTGACGACCTCACAGAAAATCGTTCTAGATCACAAGAAATCAGTAAAAATCGTCGTCTTGTTGCGTTAGTGGGGAGTCATTTGCAAGCAAATGAGTACCACACTATGCCAGCTTTTCGCTACGTGACTCCAGAAGGGTCACTTTTTCCGCGCTTTCGGCGCGGCGCAACTCTAGTCGGTTGCAACTGTTCTTGGAAACTACTGACGATTTCATAATCCGAAAAGGAATCGGAATCTTCGCTTTCTCGTTTGCGCCGGTAGGCACGCCGCGATGCGGAGGACGCGAGTAGCCGGGAAGAGCCGGCGGGAGGGCGCGATCGTTGTGTGACCCGTGGAGGGTCGGAACCAGAATCAGTAAAAGGGCCCGAGTCAGGGCCTGCCATCGAAGAGGGCCGGGCGGGGCCGGGTGGGCGCGGTGTGTTCGGGCCGGCGAGGCCAGTGCCGTCGTCGCCGAGATCGGCGCGTCGTCGTCGTCGTGCGCGCAGCGCGGCTGCGGGAGAGGCCGTGGGGGTGCATGGCGCGGGTCGCTTCCTGCCTGCTGGCGGGGGGGCGCGCTTCGGGGGCGACTTCGTCGTCCGCCTCCTCCGGCCACGGCTGGTAGGTGTTCCAGGTGGGGACGGCGCGCGCCGCTTCCGGCCTGTGAGGCCGTCGCTCTCGCCTAGGCTGCGACCGCCACCGCCGCCGCCGCCGCGATCCCCGCCGCGACCGCTGCCGCGACCGCCGCCGCGTGCGCGGCCGCGACCAGTGCCGCGGCCGCCGCCACCGTCTCCGTCACTGTCGTCTCCGCCGCCTCGGCCGCCGCGGCCGCGGCCACGGCCGCGGCCGCCATGACCACCGCCACCCCCGTCGCCACTGCTGCCGTCGCGGCCAGCACCACCCCTGTGATGCCCCCGTCCGCAGCACGCGTCGGCGTTCGGGCAGGTCCCACATCGCGTCAGCCGATGCGCCCGGCAGCACTGAATGCGCAGGCCGTCGTCAGGGCGGTGGTGCACCTGGCAGCACTGGTCAACTACAAGGCTGTAGTTTCTTCGCATGCCAGTGCACACCGCGCACTTCTGCTTCGCGCAGGCATCGCAGACCGACTGCGTGCGGAGCAGAGGGTCCGCCTGCGCAGCCGGTACAAGCACGGGAAGGCGCGGGCGTTGCGGCAGAGGGGTGGGCACGTCCCAGCGCAGCGAACGCTGTGCCCGCCGCGCCGCGTCGTACTGCGGGAACACGTCCCCGCCCCAGTTCTTCCCGTCCCCGGCAGCTGCCCGCGGAAAGCTCGTCCCCAGCACCCCGTGCGTCTCCTCGCCCCCGGCGAAGCGTGGGCGAGGTGTCAATCCCCCCCACAGCATCGGCGCCCCCAGGGTCCTCATCGAGCCCACCCGGACCTTCCGCTCGGCAGGCAACGGCGACGGCAGCTGCAGGTCCTGGCACAGGCGGCACAATGTCGACAGCATCGTCCAGAGGGTCTTCCCCCTCTGGTTGGCGGCGAGCCTTCGTATTCCCGGGGGGGCAGGGACGTCGACCCCGGTGTGGACCTCGAAGTCCACTGCCAGCTCAACGCACGACACCTCGCCTGCGTTGGTCCACCTCAGTGCCGACAGCCAGCCCTTGAGCGCCCGCATCGCACGGCCGCCGTACGGCCATCTCGGCGGCTCATCCGGAAGGCGGTCGAAGTCGAACAGGTGTTGCACCGCCGGCAGCGGCGCAGCTGCGTGCCAGGGGTGCATCGGTTGCACTGCGGAGAGGCGGCGTCGCTCCGCCTCCACGCGTGCAGTGTACACCGCCGCCATGAGGCGGTGAAGGGCCGCGACCTCCACCCGCATTCCTTCGACAATAACCCCATGCACACGCGTGCAAGACGGCCACCTCGCCCGGTCCGCCCGCAGGAGTTCGGCGAAGCAAGGACGGCCGCGAATCTCGTCGTAGGCGGGGCACTCCCACCACAGGTGATCCGCTGTGTCCTGGACGCCCAGGTCGCAGTCCCTGCAGCCGCGGTCCAGCGGCGGACGCTGAGGTTCCGAAGAGGAGGATTCGGAGACGTGCTCGTCAAAGCTGCCGGTCGTATCAGAGGCGGTCGACGACACGGACGCCGAGGAGCTCGGCGACCCGTCTGTCCCGGCCGCCCCTCCGTTCGCACGCGCATTCCGTCCCCACCGCGCAGCGAGGAACACACCCCCGGACAGAATCACCGCCAGCGCACGTTTCTCGCCAGCGTCAGCCGTCGCTAGGCGCAGCTCGTTCGTACGCCTGCAGTCCACCCCTGCCTGCACGCCGTCGTAAGACGGCCGTTGCCTCGCAAGCTGCGTCCAGGTCGTCTGCCGTAGCCGTGCCCGGATGGCGTGGTGCCTCTCGCCCCTCTCCATGTCGAGAAGCCGGCGGCCCTCGAGCGCCGCGGTCGCAAAGTCGTGGCCTTCGAAATCGATGCCCGCGACCGTGAAACCGTCAGAGATGGCGATCCCGACAGGTCCCAGGCGCGCCTTCGGCAACAACACACCGTGCCGGCTGTAAAGCCGGGCGATGTTCAGCATGCGGGCGTGTACGCGGGGGAGCCTCTCGCACGTGTCGAAAAGCGAGCACAGGATCCTGTACGGCCGAGCCAACAGTGGGTCCATTCGGTGGGCTTTCGCCAGGATGGCCAGCACCGCCGTCACATTCCTCGACGGATGCTTCGTCCCGAAAGCTCCCTTCACTACCCGCGACCGCAGCCCCCTGAGGCACGTCTGCGTGTACCCCTCGTACGAGCACCCCGCCAGCACGCTTCCGAGGACATTGGAGCTCGCCACCTCGCAGCGGACATCGAATGGAAGGCGCGAGGTGCTCAGCCTGTCCAGCAATGCGTTATGGGCCTTCAGACGCGCCTCGTTGGTACGTAGTAAAAAACACAAAGAAATCGTTCAAAATCACAAGAAATCAACAAAAATCACACGGAATCACAACAGATCACATGACAGCCCATGATAATTTGTGATCCTCCCCGTCGACCCGATGACCATGGCCACCCCAAAAAAGAATATTTCCGGAGTTGAGGCTTGCACTGACACACGAAGTAACGGGTGAAAATGACAAGACAGTTTCTTGTCCTTCTTCGCGGGTACAGGGCGTAAACCTCTGGGGAGAGGTTTCCTGCTAGCACTTTTTCGTTGCCTTCGTTTTCTCGTTCGCAACCGTTGGGAAATGTTTCAGTCAACACGAATTCTCTAAAATTCTAAAACGCACTAGCGGAACTCACCTGCTTTGGAAAGTTTCATGTGGTACGCTGCCAACTACTAATTGTGTTGCCGACAATCAACCGGGGTTGATGTACTCGTCTGGTGTCTTTCAACGTTTCTTGCTGTCCTTCCTTGGGTGGTGGTTAAAGGTTCGGTGTTTTAGGGTCTCCGGTTGACCATTTCCGTTCGCTAATTTTTAGTAACAACAATGCATTGTTGTTTGTTTGTGCGTGCCGGGTGATCGTTTTCCCACTTGTATTTATTCAGGTGAGGAAAAAATCAACCACCGAAACACGCTGCCTACGTCTTTCTAGCCTGCGCAATACATTGAAGGGCAACCCGCAAGATTGTTAGGACTAAAAAATGAAGACAGAGAGAGGAGGCGGTGGGGATCGTACCTCCGGTGCCCGATCCGCGATTCTCCCGACGAGATCGATGCAGTTCTCCTGCACCTTTTCGTGCCTGTTCTTGAGGATGGGCGTCAGGCGCGGGAGCAAGTCTTTGATGGGCGGCGTCATGCGCTCCATGCCGATTACGTTGACAATGCCCTTGAGCCCCGCCAGCATCGACCCGAGCGCCTCGGGATACTGCTCGCCCAGGTTCTCGTACAGGACCGTCCCGAGGTTGCCGAGGAGCGCTTCTTCTTCGCAGTCGTGGATGATTTTGCAGATGCGGGCGATGAGGTCCGCCGACTGCTCGCGAACCCGCGGGTTCTGGTTGTTCAGGCGCCACTTGATGGCGCCGCCGATGGACGCTAAGTGGGGGCGCACGCGCTTGCCGAGGGCGTTGATGACGGTCGCGAATCCGTTCAAAAAAATGTCCGTGTCGTCGGCGGTCTGCTCCTGGAACGCGTAGATGACGCCCTCCATGAGCCGCTTCTCGAGGTCGTGGTCGATGTCCATGGTGCCGAGGGTCGAGACCACCTTCTGCACCGTCTCCATCACCATCTTCCGGTACGCCTCGTTCTCGTCCGTCAGGTCGTCCACCAGCTTCGCGACGATCTCCGCGGCACCCACCTTCGCCGCGATCTCTGTGGTGGTCTCCACCAGCTGGTTGTAGTTCCGCCGGTCGAGCGCCATCCGCTTCACCCAGAACGACCTGAAGAACGCCGGGGACACCTGCGCCCTGACGTAGTCTCGCTCGACGCCGTCTGTGCCGACGCACTGCTTGACGACCTTGAGCACGATTTTCTTCATCTCGTCGTCCGGCGATTTCATCTCTTCGATCAGCCTGGGCATGACGGCATGGGTGTAGTGCTCCGCGTACTCCTTTTCCATGAGGGGGATGATGAAGCCGATGGCCTTCAGAAACGCTGCGAGGGGTTTCCCCCGGAGTTCTAATGTGCCGGTCCACAGGGGTTTGAGGACGGAGTCGAAGGCTTCGATACCGTACGGCTGGGCGGCCTCGGCGAGTGCGGCGAGGCTGAGGGCGGTCATCGTCTTGACCTTCTGCTGCTCGTCGTTGAGGCCGTGCTGGATGCACTCGATGAGCGACTTGAGGTGCGGCAGGACCGCGCAGCCCATCAAAATCGCGATCTGCTGCACGATCTTGACGCCCGTGTGCCTCGCCTGCCACTTCTTCTCCGCCTTGCACACCGCCCGCAGAAACGGGAGCAACTCCGGAATCCCCAACGCCGACGTCACCACCGCAAAGGCCCTCGCCGTCGTGTTTCGGATGTACTCGTCCGAGTGGTCGATATCTGGGTTCATCGTCTGGATCATCGTCAGCATCCCGGCTGCCTTGCTCAGGTTCGAGATGATCTCCCTCCCCTCCACTCGCGCGTAGTAGTCCTCGTCGATGAGCATCGGCTCGATCACGATCAGGATGTTGTGCACGAATGGCCGGACCAAGTCGCCGAGTTTGTACAGTATCCGGCCCACGAGTTTGACGAGAAGATGCCGCTCCTGGTCTTCGAGGGTGGGCATCATGAACAGCGGGAGGACCTGCGTGAACAGCAGCGACGCACCGAACCAGCGGGACTTGTCGGTGATGGTCTTCATCGCCGACTTCCGCTGCTGCGGGTCGCCGTTCTTGACCTTGAGCAGCAGCCGGAGCAGCCAGTTCTCCTTGAACTCCTCCTTGGTCATCTCGTCCTCGGGCTTCTGCGAGAGCAGCGCCGCGAAGTGCTGGTAGTCGTCGGGCTTCAACGCGGGGAGGTCCGGGCCAAGGTCGTGCACGTCGACCCGGGAGCCGCCGCCGCCGTCCTTGTCGGGGCCCATGGGGGTGGCGTCCTGCATCGAGAACCCGTACGCTTGGCCGAAGGGCGTCGACGGCGTCGCGGTGAACTTCCGGGCCGGGGTGATCGGCTTGTAGCCCTCGGGGAAGGGCAGGATCTCGTATCCCTCGCCCGGCATCAGCTCGTCGAGCTCGGCGTCGGACAGCGGCCGGTTGCGCTCGTCGGTTTCGAACTCGACCTTCGCCTGGTTGTACGCCTCGGGGGTCATGCTCGCGACCATTGCGGGCGTCAGCCCTTGGAACCCGGCCGGCGTCGCTCCCATGAACCCTCCGGGGGTCGCTCCCGCGTAGCCTGCAGGCGTCGTCATTCCTGTGCCGAAGTGTGGTCCGTTAATCACGACACCGAGAATAAGAGAGAGAGAGTGTGTGTGCTAACGTGGCGCCCCCAGTATGTCCATGAAAGAGTATGTGTCTGTGGTGTTTGTGTGTGCGAGGGAGACTTAAACTTTTGGACACCCATTCGGCATTGGAAAGTAGGTGCGTGATCGGCTGGTAGCCCTCGGCGGGCGTCAGCCCTTGGAACCCGGCCGGTGCCGCTCCCATGAAACCTCCAGGGGTCGCTCCCACGTAGCCTGCAGGCGTTGTCATTCCTGTGACGAATTGTGCTGCTACTTTGTTTGTGCGATTTGACCTGTACGCGTTCAGGTTTAACCGCTGCCAACGTTCCTTTTTAGCTGTAACAAGTATGCTCACTAAGGTGGTTACTGGTTATCGCAAAAAACTTCCCCTTTCGAGAGTTTTGCACCCTGTCCACGCGAAGAACGGGAACCCCCTTCTTTTAAGTGTCGATACACAGCGAGACCTTCCCATCCCTTCCCCCTGGACCTGTGTTTCGTGTGGGCTCCAGCACATTTACCTTCTTTGATATTTCGCAATCTGGCAGTCTCCTCAAGCATTTCCTACAAAGCAGGTGCTTATACAAATAATAAAATCCTCACTCCTATGCTTGTGTCTGTCACTCTCGTCCACCGCTCCTGCTCTGCTTGCCGCGCGCCGTATGGTTGGAGTAAAAAGTGAAGCCAGAAAGCTGCTAATCTTGCTGCTGACCACATGAAGTGGTTCGGATTATTATTAGTCTTCAAAGAAACAAGTTTCTTTTTCTAAAGAAATCAACTGCCTTCGGGGTAGGCTAGTCTGACACTAGTTGCTGAACGCTAACGCCCCCGAACCCAGATTCACCTGTGTTTCGTGTGGGCTACAGCACATTTACCTCCTTTGATCTTTTGCAGCTGGCAGCCTCTTCAAGTATTTCCTACAAAGCAGGTGCTTATACAAAAAAAAAAAAAAGACAGACCTGGAACACTGCCTGCCATCGAGCCGGGCGTCGACTGGTCCTGCCCTGGCATCGACGGCGTGTCGTCCCACTTAGTCTTCTTCGGGGCCGGCGTCGCCCCGCCGGGAGTCGCGTCCCACTTCATGGTCGCCGGTGTCATACCCGACGGTGTTGCATCCCACCGGCTGGGCGTGCCGCCCGGCGTGGCATCCCAGGCATGGCCCCTCGGAGTGCCACCAGGGGTAGCCCCCGGGGTGGCGTCCCACGCGTGGGCCTTCGGGGTGGCCCCTGGGGTTTGCCCAGGGGTGGCTTCCCAGGCATTGCGCCCCGGTGTGCCGCCTGGTGTGGCGTCCCCCCAGGCGGTGCGACTCGGCGTGCCGAAACGGGACGGCGTAGCGTCGCCGACGACCCCCCAGCGGTTGGGCGTTTGGTCGTCGGCGCCGCGCGGCCCGGTGTGGGGGGTGGCTGGGGTGTCCCAGCGGCGTCTGCTCGGAGTCGGCGTCGCGCCGACGTCGAAGCGGCTACTTCTCTTGCCGGGGGTCGGCGTGTCCCACTTGTTCGCCCGTGAAGGCGTCGCCGCCGCGTCCGGCTGGTCCCACTCGCTCGCAGTGCCCGCTGCTGCTGCTTCTGCTGCTGCTGGAGCGGCGTCGCTGGCCTCCCAGCGCGACTTCTTCGTGCCGCCCGCCGCCGCATCTTCGTCCCTCTTCCTCTTCCCGTCGTCTTGCGCGTCCGCCATGATCTCCGCACAACCCCCCCCTCACCCCCTTCCCTCCAAGGTCAACCCCAGTGAGGGCGTTTCTTGCGGTATCCTGTGCGACGAGAAACTATTAGACTAATTCGTGGTACCCGCAATGCATTTTTGACACAAGTTGTAAACATACAGAGGAGCGCTCTCATTACCTCACAAATCGCTGCGAGCCCGTCTCCGAAGAACGGAGAAGAATTCTAAATAATAAGGGATCTAAATCGAAGTTGCCAACCTCCTCGCGGTGGTCCTCGTCCACGTGCGCAAGCACGGCTAAATGGCAACACGTGCACAATGCGTTGATCAGGGTAGTTGAAGGCCTGTCAGTAGTCCAGAGGGACGACACTAATGCAATAAAACTCATGCCAGTAGTGTCAGCTACAAATGGCACGCCAGCAAGCTAAACCGGCCCTACCTTTGACTCCATCCCGGGCTTCCGCAAAAACGGGCTCACTCGTGCGAGCGCTGGCAAAAGAGCAAAATATATAGTCTGCACGGCGGAGCCCACACCTCAGGAGCCAGAGTTCCAGAGGGTGTGCCGTGCACCACACCCGAAAAAACGGGTGTGCGAGCCGGCTTTTTCCACTCCAGCTTCAGGTCCAGCTTCTGAGGCAGGACTCCACAAGAGTGTCTTTTGGTGCGGGAGAGAAAGATGGGGGGGATGATCGGGCTAGGTATCGAGGACAAGACTACTGCAGAGGCCGAGCAATCATAGTAGTAATAAACAGAACCTAGAAAATAAAAAGAGTGTGAGAAAGAGAGGGAGAGAGAGAGAGACAGAGAAAAGGAGAGGGAACTGCTTGTGATAGCACGATAGCACAACGTTCGTTTTGCCAATTCTGCAATCCTCCTGATTTTCTTGTTTCCGGTCGCCTCACTACCACCACGTACCTCTGAAGCGGGCGTAGGTCGTTCCCAGTAGTGGCAGGAGACTTTTCCTTCTTCTTGGCAGACCGTGCAGCGGCGGCTAGCCTTTTTGTTGATGGGAAACTTCAGCTCCCATTGAAGAAGATTTTTTCGTTGACCGCACTGCCTCGAAAATCTTAGTTTCTTGTTTAGGCAGAGCACTGCCTTTCATGCATGGTTGATGCTAGCATCAAGTCTGAAAGGGATGCAAAATAGAAAATAGAAAGTTGGTGTACGGCTCCCGAAGTGGATTGAGGCTCCGGGGAGGAGAGGTAGGGGCAGGAGACTTTTCCGAACGCTCGGAACATGCGGCCCCATGATGCTCAACCATTGGTGGCACCGCTGCGGCGAAAAGCGCACATTTCGAGCGAGTGGAACGGCATGGCGGCTGGCGGACGACGCCAGCAAAATGAGTTGGTTTGGGTTTTTGGTGTTCAAAATTTAATGGGTAGAGCGAAAAGACCTTTTTTGCAGCAGCGCTTGGTCCCCGGGCAGGCTCTCGGCACCGCATTGAAATCAACGCCTTTTGCTTCGCTGTCGCGACTACGAGCCGAAGAGAACGAAAGAGTTCATAGAGACTTAGACTTTCTTCAGGGGGCAGCGGGCGAGGCTCAATGACAATGGAATCCGAGCAGTACTATGCACCCACAACTTTCCCACAGAGTGGTCAGGATAGCCCCGCAATGTGTTGTGACCATTGTGGCTATAATCTTTTTCCTCCGCGCGGCTCCATTGAAAATGGGCAAAATCAATGCCCGAGGTTGAAATCAATCCCGTCGACACAGACTTTTTCCGACGTATCATGCGATCATTGGACCCCAATTTCCCTTTGATCATGAAAACGTTGCGGCTATTCTGATTGGCCACATTGTGAGAAACTTGTGGGTGCTTAGTACTGATCCGAGGCCTATAAACACGACAAACCGGGTTCGTATGACGGCATTCACACACACGGCCGATGTTCTCCGTGCCTTCGGAAGTGAAGCACTCGAGGAGACGCCCGATGCCTCTTTCGACGGAGGTTAGACGGGGAGAAACAATACAACTGCAAAGCGGGTCCTTTTTCTTTGTTTGTTGAACGCGTACACCCGCCGGCACCAAAACCCATAGGGTTACCTGTGTTTTCGTGTGGGCTGCAGCACAACTTTTTCCTCCGTTGAATTTTGTTTGCGGCTGGCGACCTCTTCGAGTATCTCCGACGAAGTAGGTGCTTATACAAAAAAAGCGAATGTACCTGTTCGTTGAACTCCATCCGATGCAGCAGAACGGATTTGAGAACCGACTCAGAGAAGACTTGTAGTTTTGGGCAAAATGCCACAGCTCGTTCAGCTTGAGGGTGTGTGTCAACTTCGTTGGTCCGCTCATAAGGGGTCGCAGCAGCAATTGTGGGCACTCACAAATCTTTTTGAGTGTACTGTCGCGTACTGGCGAGTTTTCGACCAGTTTTGATGGACATCGCCAATCATGGCCCATTTGCAGGTCAATCAACGACACTGCTGAAAAGACTTTTGCAGCTGTTGTAGAAATGGTCCATAGTTCAGCTGCGCCAGGCGCCAGAGCTACACAGTGCGCTCGCCGTTCCCGCGAGACAGGCGTCTTCACGTGCGCTGGCACATTACGAGACGATACAAAAAGGCGGCAGGAAGCTCCCGCTAACTCCACAGGCCACAGGCACTCAATCCCGACGACGCCACAACGCAGCCCTAACCCGTGAGAAACTACATGCTGATACACGTGATTCATGTATTCAAAAAGATCTCAATGCTCAAGCGCGGGGGGGGTCAGAGCGTAACCTCGGGAGCTGCAAGGCGCAGTTGCAGTCGTAGTTTGGCCTTGCAACAATCTGCGCGTAGCAACGAGAGCTGCAACGGAATTTCTTGGTGTTGGAGTCTTCTGTGTTGCCGTCCGTTCGTTTTCTTTCGACCCTTTGTTTTAGAGTTAAAGCTCGCTTGAGAATCCGGGAACTTGGAGTCTCCGGGTTCTAGAGTGCAAGTTTTGTGTTGTTTGTCCGGGCAGGGTTTCTTGCCTCCCGCAAGTGTCTAACTGGACCAGGGGTTTCCTTAGGATAGATCTTTTTTTTCCGCGCTCGACTCCCAGCTTTGCTCTCATTGGTGCAGTGCTCTTATAAGTGCAGTGAAGTAGACGAGCCGGTTTCGGGCTGAATCTCGCATTCTCTTTTTGTTTTTCGCAGTTACAATGCATTGTAAACACGAAGGAGAACGCTGGCAGCGTGTTTGGGAGAAGATTAGCATCATGATCATATTCACTCACTACCGTTCACTAGCAGGCCAATCCTCCCCCGGCACGTGCAAACAAACACGTGCCTATTCTTTTCTGAAACCAGTTTGAGCCTGGAGCAACCGGGGAAGCGGCTCTACTTACACCCTGCCTGAACTGCACAACCCGAAGACGGTCATTCACTGCAGAAACCTTTTAGGGTTCGCGTTTTTTTTTTGTCGTTTTTTGCCTCGGGAAACTTGTACGTGTGTTGTGGTGCAGTGTTGTCCGAAAGGTTCATAGACCCGTCTGGTCCCCGGCGCTTTGTCTGCGCTACGTAATCGACACCCACCTGCAGGTCGGACGCTGCCCGCTACACACGTTGCTTTTTGTGGGAGATGCAAGCCAGTGAAGGCTCTTTTGACTGGTTGAATGCATGCCTGTGGTGTCAACTCAGAAGCTCGACCCCGCAAACCGAGTCGCTGTCAAAAACGTCTGAATCTAGCTAGCGCTGCGGTCAATGAAAACAACTCTCTACTGTCATCAGTGTTGTACCACCAGCCGCGGTTGTGCGAGTGACTGGGCTCTAATTTTTTTCTGCTTCAGGCAATATTCAGTCGGTTGCTTGTGCGGCGGAGAAAAATGTTTGTTCAGGGGGTAGGGGCAGAAGTTATTACCGACGACAGCTTGTGTCAGACTACTGGTAGCCCATGGTTGCTTGCTCTCCCCTTGGAAGTCCCTTGGAAGGGTCTTTGTAGTTCTGGGAGAGGTTGTTCGGGTTTCTATTTCGCCCAACTGTCAGACTGTGCGTTTGAATTCTTTCGAAAGCATGCAAATCCTGCAGGAAATGGCTGAACTCGACTGATTGCAGGAGCCGCAGACAGGAAGCCCGGGGACTTCGGAAAGGTGACTGTTTCCATCCGTTAACACCCCCCTTCCCGCCAGTGGTGAGCCAGCCTACCTCGGGATTACTGGTCATCTGGTTGGCCCGCTTTAGGCACACTGCCCGACAGAATTTGCTTGAGGCGATTCACCTGTCGAATTAGAGCTTGGAGCAATGCGGTGGCAACAGGGTTTGCTGCTTTACTTTCACTTGCTTCTTTAGGGTTTCTTGTGTCTCCTTTGCTGGAAGGCAAAAAGAAAGGGCTGGTTTATCAGCGCATTCTTCGTAATTTCACTTGTCTTTGTTTTGTGCCAATCGCGGTTGAGGGCTAATGGTGTCAGCCGAAGCTAGCAAATGTTGCGCCGCCCGCGTGAACAATAATCGGAGGCCGCCGGGTGCAGGCTAGAGGGGGGAAACCTTGCAGAATGGGTGGTGTTATCCAAATCGCGAACACAGTACCTCCATAGGTGTTGGATTGGTGTGTCACCATGTTTCGTAGAAAATACTCGACGTAGCTGCTTTGACTCCGAATGGAAGGGAGGAAATATAGAGGTAAAGGGGCAAATACAATACAAACACAATCTGATTTGTTCTTCTACCTCAACTATCACGTTAGCTCACTACGAGGCTAATCCTCCTCCGGCGTACAAACAAACTCTTTTTGCGCTTCTCCTCACACCAAACGGCTAGCTTGGGTACGGGTCTGTTGAAATACAGGACAACACCAAATGGATGGATCCTTTTTGCATTGGACGCCGACACTTGGCATCAAAATACAGATTTACCGCATTTCCTCCTATGTGACTTTGCAACTGGCGACCTGCTCGAGTACTTTCTAAAAGGCGCTTTTTGACAAATGAAAAAGAAGAAACGCGCAGTTGTAGTGGGGGAGAAACAAAACAGAGAGTGAGAGAGACAGAGAGACGAGTTCAGGAAGCATCTTTCTTGGGACCTCCCGGTCTCCGAAACCGGTAGCTTTTTCTCTGTCTTCAGTGCCGAGATAATCGAGTTTGTATCTTAGGGTGATCGGTCCCAATATGGGGGAAGGTGTCCCCCCTTGCGTAGGTAGGGGTGCCGGGTGATTTCCTCACTCCGTCGTTCCTCTGACGCTTTGGGGGAGAGGGAAAGGGTGCTTGGGTTTGAGCGGGTTGTTTTAGTTTTACTTCCTTGATTACGCCGCGGAGGGGGCGGGGAGAACGAGAAGTCAGTTCAGGGTGTGCCAGTGTTAGTGTTAGCCATAGATGGACGCCTGTATGTAGGTCATGTAGCCTATCGTGCTGCCTCGTACACACACACAGCTTTGTCGAGCATTTCCTTCCGGGCTGGCGCTTATCATGCAGGGTCAAAACCTTGTGTCTTTTTGGAAATGGACAAAATTCTTTTTCCGGAAAAATTGGGGTTTTTGAATTTTAAAATTTTGGAACAAAAACAGCGGTAATTTTTGAGGAGGTTGAGCATTTCTTTTTTTTCCAAAAAAAAAAAATTGGGGGCCTTCGGCCCCGCGGGAGCGTTTTAAAAAGACACAAGGTTTTGACCCTGCATGTTATATGCATGCCGAGTGGTGTTCTATGGCAGTCCAGGGAGGAATACAGCGGGTTTTTTCGTGGACGCAGCTCTACCCTGCGGGAGGGTCCCGTGGGGCGGGATCGTAAAGAGCTGAGCCGGTTCTAAGAAAGTTGGTGATATTTCGGCGATTTATAATATATTGTGGCGGACAGTAATTCAGTGGTCGCCTACAATTTTATAGGCGCACATCGATGGCTAGCCTACTCCGACCTGCGTCCCGGCAGAACGTGCCTGGTCCTTTGCCTGACCAATCGACGAACCGTGCATGGGTTTGGCTCAAGCTGACCAACTTGGTCCACCTGACTAAAAGCGACTAAAAGCCACCCACACTTGATTCTTCTACGACCACAAACACAACGCGTGGGCCGGTGCTGCATCTCGTGACAGTACACAGGTCCCAAAAGCGAAGGTGGTGTGCATACGGCCGACCACCGCGGTCAGTCTATGTTTCGACGACGATCTGTCTGGGGCAGTGGCGGGAGCCCTTTCTTCTCATGTACGCCCAGTCTCCGACAGCCGTTTCTCTGTCTCACTTTTTTTTCTTCAACAACGGGAACATTTCCAGGACGAATGTACAGAGGGGTCATCTCTGTGCAGCCGAAGAACAAGAATCGTTGACTATAATTCCCCCATATTTTGATCAGTTGAGTGCCGATCGTCCTCATCCGCATCTCATTTATCAGTGCAACACCCTAAACCCGGAAATGTTCATTTCTGTTGTTGCTGTTGTTGTTGTTGTTGTTGTTGTTGTTGTTGTTGTTGTTGTTGTTGTTGTTGTTGTTGTTGTTGTTGTTGTTGTTGTTGTTGTTGTTGTTGTTGTTGTTGTTGTTGTTGTTGTTGTTGTTGTTGTTGTTGTTGTTGTTGTTGTTGTTGTTGTTGTTGTTGTTGTTGTTGTTGTTGTTGTTGTTGTTGTTGTTGTTGTTGTTGTTGTTGTTGTTGTTGTTGTTGTTGTTGTTGTTGTTGTTGTTGTTGTTGTTGTTGTTGTTGTTGTTGTTGTTGTTGTTGTTGTTGTTGTTGTTGTTGTTGTTGTTGTTGTTGTTGTTGTTGTTGTTGTTGTTGTTGTTGTTGTTGTTGTTGTTGTTGTTGTTGTTGTTGTTGTTGTTGTTGTTGTTGTTGTTGTTGTTGTTGCTTTGTGTCATTTTTCTTTTTCGTTTTCCCCCACAAGAAGTAGACGACAAAGTGGAAAATCGTAACTCACGATCTACAAAAAATGGAGTGGAAGCTTCTGGAGTCTTCGTCTTGGATCGTTGGTTGCAAGTGTAACGGGCTAAGCAGGCCGCGACGCATTCGAAACGTCGGGGGAAAATCTTAGTTTAATGTTTAGGCAGAGCACTGCCTCGCATGCATGTTTGATGCTAGCATTCAGTCTTCGTCGCGACGCATTCGAAACGTCGGGGGGGAAACTTAGTTTAATGTTTAGGCAGAACACTGCCTCGCATGCATGTTTGATGCTAGCATCAAGTCTTCGTCGCGACGCATTCGAAACGTCGGGGGAAAACTTAGTTTAATGTTTAGGCAGAACGCTGCCTCGCATGCATGTTTGATTCTAGCATCAAGTCTTCGTCGCGACGCATTCGAAACGTCGGGGGAAGGAAGGTTGCAGTGCCGACCCGGGAAAGTTGAACGAACCCAACCAAGGAAGCATGCACACGGAGGAAGATCCCCCGTGCACAGAGAGGTCTATTCCCTCTGCGCACGCGCCTTCCCCCGGAAGCAGATTCCTCGTTAAGTTCCTCCCCCCGAGAGGTCAAAATATTTCGTTTTCAAGCAAGGTCTCGGAAATCCGGAACGAAAACTGTAAAACCCGCTGACGCACAGGGCGCTTTCTTGCACTGGCCGGGAGGCAGCCTTGGGCTGCGTTCTTCGGAGTGTTACCTGTACTAATTAGGGTCGTTTTCACTAGACTATTTCGAGTTTCAAGAGCTGGTATTTTTTGAGTCTCCGGTTGACCGTTGTGCTACTTTACTACTATTTTTGGGTTCTACAGTTTTAGTACGGACGTTCCTCAAATCTGTGAATTCTCACACTTTCGTAACTGTATAACTCCCTGGCTTAAAGTACCGGTTGAGGACTGCGGGAGATGTTGCTTGTGTCGTGATATTTTTCAGCTATTTACCACCGGGCAACCTATTTATTCTTGTATTCGCGCGCAGACTAGCTCGTCCAGTGCGCAGCACAGCCACGTGACCACGGATTTCATCCGGTGGTACCATATGCCAATACTGGACGGTGATGGTCGGAGATAACACCCGCTGCCACTGTACCCTACTGTAAAGCCTTAGGACTAACAGGAGGTGATTACGAGGCGTGAAAGTGTACCGACATGTGGCCGTCTGGTTGTAGCATAAGGGGTGCCCTCGTCACCTGGCAAAGCTTCTTTCCGTTCTGCTTCCATCCCCGAGTGGATGATTCGCCAGCAGACCGCCTTTTTTTTTTTTGCAGAATTCGTACGCGAAAACAACATAGCGATGTCGCACCGTTGCTCTGTTGTCTTCGTGTCGACCACAGGTCGCACAATTGGGTGGATATTTCGTCCGTTTGTTTTAGAGTGAAAGTTCGCTTGAAACTCCGGGGTTTTGAAGTCTCCGGGTGACCTTCGTCAATATGGGAAGGTGGTGACACGAGGTAAGAGAATCGGAATTCGTTGTTGGTCATTGGTGGTTTCGGCCATTATCCACATACCTTACTTACGGTAGGCCCGGTGCCGTGGTGGCGACTGTCGGTCTTCTTGGTACCGTATGACCGTCTCTTTTCGTGAATCTTTGGTGGGGTTTCCAAATGCGTCGCCTTGCAGGGGTTATGTCAGGACGCATTCCGCAGAACGAGACCATTCCCCGGGTTTATACTGAGCCAATTCCCTGCCCGATCAAATAAAAAAAATGTTGTGGAGCGTAATCGAGCAAATAATCAAGCGGGAACGAGTTTAATCGCCGCGTAACTGAGCCCAGGTCGTCTCTCAGGGGGCAGGTGAATTGGCTCAAGTTCCCGGGGTTTGCCGTCAGCTCCTATCAGGTTTCTCAAAGTGCGCTGTCGTTTACATGCGGGCTGAACAGAACTTACCGTTTATTTCGTTTCCGGAAGCCGGCCGTACCTTCACCCCCCGGTCAGTCGTGGCTTTTTCCTCGTTATTTCCTGTGAGCCGTTTGTGGCTTATTTTTTCGTTGTTGCGCCGATGTGAATGTGGCTTCGTTCCATTTTCTAGAGCCTTCTTTCTTTTTTCGCCGTTTCAAGGACGATATTTATAAGCTGGCTTGGAATGTGTTTTCTTGTGGTGAACCTTCGTCGTCTGTTCTGTTCGTTGCCTTCTCAAGAAAATGAAAACTTGTGCTGGTGTGGGAGGCCCTCTTGCCTACACTTCAAAGGCCCGAAGGAGAAGGTATCCGAGTAGAGTTGTTTGCCTTCTAATTGAACTGGAGGCAGCTTTCATAGCAAAAGACCGTTTATTCACACTACTAGCACCCACACGCAAACCTGAAAACAGCATCGAAGCGCTCCCGCTTCGACGGCAGTGTTTCAGGAAAAGAGTGCGTAAACAACAGCCAGATACTCACACGCTCACGTCAATACCACTCAAGAGCGGCTATGACACGCATTGGACACATTATAGATAGATCGTTGTTGTACATGAACCACGTGAATTGGCATGTAAAAGCACAGTCATGCTGCGAAACCGCTGGTGCTTTCGATGGTTTTGCGAGTGAGAAAGCGAAATCGAAGAACCGCGTCTCCGGCCGGTACGGAGCTGGAAAGATGCTTTCGTCCTTGGGACCCATCGGCCCAGCCTACCGGCTTTGTGGATATTTGGGGGGGACAAGGGGGACCCTCCTAGCCGGGGCTGAAGGGCTCATATCGGTCCGCCGGACATCGCAGTTCCATTTTCCTGCGCTAGCGAAACAGGAAAAGCCTTTTTTTGTGTTGCCGGCTTCTCTTTTGTGTTTTAGACTATTTCTTCGGCTTTTTGGGGTGAAGGCTCGCTTGAAACTTTTTGTATTTCCGACGATCCCGCGGGACGTACAGATTGGTGTGTTAAGACTGTTTTTTAGACTGTTTCTTTGTATTAAGCGGTCGGGGTTCGAGCTAAAGTTTTTTTGTTCAGCGAGATGATTCCACGCTGCCCAGTCTTCTCCTCGAAGACTGAAACTAGAACCCTGGCGGTGACATCGCGTTGCACTTCGACAACGTGGCGCACCGTGTCCTTGAAGAGGCGGCCCTTGCCCCTCGTGTCCGAAGCACAAACTGCGGTGCAGGAGTGGGGCTCAGCAGCAACAACCTCCCACCCCGCCTCCCCTTCCCGAGACGGCTTTCCGCTGACGTAGAACCCGCACTCATCTTCACTGCGCCGCCATCAGGGGATGTCTGCTCTCACGGATTCTGTAAACACAAACTGCGGACCTGCTGTGCGTGCAGCGCTTTTTTCCGACGAAAACGGGGGTGTCCTGAGACCAGTTTTTTTTTGTGGAACGCTGCTTGATTCTTCGCGGCGTACTGACTCGCATCGATCGAGTGGTTTCTTGGGCGGAGGGTAACTCGGTGCGAGCAGGTTCCTTATGTGAACCAGCGGGAGTGGCCTTCTTGCCCTTGTTGTAGCATTGTACTCGTTCACATGACTTCGTCGCAGTGAAGAGACTCCAGCTGATCTTCTTCGCAGAAAGGTCTGCGAATCCCGGCTGTGAAAGAAGGTAAACGGGGGGGACTTAGGTAAGCATTTGCATACAGTCCAATCGATTTATGAAGAAAAAGAGGAAGAAAGCACTGGTAAGCATTTGCCTACAGCCAAATCGATTTATGACGATAAAGAGGAAGAAGGCACTCAGGGCAGATATCCCTGGCGCCTGATTTGCAGCTGGCGGCCTCCGAGTATCTCCTACAAAGCAGGCGCTTGACTCAATCAAAAGAACACTTTCCGGAATTGGTGGTGCTTGCGCTGATAAAACGACGAAATAGGACGATAAACATCAACTGGTGAGCAAGGGATCGAATGGTGGCAAAAAAGCTTGCACTCTAAAAATGATCAGGCAAGATATTTTTAGAGTTAAAGTTTGCTTGAAATTCCGGGGTTTTAGGGTCTCCGTGTGACCGTTCTATTTTTTATTTTTGTTTGCAGACCACAAACCTCTTTGGGGGAGGAAATACTCGAGGGGCTGCCCTGTGCTTACTTCGAAGGAGGCTAGAGGGGGAGAAACAATACAACTACAAAATGGGTCTTTTTTGTTGAACGCTTACGCCCGCCACTGAACCCAGATTCACCTGTGTTTCGTGTGGGCTACAGCACATTTACCTCCTTTGATCTTTTGCAACTGGCAGCCTCCTCAAGTATTTCCTACAAAGCAGGTGCTTATACAAAAAATAACAGCTGACTCCGCCGTTCATGCCCGCTTGATTGGGCGTTTCCTTCTGCAAAGATGCACACATAGATGTCCGGAAATGTTCCCAACTGCGCATATTTTTTGATGATGAAAGAGAAAAGAAAAAGAAAAGAACTATGCGACCAGCGAAACAAAACTGTTGCCGGGGGGAATGCGCTTGCGCGAAGAATTGGAGCGAGAGTTCTGTGCACTCCGTTGGTAAGCCGCTCGGGCAAAAAGACTTTCACACCCGACGTGTAGACTGCACCCCCAAAAAAAAAGGGACAAGGTCCTTCCGTAGCTGCAGTGGCAGGGTTTGGTCGGGAGAAGCAATGGGAGAAAGAACTTGTTGACGGTTGGTCAGCGCTGGGGCTGAAGAGGTTGCTTGGGCGGGGAAGGAAATGAGGGGCGGGGGGTTGGGGATTGCAAGGAACGTGCTCAGAATGGATACGGGCTCGACACCCGCACTGGTCCCGTCTGCGGCCGGTGTTGTCGGTCTTTTTAGGCCACGGACACACTAAGGCGGACCATCGTCAGCGCGGAACCTGAGCGTCTGCAGACAGGACGGCGGCGTGAGTCTGATTTGTCTGGCGGCTGTTCGTAGCTCTCACAAGCAGTGGGGGGGGGGAGGGAAGGGCGGCTGTTCCTTTGCCTCCACGGTTCAGGTGGCGCACACATGCTGGGCATAAAGGGCGGGCTTCGCTCACGAAAGCAAAACGGAGCGTGCGGGAGAAGAACTGTGAAAATGGGTTTTTGCCTAGAGGCTTTTCGCGTTGTTCCGCAGATGCTTTGAGCTATCTTTGTATCTATGCTTTTCAGTCGTCTTTTTAACCATGGTTAAGTGCGCAAATGGTGTCAGCCAAAGCTGATAATTCGGCGCCACGTTATGAAAGTACCCGAGGTTCCGCCCAGTGCCAATTTCGATACGAAGGCGGGAGAGGGCAGAAACGAGCGGCAAAACGCGAAAACAGGTCCACAACAGCATCTTGCCTGCTGACGACCTCTCAGAAAATCGTTCTCAATCACGAAAGATCAGCAAGAAGTCGTCTTGTTGCGTTTTTTTTTTTTTTTTTTTTTTTTTTTTTTGTTGTTTTCGTTTTTTTTAGTGGGGTGTCATTTGCATGCAAATGAGGACCACGCTACCGCAAACACCACAAAAAGAAAACTCGTGCCATGACAATTTGCGATTATCCCTGTCAACTTGATGACCATGGCCAGTGTAAAAGAAATGTGAAAACGGGTTTTTGCCTAGAGGCTTTTCGTGTTATTTTGCAAATGCTTTGAGCTATCTTTGTGGCTGTGCTTTCAGTCGTCTTCTTATCTATGGTTAAGTGCGCAAATGGTGTCAGCCGCCGACGTTATGTTTGTTTAGCATTGAGTTCTTCTAAGTACATGAACCACATGGATTCGCATGCACAGCGGCTGCCAAACATCCCGTGGCACCGCGCAAGGTGGTAAAACGCTCTTTTGTTTTCTTTTCTAGCGTTATTTGTGGATTTTCGGTAAAGGGCCAACCCTTCCTTCCAATAGAGAACAACGAAACGACTGCATCATTCGGGGGCCGTGGACACATGGGTCATGAGGACGTCAATCCGCCACCACTTCAGGTCTCTGCGAACGCATCGCCCACTATTACCATTCATCGGTTGCAGGGACTGTTAACCCCTCTTTTCAAAGTTCTTTGCATCTTTCCGTCACTGCTCGTGACAATCGGCCCACTCCGGATGCAACAGTCGTGACGGCTTCCGCGCAAGGGTGGTTCCTGCTCCTCCTCTCGGGCAAGAACTGCGGCCTGAAATCGACCACGGCTTCGTTGAATCTCCGGGTTGCCGGGACACGGGCATTTGGCCAAAAAAGAGAAGTCGCTTCCGAAAACTTCGTCTGGCCAAAAAAAAAAAAAAAAACGTTCGCTTTCTTCTTCAAAACGGTAAGGGTCCTCTGAGAGTCCTCTGAGGGCCGGGTATTGCTTGGCAGAGTATCCGCCATTGTTTCTGAGAGTTGCTTCGTTTCCGTTTTCGGGGTCTTCGGTCTTCTTTAGAGTGAGTGTTCGCTGGATGTCTTCTCGTTCATTGGGAAAGGTTTTGGAGGGAGACGCCACGTCTCGACACCGAAGGGAATCGGTGGCCGTGACGCAGCAATACCGAGCACGTGTGAAGCTAGCCCCGTGCCGCAGGCTTTCCCTGGGTGCTTTTGCTCGCAATAAGGAGAGGTGTCGCCGCTCACCTACCGGATCCATCTTGGAGGGGCCCCAGGCCAGATCCAGCTGCTGCCCCTAGAAGAAGAGGGCAGAAAAAAAGAAGGGGAAAATAGGGTGGCGCCTCCTTTTTGTTAGTGCGCACTAGCGGAACTCACCTGGCTTCGGACTAAGTTTCATGTAGTACGCTGCCAACTACAAAATTTGGTATCAACAATGCATTGCTGACGCAAGACGTAGCTCCGAATGGAAGGAAGAAATATAGAGGTAGAAGGCCAAATACAATACAAACACAATCTGATTGTTCTTCGCTTACATCGCCGTGTGTTGTTTTCTTACTCAGGACTTTGACCTGTTGTGTTTGTGTGATTTTTCGTGTAGGGGGTAGACCCACATGACCTCACGTCCGTTCAACACGTGGTTCGGTAGTTACAGCACTTGGGAACCCTTCGGTGTGTTTGTCTGGCAGATTCGTCGAGCATTTCCTTCCAAGCCGGCGCTTACGTAAGATAAGAGCTCGTCACTCGCACAACCGCGACTGATACAAAACTAATGATGATGATGGGAAAAGAGAGTTGTTTTCGTTGAACGCAGTGCCTGATCGTTTTTACGTAAAGCTGGATTCAGGACGCAAGCGAAAACGCCACGGTTTGCGGAGACAAGCTTCTCATTTCCTCCAACATTTCGTCTGGTAAAAGAAAAACGGGGAAAGAAATGCGTAGTTTTGTTAGAGGTGAGGCGGACGACTACATAAACGAGCACTCTCCGCACACTGTGTGACCTGAGCAACGAACCAAGAGAATAGTTGAGTGCAGCTCTTGACAAAGATACATGGAAAACAGAAGGTGTTTTTATTAGCGTTATATGTGGATTAGAAGGTCGGTATTTTAAAGTCTCCGGTTGACCGTAGAGGCTTGGGTATGGTGGGGGGTTGAGAAAAGTGAAAGAGTGCGACTCGTTTCGGGTGTTGTGTCACTCCGTTGTGAAACCTTGTGAAGTCCCCTAACGTGTTTAGAGGGTGCTTGGGTTTGGGTAGGGTGTGGTCGTTCTGCTGCGGCGTGAAAAGCCAGGAAGTTTCGACGCTAATCTTCGACTCTTGATTTATTCTTCGCTTTTTCTCACGAACGGGGGGGTCGGTCCTGCTTTTGGCTTTGTAGGTTCTCCCGACTCCCCAATTCGTGGTTAGCACAAACTCAAGAGGTCTAGTCAACTATTCCCTGCAGTATTGGCATACTTTCAAAAAACAAATGAAGCCCCTCCCAGAAAAAACAACACAAAAAAAACGGCATAACATAACGCTTTATGAGAGAGGAAAAAAAGAAATGCGTAGTTCTGGTGGAAGAACTGACGGGGTGGCGCGAGGAAGCAAGAAGAAAAGGAGAAAAATGAAGCGCGTCTGTTGGTAACGTCCGTCGTTACCCAACCTTTGCTTTTTGGCGGTGCCATTTGCGACGGTCCTCTATTATCCCAGCAGCAGCAACACACGGTTGGTGTGGACATCGCCGTTGTTAGATTAATTCTCTAGCTAGACCAGCAACCGAATGCGCTGGCTTCTGGCGGAAGGAGGGGACAGGAAGACGTTTGCTTCTGCTTACCTTTGTTTTTTGGAGTTAAAGTTCGCTTGAAATACCGGGGTTTTAGGGTCTCCGTGTGACCGTTCATGAATGGGTTCTCTTAGAGCAAGAAAGGGCTTTATGGTTACGGATTGTATATTTAGTGCATGCTTTCGTTATGGGTTATGGCTAGCCATATCCGGGACTGTTTGTGACCGACACCGAGTACATTCCTTCGTGGAGTGTAATCTTGGGCCCCCCACGTTCTACAAGTTGAGCAGGGGTTGCCTTGTAGCCCGTACCGGTCTGTTGTCCGCGTTTTTATGTATTTTCTCGTAGAGTAGTGCTTTTTTGATGGGACTTTGGGATTTGGCCGGGGGGAATGGGGTACCTAAACGGTACCGAGTATCTTTTTAAGTGACGCCACTGTTTCCAGCAACTTTTTAGTGGCCGATGTATGTGTTTTTTTATTTTATTTCGGGCGATGAAAGCTCGAAGCATTGGGTTGGCTGGGGCTGCTAGTGCGCTTCGTTGCTGTGCCGGGTTGCATTGTCGAGGGGTGGCGGCGCTGTATACTGCTCGGGGACCCGCCTGTTTTCAATTGCAGCCACGCTTCGGAGTATTTCGAGATTCCCAACGAAATGCGTAGTTTCAGCGTTTATTGTGGTTTAGAGGTGCGGTGTTTTAGGGTCTCCGGTTGACCTTTGAGGCTGTGGGGCGGGTACTATGCTGCCAAAACTTGCCGAAATACAGGTAGAAAGCAAAACCCTCTTGCATGCCGCTCATGAGGCTTTTGCAGGGCATCCGGTATCAGGGAAAGTAGGGTTGTATTGAACGCTGTACTGGGCCTACCCGACATTGGCAAGCGTGTCACATTGGACCAGCCGTTGGGTGGTATTCATGAGGGGCTTCACATACACTCAAGCGAGGTTCGTTCCTTCACAAAACAGCGGGGTCTCCGAGCCTTGAAAATCAAAAATCTAAATCAATTTAGTAGCAGCGGCGGCGGGGAGGGGACGTTCCGTGACAGGTGGCGTTTGAAATTCGTTGTGTTTAGACTTGTTTCTTTGTGCTAAAGCGGTCGGGGTTTTGAATATGGAACTCCGTTTTGCAGTTTTCCTTGTCAGACTGAACGATCGCTTGGAGACGCCGGTTTTCTTTTTCAAATTGCTCCTGTTTGAAGTATTGGTGTTTTCACTCGCTGTCCCGACAGCCCAACCTTTCAATCAGTCTTTCTTCTTTTTGTTTGGAAAGTCGGCTTATTAAAGTCTCCGATTGACATGCGAGGCAGAATTTTCTAGTGTGAGAAAGTCACTTGAACCCTTCTGTGTGTTTCCGGCAATTCTCGACGCCGGGGCGACGTTTTGTTTTGATTGGAGCTCGAAGTATTTGGCCAAGGCTCTTGTTCCCCAACGCAAACGAAAGGGAGCGCCAATGCACATTCACCCAACTTGGCCTCAAGGTCGTCACCTTCTCCGTCAGCAGATATTTTGCTTGCGCTCTTGGGAACCCGTACAACTAAGTCCCGAATAACGTTTCCAATTGACGGGGAAAGGCGGAGGGTTTCCTTTCGTTTCTTCCTTGCCTTTGGTGCCAGGGAAAGCCTGCTACACGGGAGCCAAGCTTCACGTGTTCGGCGGTCCTGCAGAGCCACGGGCCTACGGGTCAAGTGGTTTCCAATTTCCCAGACTAAAGCATCAAGGCGTGGCGCACCTTGGGGCTTGGCGCTTGCGCTGAACACAAGCTCGTCGAGACGGTCAGCCACAGGGCAGAGCGGACGGGGTTGTGGCACTGTGCTGCCTCCGACTCAGGCCTTGCAAGCTGTGTTTGACCGTCACGTTCCTGGACCAGGAGCGGCCTTTTTCTTCTTCTTTTCTTTCTTCCTTGCTTTCGAAACGCCCGAGCATGTGAGACTGCGAGTGGTCTGAGGCTTCGAAATCCACAACTTCGCTTCTGCGTTCGCGGCTGTCGCCTCACCGACGCTCAATTAGCCGATAAAACTGCACACAAAACCCCGCAGACCTCCCGGGCAGTGTCCAAGAGCCATCGCAGGGGATTCCCGCGTGAACGGCGTTTTATCGATGCGCCCCATCGGGGTTTACTACTACTTTTTCTGATTCTTCTTCTGTGTTCGGTCTCGGGTGCCTCATTTTGGAGTCAAAGCTAGATTGAAGCTCCGGAGGGGAAAGTCGAAGTTGGACGGTAGCGCCTTGTTGTCTCAAAGTATGCGGTGTGAGTGAGCACTCTTTCTTTTCAGAGTGAAAGATGTAAAAGGGGGGATGGCCGAAAAATAGTAGTTATTTGACACACGTCTGGTTGTCTAAAAACACTACCACTATGTGATCCTGCTACTGTTCGGCTACCCGGAACTTTTTTATCATTCGACAAATCGAATCATAACACAGAGGTGTTATGATTCGAACCCCCTCTTTAAGCCGGTCCACCTTCTCCCACTCAACAGGACTGAAGACGCGGGATGAACCGAGAGCTGACTTAAGGTGTCCGAGTGATCGCTCATCAGATCCCACAAAGGGTGTCGGTTCATCTTGACAGCAGGACGGTGGTCATGGAAGTCGGCTTCCGATAATGAGTGTGTAACAACTCACCTGCCGAATGCACCGGTCCCGAAAATGGATGATGCTCGAACGATCCACCCTTACTTGGCCGCGTACTGGTATCACAAAGCCAGGCGTGCGTAGGAGTGCATGGTCCACGCCGCGAAGTCGTTGGCGTGAGCCTCGATGGCGCGTGGATGAGTGCAGATCTCGAAGCCGGCGGAGCGGGCGGCGCCGGGCGCTTCGGGCGGCGTCGCCCTGAGGCTCAGGCACGGGCTGCCGCCTGCGCGGCGGCGCAGCGCCAGCCGCGTGGCGTGAGACAGCGACACGGCGGCTGCGCGCATGGTCCCCTACGCGTTGTCGGCTCCGCGACGAGGGCCGCAGGGCAGGGGGTCGCGAGGCTTCGCGTTTTGAGACGTGTGGACCCCCAACCCCCTCCCCTTCACCGAGCGAATATTCGATGGAGAACGAAGGCCGAAGTGGAGAAGGTTTCCGTGTCAACAGCAATTGGACACAAACCTTGAGGTTACAGCGCAAAGAAGCTGCGGCAATCTGTATGACTACAGTCATACCTCTTTGTTTGTGTGCGCCGAGTCGTTTCCGGCACGTGATCCATAGCTCCAGAAAGATCGACGCAGTTGCAGGAGGGTTTGGGCTGGACCGGCTCGAGACTGGGAGTCAGAAATACTCGACGTAGCTGCTTTGACTCCGAAGGGAAGGGAGGAAATATAGAGGTAGAGGGGCAAATACAATACAAACACAATCTGATTTGTTCTTCGCTTACACCACCGTGTGTTGTTTTCTCACTCAGAGCTTTGACCTGTTGTGTTTGTGTGGTTTGTCGTGTAGGGGTAGACCCGCATGACCTCACATCCGTTCAACACGTGGTTCGGTAGTTACAGTGGTTGGGACCTTCGGTTCTTTGTCTGGCAGCAATCGTCGAGCATTTCCTTCCAAGCGGGCGCCTATGTAAAAAGAAAATGGTTGCAAGAAGAACGGGGGAAAACTGTCATGCGTGGTTGATGCTAGCATCAAGTTTTCTTTGAGGGGGGGTGCTCTTGTCGGGGGTTTTCCACAACGTCGTGAAAACCGGTTGGGTAAGTGGGGGAATTTTCTTGTAGTGCCAACAAACAACTGAGGTTGACACGACCTTCATTTAGGTGGAAACCTTTCTTCCTTTCCTGTTCACTGATTTCGTGGCTACCGCAAGTGTCAGACTAACACACCTGCTCCTCTTAACTCACATCACAGGGTCTCTTCGCCGTTGTAAGAGTTAACGTGTTCGTCGGGAGCTTTAGATGTCTGCTTATCGTGTGCACCAGAAGTGTGTGGTAAGTAATTCCGAAGTGCAGCCTGTACAGCCCAAAGGAAACTAGAACCGTGAGAACCGCTAGCGTTACCCATTGCATGCGTTGAACATTTCCTCTGTTCTCGTTCCTTCGTTGTTGGCAACCGGCAGGGTGCATATCCGTGTGAGGCAAGGAACCCAACAAAAACTGCAGTTCGCGATCAACGGCGTCAACATTCGTTTTGGACGTCTCTTTGTTTCTTCGGCAGTTGCCACCTAGCGCGCAAGCAAACAGGCCCCAGCCAGCATTTCTTTAAGGTCTATGTTTCATTCATTCATACGCAACTAAGGTTTTAATTTTCAGTTGTTCCAGGAGAGGATTTAGATCCCCTCGTTGCCTTCCCTTCTTTTTCAGAGCTTCCTCTGTCCGAGGAAAAGGTTGTGTGAATATTTCAGTCTTGAAACTGACAGAAAGAGGAGTTGATGCGCGTGGAACTTAACCCACGACTTCACCTTCATATGGCACTTCAGGCTTCCTCGACGAGGTACAACCTCCAAGGTACTGCCTTTTTTTCGAAAGACTGCGTAGTTGTACCGTGGCAGTTACTGCCGAATCGAGAGAAGGGGTCCCGAAGAATATGCATTTCGTTCGTGGAGCAAAGAAGTCCGGGTTCGCTGCGCTGTGGTGTTGCACCTTGAACTTTCACCAGGTGCATCAGATTCACAAGCTAACGTGCAGAATGAGTATTTCTTCTACTCCATCTTGATGTTGACGTAGCGTGGTGCGTGACTGGTGTGTAACAGCTGCCTGAGCTGCATGGTAGGCGACTGGTGCAGCAAATGTCTGTGTTGCACAGGGTACAACCTACCCAGTAACTCCTGAGTTGCAGAGGATGCGTCCGCAAGCAGGCGCGTATTCAAAGAGGAAAAGAACAAGGAAGTGTGAATCACGCTGCAGCAGAGGGGGGGGGGGGGGGGGGGAGCGTGCCAGTTTTAATGGTGTTTGCCAGCTGACCGGGCCAGAGCCGAATCGCTCTGTAGTTTAGTGATGCGACGTGCTAGCAACCGAGAAGGCAAAGCGAAAAGAGGTCCAGGCTCAGAAGCTAGAGCTAAAGAGATAACCCAAAAAAGCGGGTGGCCTACACCCAAAGTGTACACCAACTCACTTTTATAGCTCCAGCTTTGGGGAAAGTGAGACAAGTTCCTCTCCGCTGCTGCGTTTCTCTGTTTGCTGAGTTGGCGGCAGGCAACCTGGTTGCGATTATAGTATACGACGGAAGTGGAGTAAGCCAAGGAAAACCTTGACTTGGCATAGGGGTGAAGTGCAAAGTTCCGCTGGTGCGCTGACCATCGAGTCGATCCGGTGGGGTGTTCCACCTATTTCTCAGCAATAATCTACACAGAATTTCACAACTTGGTTTCTCGTTGCGTGAGTGGGGAGGTAAATGAGTACCACACGAACAAAACGTGCTATCTATTCGCAACTTTGCAGAGCTTTGCAGAACTCTGCATAACTATGGGTCAGCACTGTTTGTGAAAGGTTGTGAAGATTTCTGCTAAACACAAGGTGGATCACCCCACCGGACCGAGTTGATTTTGAGAATGTGGCGGTGCCGCTTACCATCGACTGATGCTCTGTACGAAATCCGAGGATAAGCATCGCGTATGCACGACGCACTTGGTAGCTGTTTTTTTCGGGACATAACTAGTTATATTTCTAACAAGTGATGTAACAAGTGGTCACTTGTTATATAACAAGTGATCACTTGTTATATAACAAGTGGCACCTGTTATACATTTTCACTTGTTAGGTCACTTGTTATATAACAAGTGGCACTTGTTATACATTTTCACTTGTTAGGTCACTTGTTATATAACAAGTGGCACTTGTTATACATTTTCACTTGTTAGGTCACTTGTTATATAACAAGTGGCACTTGTTATATATTTTAACTTGTTAGGTCACTTGTTATATAACAAGTGGCACTTGTTATACATTTTCACTTGTTAGGTCACTTGTTATATAACAAGTGGCACTTGTTATACATTTTCACTTGTTAGGTCACTTGTTATATAACAAGTGATCACTTGTTATATAACAAGTGGCACTTGTTATACATTTTCACTTGTTAGGTCACTTGTTATATAACAAGTGGCACTTGTTATACATTTTCACTTGTTAGGTCACTTGTTATATAACAAGTGGCACTTGTTATACATTTTCACTTGTTAGGTCACTTGTTATATAACAAGTGGCACTTGTTATACATTTTCACTTGTTAGGTCACTTGTTATATAACAAGTGGCACTTGTTATACATTTTCACTTGTTAGGTCACTTGTTATATAACAAGTGGCACTTGTTATACATTTTCACTTGTTAGGTCACTTGTTATATAACAAGTGGCACTTGTTATACATTTTCACTTGTTAGGTCACTTGTTATATAACAAGTGGCACTTGTTATACATTTTCACTTGTTAGGTCACTTGTTATATAACAAGTGGCACTTGTTATACATTTTCACTTGTTAGGTCACTTGTTATATAACAAGTGGCACTTGTTATACATTTTCACTTGTTAGGTCACTTGTTATATAACAAGTGATCACTTGTTATGTAACAAGTGGCACTTGTTATACATTTTCACTTGTTAGGTCACTTGTTATAAAACAAGTGATTGTGCATGACAAGTGCGTCGTGTATGCTAAATTTGAATCGCAAGGTTTGATGAAAATTGCTGATGTTCGATCATTGCACTTTGAATGAGAGCGACTGGCGATTCCCAGAAACGGACTCGTCACAAAAGGAACAGTAGAAATCGAAGCCTTTTGCCACAAACTGAGTCTGGGGAGTTCATTGTACAAAGAACCAGCCGAAGTATTTGTAGTACGCAACGAGCATAATTGGCCTCTCCCCAAGGGAATTGCTGCCACCTGTTGTAGCATGGTTAGTCCTGATGCCATAAGCTACAAACCAGACTCACATCGCTGTCCTATCTCCAGATTACTTGCAAGGCACCATTAACACCGCTCATAGAGCACAGGTCTTGATGCGAGGGGTTGATCCCAGCCTTCTGAACACCAGCAGTACGCTGATGCCCAGTAAACTGGCCACCTTGCAACCTGAGCTCTGGATCCAACTACGAGCTTACTCTCAGTTTCCGCTGCGGTGTCCGTGGATTGCAGGACTGGCACCGTGCAGCTGGGAGGCAGCGAGTGAGCACATGCACGTTACAACAACATCGATCCCAGACGCGGGCTGTTGCACTCTGTTTGGTTGTTCACCAGCGGAACTTGCCTACTTTTGTAAGTTGCATTGTGGCGTGCCGTCAACTACTTTCTGGTACCAACAAGGCAAGGTTTGTTAGCACGAGAAAAGAGTGTGTGGGCAATCGTCGGGGGGAAAGCAGCCGTGCTTGGCTCGAATCCAGAACGAAGTAAATTGCATTGTCGCTAGCTTCTCTCGGGCGGCGGCGAAGGGGAGGGCCGTGGGCAGAGCCCGGGTCCCCAAAAGCGGACCCCCCAGCGCGCCAACGCCTTGGACCGGATTGCGGCCAAAACTTCAGCGGCCCGCCGGGACGCCCTTTCGGTGGAGGTGGGGTCGTTGTGACGGGGGGCGCGTCTCTTTCGCCGCCGGCCCAGTTCTTGTTCCCGTGGGGCTCACGTGGTTGCTGCCTCTTTTCGTGGGCTCCGATTCACATTTAGTTGTTTAAAAAACGCAGGTTCCCTTCGTCTAAGGTTCGCAGAGTTCCTTCAGTCGCTCCCTCATCAGTAGTTCTCGACTGAACGATTGTGCAGGGCTTAAGGTGTGTCTACGCCCACAAGTCGCCAAGGCCGCACAGCCACCTGTCGCCAAGTTAGTAGTGACACCATTTTTTGCCTGCGGCACATTGTTGGGGGGAAAGGTTTTTTTTCCCTCTAGCCTTGTGGACCACACATATATTTTCTCTGAGACCGAAAACGGAGCGTAAGCCCTGCGATTGTGCTACAATCGTCATTCATCCGCGCTTTTTTCCATAAGCCCCAACTGTATTAGGGTTCGTACACAGGTTACTGACGTTGACTAATCTCAGCTTGTTGTGCACACGCAAGTCTGAATCTCCTACATCTCTTTGAACACACAAAAATAGAAGAACTTGTGAAGAATGGTTGCGACGCGGCTAGACAGAAGAAGCTGTTTTTCATTTCGCTTTTATCACTTTTCCTTATTAGTGAGTTGCAACTGGCGACCTTTTCTAGTATTTCCTAGAAAGCAGGTGCCTGTTCAAAAAGAAAAAGAAAGAGAAACCCCCAACGTTTTCACCATCGCTGCGCAGGAAAATCACGGGAGTCTGCGTCCGTATCAGCACAGCTTCGTTGTCCAGAACAAATAGAGATAGAGAGGCATGTTTCCACATCGTAGCTTGACAAACCTTGGGGTTCGGAACGACGTCTCCGGGGGACCTTCGGTCCCGACGACGATGACACACTTGTCACGATCTAGCGTTAAATCTGCATGCAGCCAACATGGTGTGACACGCCTTGGCATGCCAATGACTTGCGACTTTCGGCGAAACCAGTGCTCTTGCAAGCACAAGAACTGCTGCCAAGCAAGCCACGCTGTTGGGTGAATAGGACAACGACAAGCGGTTTACCGATGAAAACAACGGGCGGCCAACGTGCGGAAAGGTTGCGCGCGAAGGACGATGGAGAGAGGCTGAGTTGCGGCACGCTGTTTTAAGCTGCAGGAGGCATATCTTGCTTGGGTTCGCAACAAACGAATCCCGGCTTAAAAACTGCGGTGTCGGCGATGGCGGAAGCAGAGCAGGATGGTACAAGAAGTCTTGTGGCCGGCGGCATTTCGCCAGCCTCAGGTCTCTTTGCCCACCTCTTTTGCCCTGCCCCTTCACCATCTGCAGGTCACTTCTAACGATAACTTGAAAGAATGAAAGAAAGCTTTGCACGTATGGTGGGTCCTCTTGGATTCCAGTTCCTGACCCTCGAATCTGAAGAAAAAAGAAAAAGAAGATTGCGAGTGCTTCGAGTCAGAGAAGCGGGTCCACCAAGCCTTGAAGTGCGGGGTTTCTGGTCTGTCTCATCGTTATTTATACTTGAACGGCACGCAAAGTCTTGCCAGAATATGGTATGCGCCGCGTGCTGGTAAGGCTGCCCGCGACCTTTTTCAAAGACCACGGAGGTCAGGGGACCGGAAGCTACCGCAGAGGGTGTGCGTGTGATGATGAGTGGGTTTGCATTTGCGTGGCAGCCTGATACGTGTGCGCTGTTTGCTACACGAGCTTGATGCTCCGCATGGATGCTTGGTGCCGTGTGCCGTGGGCACCGCCCGCTGCTACACGGGGTTTCGTTTGCGACAATAGACCCCCTGTTTGTGCGCACTAGCGGAACTCACCTGCTTTGGTAAGTTTCATGCAGTACGCTGCCAACTGCTAATTTTTAGTAAAGGGGGGGGGGGGGGGCGAATAATAACACCTGTGTTATTATTCGATTTGTCGAATACTAAAAGAAGTTCCGGGTAGCCGAGCAGTAGCAGGATCAAGTAGTGCCTACCCAGTGGTAGTGTTTTTCGGCAACCAGACGTAAGTCAAATAACTGTTATTAATCGACCCCCCTTTACTAAAAATTAGCATTGTTGCAACAATGCATTGATAACACAAAACAGACTGCGTGTTTATCCCACTCAAGTAAAACTCAAAGTGGAGCGGTCTCGTCGGCGGCATGCCAGAAACCCGGGGTGCACCCACCACCTCCTCGCTAGGGGCGCGAACAGAACCTTGCTTATTTTGTGTTGGGCGCTACTACCCCCGTCTGGAGGGGGTGGCTGCATCGGACCGCCCGCGAGCTGTTTGTTTTGGATTTTGCCCGCGGTCACCGCCGCTTGTGCAGCCAAAGTCGAAGGAAACGCCAAAAGGCCGTATGTGTAGTCACAGAGCCAATCTGCGACTAAAACACACGCAGGCGGTTGGTGGGTGGCCGGGCGGATTGGCGGTGCGGATTGGCCTTGCTGCAGCACGTCACAATCTACCACGAATAGCTCAGGGACCTTGATGGACTCCGCTTCCTGACTCCAAGACCAGATGTAGTGTCAAAATACTCGACGGTGCTGCTTTGACTCCGAATGGAAGGGAGGTAATGGGATAATAGGGGTAGACGGGCAAATACAATACAAACACAATCTGATTTGTTCTTCGCTTACACCACCGTGTGCTGTTTTCTCACTCAGGACTTTAGACCTGTTGTGTTAGACGCGCATGACCTCACGTCCGTTCAACACGTGGTTCGGTAGTTACAGCACTTGGGATCCCTTCGGTTCGTTGTCTGGCAGCAATCGTCGAGATGTAAAAAAATACTCGACGTAGCTGCTTCGACTCCGAATGGAAGGGGGGAAATATAGAGGTAAGGGGCAAATACAATACAAACACAATCTGATTTGTTCTTCGCTTACACCACCGTGTGTTGTTTTCTCACTCAGGATTTTTTGACCTGTTGTGTTTGTGTGATTTGTCGTGTAGGGGTAGACCCGCATGACCTCACGTCCGTTCAACACGTGGTTCGGTAGTTACAGCACTTGGGATCCCTTCTGTTCTTTGTCGGGCAGCATCGTCGAGCATTTCCTTTCAAGCTGGCGCTTATGTAAAAGAAAAAGCGAGTATTGTGCTGTGGGCGACTTTCGTTGACCGCACTACACTCTGTGAAGGGCATCCCTACCACCCTCTGAGCATTCGAGGAGTTTAGGATGTACAGGATGACGCGCGGGTTCAGCTTCGACAAAAACCGTACACCGCGAGAGTAGGAGAAAGTAGAAAGGGAAACTAGAGTTTTCGTTGACCGCACTACCCTGAGCCCAAATCCTGGACGTGGTTTCAGGTGGCAAATGATCATGATCAGAAGGTCCTACTTGGGCGGTTCAGTTTCCTCACACATTGCATGTGGCTAAAAATGAAATTATCTACTTTCCCCTCCAGCGTTTTCTCTTTTTGAGTTTGCAGTTATTAGAGTATTGAGGTCGAAGGCCTGTAATGTTAGGGTTTCCAGTCAGAAGCTGGAGGGGGGCGGAAGGGAGAGCATAAATGAGCTATAAAAATGCCAGAAGAACATTTCCGGAGTTGGGGCTTGCACTGATAAACGAAGCAACGGACGATCAGCATCAACTGACCAAAGGACACGAAAATGATAAGGCAAAGGTTTCTTGTTCTTCGCAGTGTACAGGGTATAAACCTCTCTGGGGGGGTTTCCTGTATTGGCACTTTTTCGTTGGCTTCGTTTTCTCTTTCATGTGCAACCGTTGTTACAGAAATGTTCCCGTCAGTACAGATGTACTATTAAGAAAATACTCGAGGGGCTGCCTTGTGCTTACTTCGAAGGAGGCTAGAGGGGGAAAAACAATACAACTACAAAGTGGGTCTTTTTTGTTGAACGCTTACGCCCGCCACTAAACCCAGATTCACCTGTGTTTCGTGTGGGCTACAGCACATTTACCTCCTTTGATCTTTCGCAGCTGGCAGTCTCTCTCCTCAAGTATTTCCTACAAAGCAGGTGCTTATACAAAAAAAGGAAAGTAAAGGCCAATTCTTTTTTTTGCTTGTTCCTTATCGCCAAAGACGATGAGGAATAACTTCTGTTTACCTCTAGACTGGGTAACTTTTTTTCTCGGGCTTCGTTTTCCTTCCGAAACAGGGTGATCCGGTCCTCAACACGAAGTCCTGAAAATACTCGGAAGTGCGCCTGAACTTATCACGAAGGCAGGCGGGAAAAAGCGGGGTAAGTGCGTAACGGTCAACTTCAGAATGCAAATTTATAGTCGAGAGTACTGCAGTGCCGCCACTGGGGCGGGATCGAGTGGTTCGTTTCCGAGTGATAGTTCGCTTGAAACTCCGGGGTTCTAACGTCTCCGGGAGAACTTCGTCAAGATATCTTTCGTGTTGACCGCTTTCTCGTCAATATATGGGCCGTGTGGCACGCAATATATGAGCTACACGGGACTTTACACCCGCGTTACCACCCTTTTCTTTTTGCAATGTACACCCGCATTTTCATCCTTCGCATTTTGCAAGTGACGGCTGCTTCCTGTTCCTGTATTTCCGACAAAACAGGCTTGTTCAACCACCCCCCCCCCCCCCCGGGTTAAACGCCATCTGTAACCTACATGAGTACCGCTCCCAACGTTTGTTAGCTGCAACAACAGGGAAGCAGAAATCGGTTGACGCAAAAAAGTGACGTGGCTCTTCTTCACGCACAGCTGGAGAGACTGGTCTCCCGAAGGCACTGCTTCAGATCCAAAACAAACCCGTAGAGTGACGGGGGGAAGAGAGACGGGCGTCGTATGGTCAAGAACTCCGACAGGAGGGTCGGAGAAGACGAAATGACTCCCTCCTCGCCCCCTCCTTTTATTTTTTCTTCTTTTTTTAGTTTGGTTTTCATTTTTCCTTTCCTTTGCAAGGCTTAGCGCACCTTGGGGCTTGGCGCTCGCGCTGAACACAAGCTCGTCGAGACGGTCAGCCGCAGGGCAGAGCGGACGGGGTTGTGGCACTGTGCTGCCTCCGACTCAAGCTTTGCAAGCTGTGGTTGACCGTCACGTTCCTGGACCAGGAGCGGCGTTTTTCTTTTTCTTCTTCTTCTTCTTCTTCTGTTTTTACTACCAGCGGCCACAATGCAGTGCAGCTGCTGGATCCTTCCAGTCTGTTCCTCTTTTCCTTTTCTTTGAATTGCACCCACGACTTTTAGTTTTTCCCCCCAGTTGACTCAGGGCACTACCTCTGACCTCACCGTTCGAGCCGGAAATAGCTGGCTTTGTGTGCTTGGGGTAGGCACTGCAGGGCAATTCGCTACCACCAGCTGGAGGCTTCAAACGCGCGGAGGGCCAAACGTTCGAATCCTCGGGAGGTGACGGGGGGAGACATGGCTTCTTGGTGCTTCGCGGCAAAACTTTTGCACCCCCCCAGTCAGTTGCTTTTGGAGGGGGCGTTCTTTTTGAATGGGAGGGATCATTTCTTCTTTTTATTCGGCAATTTCATTTCCGCCAATTTTGCCTCGGTGTCGGTTTTGGTCCTTCGGGAGGCCCTCCGATCGTGGCTCGGGGGTTGCTAACCCCCCTTGGGCCTCCCTCGGGATAGATGGTCAACAGCTGAGGTCGGTGAAAGTTTCATTCGAACGACCTGGTTTTCCAAAATACTGGGAATAAGGAAAATACTCGAGGGACTGCTCATTTCGTCGTGCTCATTTCGAAGGAGGCTAGAGCCTCTAGACTACTAGAGGGGGAGAAAACAATACAACTACAAAGTGGGTCTTTTTTGTTGAACGTTACGCCCGCCACTAAACCCAGATTTACCTGTGTTTCGTGTGGGCTTCAGCACATTTACCCTTGATCTTTCGCAACTGGCAGTCTCCTCAAGCAATTCCTATTTAGTGTTTAGGCGGATTCGGATGAGTCAGGGCGGGATCCAGAGGATTCCGGGCGAGACTCGTTCAAGTCCGCGCGGCTCGGCGTCGCGCCGGAGAGTGACTTGCTGTCGCACTCAGATGACGTCGTGGATCCGGTGACGAACTCGTCGCTGTAGCTGACGGTGAAGGAGTAGCCCTTTTTGAACAAACCGAGCGACTTGTGGACGGCGGCTTGCACTTCGTCGGCAGGTTCGAAGTCGAAGGCCAGCAGGATCCCTTGCTTCGCCAACCACGCCTGCAGGGTCTCCCTCCACACGGCATCGTGGCACTGCAGCTCGTACATCCTCGACTTCCTTCCCTGCAGCCCTTCGGTCTTATTCACCACAGCGCTGACCTCATCCACGGTCCAACGCACCTTCCCGTCATTCTTCGCCCACCTGTTTCCCCGGCGCTCCTTGAGCGCCCTCTCAGCGTTCGCGCTGTGGTACTGCGTGGCGAACCAGAAGAAGTGCACGTACGTCTGCTTGAACGGCAGGCTCCCGTTCACGAACGCCGGTCCGGTGAGGGCGCTGGGTGCGCTCACGTCCTTCTCCTGCTGCAGGCGCTGCAGCACACCCGGTGCCGAAACGCCCTTGCTCTTGAAGGGGCGGAGCGTTCCAACGGACGTGGGTGTGTCAACACCATTGCTAGCGCAGTTTCCCATGTTGTGTCTCTTCTTTTCTTTTCTCTTGGGTTGGCTTAACCTTTCTTGACCTACAAACTGAGACAAAAAAATGGCAAAGTGTGCTTGTGTGAGTGTGCTTGTGTGTATGTGTGTTTGTGTCTAACAAAGTTGTAGAAAGAGTATCCGATCGAGTTTGTGTTTGGTTGAGTGTGTTCTTGCTTTCTTTTCGAGTAGGCGCGGGCTACCTTTCGTGCAGACTGTTTGCCTTCTTTTCGAGTGGGTCGTGTTTCCTTTTGGGGATATGAATGCCTGTTTTAGAGTGTAAGTTCACTTAAAGATCCGGGGTTTTATAGTCTCAGGTGTCCCTGGTGACCACTGTCGTAACGGTAACTCGTATACGAGTGTGCGTATCTTATCTGCGGTAGTGGCAGTACGTGTGCTGTGCTGTGTGTCTTTGTTGCCTAATGCCGACTATTCGACTTATTTTAGCGCGCGCTCTCATTTCCCATCTGTCTTGACATTTCATTCGGAGTTGTTTGACTTGAGACCAGACAGACGCATGTAATCACCAGCAGAAGGAACGTGAAACAACGGCTCGAGACTCCATGGAACGAGTGTTTGAGAAGGTGTGCGCAAATGGGGGGAAGGGACAAAGCACAGCGCGTTGCGAAAATGCTGGGCTAGAGAAGAACTGTGTTGCAAGTCGTCAACCGCCCCTCACCCCCCAACAAAATCAAACGAAAACGTGAGATCCTAATATACTCGCTCGAGTGCCATGAACCAGCACGGCACAGGAGGACGCTCATCATGACACAGACGGCACGGTGGAATTGTCGTTGCTGGTAATTTGTTGCCAGCATTTTTTGAAATGTGGATGCTAGTCGGTTTTGTATAACACATCCGACAACATCTGGCGTGATGACAAGTAGCTCTGCTGCTGCATTCACTACGTCGAATGAATGTCGACCCCTCCCCTTGGTGGGAGAAATTATCATTGTTTGCTGCCAGAGTACCCAGGTCTACCGACACCACTCCCCCCTAGGTCCTTGTCGCAATACGTCACAAAAAGCAACCGAGGATCGGAATCCAAGGTCCGGATTTTGCCGGGTTCGCATACCACGGGATAAAATACTGTGCGGCACCTCTGAAAGAATACTCGGCGTAGCTGCTTTGACTCCGAATGGAAGGGAGGAGATATTGAGGTAGAGTGCCAAATACAATACAATCACCATCTGATTTGTTCTTCGCTTACACCGCCCCGAGTGTTGTTTTCCCACTCAGGACTCTGACCTGTTGTGTTTGTGTGTCTTTGTCGTGTAGGATAGACGCACATGACCTCACGTCCGTTCAACATGTGGTTCGATAGATACAGCACTTGGGATCCCTTGGTTCGTTCTGGCAGCTTTGTCGAGCCTTTCCTTCCAAGCTGGCGCTCATGTAAAACAATGCTTGCCACAACGGCAAATCAATCCGGTCTAAAATGTTGCTCGCTGTTTCTCAAGAACGCACGCACAACCTGCGCAGGAACTACGCAATACGGGTTTTCGGGGGGTACCAGCGCAGTCTTTATTTTTAGCGTTGAGAACGTTGAAGAAAAATGGCTGCTCCCCAGATATCAGAGAGGCAAGCGAGTCTTGGAAAAAGCCTGGTTCGTATGGTCCCGCGGTTGCACTCTGTTAATAGATCCGGCCAGCAAAACAACAACTGCTGTTGCGGGAATACAGCGCTCTGCTTGCAGAGACTCTTTCGAGGTTTGTTTGCGTGGTGCATCTCGGACACCCGATTTGATTCTCTTTTCCCGTTCTATAACCAAGTTTTTGGGTGTTGAGTTGTGGCATTTGAGGCAGTGGCGGCGCAGAACAGGTAAGCGATAAGCGTGTCTGTTTGACAAGGTTGGTCAAAGCTGCTTACTGTAGGGGCAGAACCGGAGACAGAGTCTTGGAGAACACGCGGATGACGACAAGAAAAAATAGAATTCGTAATAAGGTCTTGCTCTGACCGCTACGTGTGATCCAGTGCGATGCTAACGCCTCGGGACAGAACAGATAGGCGACACCCGGTCATGCCGTAGCAGCCCAAACACTGTGCACCAAAAAGTAAGCACGAGAAGACGTGTCCCGCTTGAGTGTGAGAAGTACGAAGCTGTGCTGCTGACGCTCGGGGCAGAGCCGTGTGTGTGGGCAACCACGACACACACAACAGAGAAAAACGTAGCGATGATCCGGTGCATGCGTGGTGTGGTGCGTTGTTTGATTCTTGCAGCGGGCAGTGCAACACGGCAGTAAATGACTGTGAGGTTACACGGAGACAACGCCTGCTTGCAACGCAACAACGACGTCCGCTGGGAAGAAGAACACCGGCGTCGAAATCCAGTACCGCATGCCGCTAGCAGCATGACACAGCGTCGAAGGAAAAACGTGACACATGTTCACCATCGAATACCACGGAGACTTTTCTTCCAACGGGAATGGCCCACGACGGTGGGAACAAAGCAGACGCAGAGAAAGGCGAACACGAAAGACCGGCTTCAAACAATGCCGGGAGACCGATGAGGCTCCTTGGTCCGTGTTTCAAGACGGGTGGTAGAAAACCGCTGTGTCTGACATGAGCCTGCGAGCGTTTAACCACGTCAGGCCAATGGATTGCAACAGCCGCGACTGCAGGACATCGGACACAGAGGAAGCGAAGGCAGCTAGTGCATTCGATCCGTTGTCTGTTGACCAGTGCGACCTCCCGTTTTATCTGCATCAAGGCAGCAAACGCTCGTTGTTTTCCTTCTACAAAAATGAAGCAGGCGTCAAACCGACACGCAGGCGTGGTGTACAGAGCCGCGACTGGCAGAACAGAACACAGGAAAGAAGACGAAGCCTGCTACCTCATTATCAAACCGTTGACTTCGGCCAGTGTGTTACCTCCCATTTGCTTTGCATCAGGAGACACGTTGTGCTGGGTAGAAGAAGAGCGGGCTCGAAACTGACAAACCAAACGTCGTGGCCACTCCCGACGCAAAAAAATGCGCAGCGGCGAACTCCTCAGTTTATAACACATACGAGAAAGGCTTCAGCCGTGGCACTGCTTTGGGGACTGAGAAAGGCTGCGCCGCCGTTTTTTCGCGGTTGTGCGGCAGCTCCTTTCGGGTTTGTTTGCAACGAACTGCAGGCAAGCGGAAGGTACGCGGAAGACCGTAGCTCCGCCAAATCTGGGCAGGCACGTCTTGGGAGAATGAGAAGTAAAGCGGGCGCGAAACTGACAAAGCAAGTGTCGTGTTCACACCCCGACAAGTGCGGCAAGCGCAGCAGCGAACTCCTCAGTTCACACAGGAGAAAGGCTTCGGCCGTGTCACTGCTTTCGGGACTGAGCAAGGCTGCGCCGCCGTTTCTTCGCGGGTTGTGCGGGGGTTGTGCGGGGGGCAGCTCCTTTCCGATTTGTTTGCAACAAACTGCAGGCAGGTGTAAGGTACGCGGAAGACCGTAGCTCCGCCAACACTCGCAGGCACCTCTTGGGAGAATAAGAAGTAAAGCGGGCGCGAAACTGACAAAGCGAGCGTCGTGGCCACACCCCGACAAGTGCGGCAAAAGAAATGCGCAGCAGCGAACTCCTCAGTTTACCACACACAGGAGAAAGACTTCAGCCGTATTACTGCTTTCGGGACTGAGCAAGGCTGCGCCACCGTTTCTTCGCGGGTTGTGCGGGGGGCAGCTCCTTTCGGCTTTGTTTGCAACGAACTGCAGGCAGGTATAGGGTACGCGTAAGACCGTCGTAGCTCCGCCAAGACTCGGTCAAAAGACTTCTTGAGAGAATGAGAAGTAAAAAGCAGGCGCGAAACCGACAAAGCAACCGTGGTCACATCCCGACGAACTGCGGCAAAAGGGATGCACAACGGCACCCGCTCAGCCACAGAAAGCTTGCGGCACCAGAGAAGTCGTTGTCCGAAAGGTAAACGGGTCATGCGCAAGCTTCAACTGTATCACTGCTTTGTGGGACAGTGACTGCGCCGCCATTTTTTCGCGGGGGGGCGTTCGACTGTTTTTGGCTTCATTTGACAACAAACGGCAAAGGTACGCGAAAGACCGTAGCTGCGGTCAGACTCAGCAGACGCCTCTTTGGAGATTGAGACGTAAAGCAGGCGCGAAACCGACGAAGCAAGCATCGTGGTCACACCCCGCAAGAGGGATGCACAACGGCATCGCCCAGGAGAAGTCGTTGTCCACAAGGACAACGGCCCATGCGACAGGCTTCAGCCGGACCACTGCTTTGGGGACAGAGCGAGGCTGCGCCGCCGTTTCTTCGAGGCTTGCGCGGGGGGCGGCGTGCAGAGGAATGGCCGCTCGACGGGTTTCGGCTTCATTTGCAACAAGCTGCAGGCAAAGGTGCGCGAAGGAACGTAGCTACGGCAAGACTCCCTTGGAGAATGAGACCTAAGGCAGGCGTAAAACCGACGAAGCAAGCGTCGTGGTCACATCCCGCAAAAAGGATGCACAACGGCATCGTACGGCAAGACTCAGCACATGCCTCTTTAGAATGAGAAGTAAAGGCACGAAGAAGCAACCGTCGTTGTGGTCACATTCCGACGAAGTGCGGCAATCAGGATGCACGACGGCACCGCTCAGCAGGCGCAGAAGGCACGGCAAGACTCGGCAAACGCCTCCTTGGAGAATGAGACGTACAGCAGGCGCGAAACCGACAAAGCAACCATCGTGGTCACGTCCCGCAAAAAGGATGCGCAACGGCATCGCACGGCAAGACTCAGCAGACGCCTCCTTGGTAAATGAGACGTAAAGCAGGCGCGAAACCGACACAGCAACCCGTCGTGGTCACATCCCGCGAAAAGGATGCGCAACGGCATCGTACGCCAAGACTCAGCAGACGCCTCCTTGGTACATGAGAGGTAAAGCAGGCGCAAAACCGGCAAAGCAACCGTCGTGGCCACATCCCGACGAAGTCCGCCAAAAAGGGTGCACAACGGCATCACTCAGCCACAATCTTGCGGCACAGGAAAGGTCTGTGTCCCAAGGGCAAACGAGCCATGCGACAGGCTTCACGTATCACTGCTTTGGGGACATGTGTGTGCGCGGGTGGCATACAGAGGAAGGGCCGCGGGGCGGGCCGCTCGACGGTTTTCGGCTTCATTTGCATCGAGCTGCAGGCGAGCGTGCGCGAGAGACCGTAGCTACGGCAAGACTCGACAAGCGCCTCTTTGGAGAATGAGACGTAAAGCAGGCGCGAAAAACCGACGAAACTGGCAAAGCAACCGTCGTGGTCACATTCCGACGAAGTCCGGCAAAAAGGATGCACAACGGCACCACTCAGCCACAGAAGGCTCGCGTCGAGGCAAACGGGCCATGCGACAGGCTTCACATGTCACTCCTTTGGGGACAGAGCGAGGCTGCGCCGCCGTTTCTTCGCGGGTTGCGCGGGGGGCGTACAGAGGAAGGGCCGCGGGGCGGGCCCTTCGACGGTTTTTGGCTTCATTTGCATCAAACTGCAGGCGAGGTTGCGCGGGAGGCCGTAGCTACGGCAAGACTCGGCAAGCGCCTCTTTGGAGAATGAGACGTAAAGCAGGCGCGAAAAACCGACAAAACTGGCAAAGCAACCGTCGTGGTCACATTCCGACGAAGTCCGGCAAAAAGGATGCACAACGGCACCACTCAGCCACAGAAGGCTCGCGTCGAGGCAAACGGGCCATGCGACAGGCTTCACATGTCACTCCTTTGGGGACAGAGCGAGGCTGCGCCGCCGTTTCTTCGCGGGTTGCGCGGGGGGCGTACAGAGGAAGGGCCGCGGGGCGGGCCGCTCGACGGTTTTTGGCTTCATTTGCATCAAACTGCAGGCGAGGTTGCGCGGGAGGCCGTAGCCACGGCAAGACTCGGCAAACGCCTCCTTGGAGAGCGACAAGTGGGCGAAAACGATCTGCCGCGAGACGGCCGAAGCAAGCGTCGTCGTCTGGTCCACGTAGTGGGGCAGCACGTAGACACCGGCGCTGTATGAGACGGAGGACACCTCCTTACTGGTGTTCCACCCGTGGCTTACAGCTGGCGTCTCGCCTCCGAACACCAGCAAACTCCCCGCCACGGGAAGCCCCACGTGCCCTGATCTCGGGCTTGGGACGTCGCCAGGCACCTTCAACATCTCCCAGCCGCCGGCCGCCAGGTCGTACCTCCAGAGGTCGTTGAAGTACTTCGAGCAATTCATCGTGTCCCCTCCGAACACGTAGAACCCGCCCGAGGCCGCCCAGCACAGCTGGCTGTACCTCCCCTGCGGCACGCGGCCGACGGGCGGCGCCGGGTGCTCGGCGCGGGGCGTCGGGCTCGTGTACCAGCCGCTCTCGTCGAGCAAGGATACCCAGTGGTTCTGAAACTCGTCGCCGCCTTCGTCTTCGTCGCCCACGCCGTCGTCTACGAGCGTCGAGGCGTTCATAAGCGCGTCGGACGAACTGGCGTCGATTCCTGCGTTCCCAGTGCTCAGCTCTGTGAACGCGGAAACCGTGTCCAGTTCACTAGCAGGCTGCGTCGTGGACAGAGCGTCAGCGAGCGCCTCTTCCGTGACACTCGACGAATCCGGAGTCAACGCACTCATACCGCCCACTGGCGTGCCGTCGCCCGTCCCTTCCGGCTCGTCTTCTTCCGGACCTACCTCCGATCCTTCGTACCCGGGCTCCTCCGGGAAGAAGTGCGGTTGCATGCCGCCCGTGGCGGGGCCAGCCGCCGTAGGCGACGTGGAGCTGCCTTCGACGAAGGACGGCGGGTCGACGGTTTTCACCGGGCCTCTGAAGATGTTCCGGGTTTCTTGGTGGCCGGGGTGCAGGAGCCGCCACTGGTTGGTGTGGATGTTGAGCACCCAGAGGTCCGAGAGCCAGATCTCGCGCGGCGGGAGGGCGAAGGACATCGCGCCGGACTGAGAGGAGGTGGTCAGCCCCCCGAACAAGTAGAGCAAGTGCTCCCCGCTCCCCGCGTGCCGAGCCACACTGTGGCCCCAACGGGCGCGAGGCCGCACGGGGGTGCCCCCGGGGCTCTGCGATTTCAACCCGCCAGCGCTCGCGGATGCCGTGTGTACCATCGTGTTCGTGACGTTCATCTTCTCGATTCCGCCCGCGAGGCTGCTCGCGGCGCCGTCCTGCTGCAGCGAAAGCGCCGACTCTCCCTTCGCTACTCGTTCTTCGTCCTCCTGGCTCGGGACGCCGAAAGGCGGGTAAACCGAGAATTTCTCGCGAACGACGTCCGCGTGCACGACCGCCTCCGACCACTTCCAACTGGTCAGGTCGAGCTTCAAGACGTCACCGAAGCAGGCGCCGAAGCTGTCTGCGCCGAAAAAGACCCACATCGTGTCGCCGACGAGGACCGACGCGTGGGCTTTGCGTGCGGAGGGGTACTTGCCGGTGGTCTGCATCTTCTTCCAGCGAAGGGGCTCGGCCCGGAGGTTGAGGACGTACGTCCCGTCTTGGCATCCGTCGGTGGAGAGCCCGCCGAAAACGACCATTTTCCCGTCGTGCGTGATGACCGCGGTGTGCGACATCACCGCGGGGATGTCCTCCTCCTGGTTGACGACCGGCAGCTTCCTCCACACCCTCTTTTTCACGCTGAACGCGTAGGCTTCCCTCCGGTACTCATCGATCACGCCCCCTCCGAACACCACGAGCTCCTCATTCTCGGCATCCCACACGGCGCTGTGGCAGCATCCGCGCCCAGGCTCCTCAGTGCCATCCGAGTCGCGTAAGTGCGTCCAAAAGCACTTCCGCATCCGGTACGCCGAAGACGCCTAGACCTCCCCTTGCTTCTCCCGTAGGTACTACAACCGGAGACCAAGCAGCCCCCGCCCTCCGCAAAATTCGTCGAAACCCCGTCTTCGCCGCTCGTATTAGACCTCCGGACGGGCTGGTCTGACACTAGTTTGAACAAAGAGAAAAGAAAAAAAAGACTTCAGACGTTGAGAGTCGAAAACCCCAGAAGAAAAAGCAATGCGGAGGGGGATGTTTTTTTTTTTTTGTTTTGCCGACGATCAACCGAAGTTGATGTTAGTCTGGTGTCTTTCGACTTTTCTTGTGCTGCTTATTAATCCTTTATCCTTTCCCTTTTCCGCAATATCTTAGTTCGCACTGTGAAGTAACAAAAAAGCCTCCAATTCAGAAATGTGGGGAAGGGCGTGTTTCGATTGAGACTTGTGTTTTCTTTCAGCTACGTTCGCTGCTCACTCCTTTTTTCGTTCCTTACAAGACGTTCCAGCCACGCTGCGAACGCCTTCGTGCTTTTACTGCACTAGTTCCCACCTCGTGTCGGTGTTTTTGTTTGCTTTTCGGGTGTGTACTCTCTTGTTATTTGGTTCCTGTTGGTGTTTGACGACTGAAAGCAGGAAATGGTCACTGTAGCGACACACAAGTGGTCGCATGGGGCAAAGCTCCAACCCTCGGAACAACAAGCTGGCTCCTCAGTGCGCTACGCCCGCCGGTCCATTCGGACTCGTATAGACCTGGTTGGAGACACGAATCTGGATGTGAATTGCCGTTCGCCGAAGCTAGTCGTGGTCCGATAAATCCGATGTGCCCTGAGCCCTGAGTAATTCATGTAAGCCACTCTCTCTGAGTGATGCTATCGAGACGACGCATGGAATGGACCAGCGTCACATGTTGGCTCGCTGGTTGCGTTCGGAGTACCTTGCTACAATGCAGGTGCTTATTCAAGTAAACTGTCACACCGATTCACATTTTTCGTATGTTGTTTGTGAAAGGAGCTGCGCACAGAAACGAGTATCAGAAGAAGAGGGAGAGAGGCGTGCAATTGGTGAACGGAGATGCTGAGCTGACCAGCCGAGCGGTGTACCTCGGTCAAAGCTGCTGTCCTGTTCTGTGTGATGCTAGTTCGATGGAGACGAATTCTCCCTTGGTGGGAAACGAATACGGATCTGGCCGAATGGTTAATGGTTGAGCCAATTTCCCAGAGATGAGGGGGAAGGTTCCTGGTTGCCGAAGTGATTTTCGCTTGGACGTGCAGTAGGGGAAACACTCGACGTAGCTGCTTTGACTCCGAACGGAAGGGAAGGAAATGGGAGATAGAGGGGCAAATGCAACACAAACACAATCTGATTTGTTCATCGCTTACACCACCGCGTGTTGTTTTCTCACTCAGGACTTCGACCTGTTGTGTTTGTGTGTCTTGTCGTACCCGCATGACCTCACGTTCGTTCGACGCGTGGTTCGGTAGTTACAGCACTTGGGATCCCTTCGGTTCTTTGTCTGGCAGCTTTTGTCGAGCATTTCCTTCCAAGCTGGCGCTTATGTAAAAAAATATTTTGCTAAACGTAAACAGCGCGTGGTGCTTGCACCACTGGAGGCTGTGTTTTGGTTCTGAACCGCGTTTGCGGAAGGACGTTCGGGAAACGGGACGCAGAGCGAACCCATGAAAGACCACACGATCATTTCGCTGACTTCTTTGTTTTTGTGCTGCTGTGTTGCCCCGAAGACGCCCCGCCCGCGTGAGTCTGTCCAGATACTCCCGCAGCACCGACGGGGAGGCGGGTGGGGAAGGGTGGGAGCAGATGTAGGTGCGTAGGCCACATCTCTACGCTAAGCGGTGATCAAGAAAGGTTGATGCACCTGCCGGAAGCTGCGTCCTTAGAGAAAGCGAGAGAAGACTAGAGCTTCTGTCCAGTATCCAGAAGACACATCGACTGAATAAGTGTGGCCCACGCAACGCAAGGCCAGTTTTGCATGTTTCTCCTGTGCAGATAGCGGCGATGAAGACGAGCTGAAGAGGCGAAAGCATGACACATCACGTGCGAAGAGGTAACCGCGACGCTGGCGATGCAGATTATCGCCACAGATTCTTTGCTTTCTAATCCAGACGATACCCGGCGATTCACCTGTCATCTCCCTCCAAAACCTGGCCCGTCAAGTGCGCAACAGCCGACTCACAGCATTGCATGCTACAAAAACCGCCACTGGGGCTGACGCAGCACCGACAGACTACGACTGACCTCTGAGACATCGCCCACGTCTCTTAAATTGAACACCCTGGTCATATTAACGGTGCGCCTGCCGAGGTAGGCACCTGTCCACAAGTCAAGCTGATGATTGGTTGATAAGTGCACGCGAATCCTGAGTTGAGCACTTGCAGCCGTCACCGAGCGTGTTGATGATTGATAAGCAAACGCGAACCGTGAGATGAGCAGGAGGCGGCCTACAAGTAGCTGATGATTGCTTTCGTCAGCTCGTGACGGTTGGCGGTACCGCCAAAGTCCCGTGTCGCCACCCTGTGTTTTGGAGCGAGATGTTTCAATATCCAAAGCCGGCGTGTTGCCGTAAACGATGAAGCATCAAACAACACGGGATCGATCTACTCTGCTCTTTGTTGTTGGTCTCCCAACCCCAGAACGAAGAGTCCTTTTTGAAGTGCAAAGATGGGCTGCCTTCATCACCATCCGACCAACCGCGAGAAATCTCACATCATTCTCTTTTGAGAGAACCGTAGGTTCTTGGTACGAGCAGGTTCATCTACATACAAACGCTTTTCGTCACCGTCTCGTTGGCCAGTTGCGATTGCAGAACCCGCTCTTGCCTTTTCGTCCGAAAACGGAGTTCGGCACAGTGATGTATCCTCTGTTTTGACACATTTCTGGTGGGTGCGCCAAGCTCGTGTTTATAGGGGGTGCGTAGAAACAGTGCATACTCCCGAGATTCGACGACAGACTCGACTGCGTTTGTTATGCGCTGCGCTATTTCATTTTCGCCGAGGCTCTCCAGCATGAGAACGGCAGTTCGAATCTGTTTAGGGGAAGAATAGGCGTGTGTTTGTATGTATGTGTGTCGTGCCGGGGGAGGATTAGCCTGCTAGTGGATGATAGTGAGTGAATATGCTCGTTAGGCTAATCTTCTCCCAAACACGCTGGCTTGTGTTTACAATGCCTTGTTACTACAAAAAACAAGGGCTTTTTGTGGGCCGCGCAAGATCCTGAATCGTCGACGTGGTTTCAGGTGCGATTGATCATAGTGTCACAGCGTGTTTCAGCTTTCCTCACAAGGTGACGAACTGTAGAATGAGTGGTCGACCACTGCCTGGCCCATGGACGAACACCGTGACAACTACGCGGTGCTAAGGCTCGTTCAGCTCGCGTCACTGTATAGGCGCGCCGAGGTGCATACAGCTACGCGGTGCTAAGGCTCGTTCAGCTCGCGTGCACTGTATAGGCGCGCCGAACAGCTACGTGGTGCTAAGGCTCGTTCAGGTCGCGTGCACTGTATAGGCGCGCCGAGGTGCATACCACGCGCACATGCCACACAGTGCTGACTCTGGTCCAGATCACGAGCTCGTGGTTGACGATCCACAGCACCTCGTGGTACTCCTCTGAGGAGTGGTATCTCGGTACTTAGCCGCCTGAAAATGCTGCCTACCGCGGACGGGCTTCTGGCGGTTTGGCCGCACCTTTTGACCCGTCGTGCGCTTTGGTGCTCAATTCTCAGTGCCGCTGCAGAACACAACAAGGAGAAGCGAGCCAGCTGTTGATGCTCCGCATGTTCTTTTTGTCGAATTGTCAGTGGCGCCTCAAGACGCGGAGACCTAGGTATGTAGCGAAGAAGAGAAGTACTGCCGCATACGGCGTTAATCGGTCCATGTGGCTTGCACTGAAAAATGAAGCCGCGGACGATCAGTGGTAGTGAAGATAAATACAAACTAAATATTCTGGGTGTGAGTACAGAAGGCGGACCGTCATCAGCGCGGAAGCTGAATTTCCGGAGTTGGGGCTTGCCCTGATAAACGAAGCAACGGACGATCAGCATTTTGTTCTTCGCGTGTACAGGGTATAAACCTCTCTGGGGGGGTTTCCTGTATGAGCACTTTTATCGTTGGCTTCGTTTTCTCTTTCATGTGCAACCGTTGTTCCGGAAATGTTCCCGTCAGTACAATATAGATGTGCAATTAAAAATACTCGACGTTGTGCTTCGACTCCGAATGGAAGGGAGGAAATACAGAGGTAAGGGGCAAATACAATACAAACACAATCTGATTTGTTCTTCGCTTACACCACCGTGTGTTGCTTTCTCACTCAGGACTTTGACCTGTTGTGTTTGTGTGATTTGTCGTGTAGGGGTAGACCCGCATGACCTCACGTCCGTTCAACACGTGGTTCGGTAGTTACAGCACTTGGGATCCCTTCTGTTCTTTGTCGGGCAGCATCGTCGAGCATTTCCATTCAAGCTGGCGCATATGTAAAAATACTCGAGGGACTGCCTTGTGCTCATTTCGAAGGAGGCTAGAGGGGGAGAAAACAATACAACTACAAAGTGGGTCTTTTTTGTTGAACGCTTACGCCCGCCACTAAACCCAGATTTACCTGTGTTTCGTGTGGGCTACAGCACATTTACCTCGCATTTATCTATCGCAACTGGCAGTCTCCTCAAGCATTTCCTACAAAGCAGGTGCTTACACAAGAAAAAGAGAGAGAGACGAGTTAGAGTGCAGGGACCTCTCCGAGGAGGGGGAAGGAGGCGGGGGAGAAAAATGAAACAAGCGGGCAGGGAGGGAGGGGAAGCAAGCTACTTTGTTTCTCTGGACGATTGGAGCGGCAAACCTGTCGTTCGGATTATTATTAGTCTTCAAAGAAACACGTTTCTTTTCCTACAAAAAAAAGAATGGCGTACCATAGCTATGGGGTTCGCGTTGCCTGTTCCAACATAGCCTGGGGCAGACCCGTGGGAGGGTTCGAAGATGGAAAACGAGTCTCCGATGTTGGCGGAAGGTGCGAAGCCCAGCCCGCCGACCATTTCAGCGGCCAAGTCCGAGATGATGTCCCCGAACATGTTCTCGGCCACGATCACGTCGTACGCCTGGGGCTGCCGCAGCATGAACATGCATTGCGCGTCGATGTTCGTCTCCTGCAAGGGGATGCCCTTGTACTCCTCCGCTACCCGCCTCGCCGTTTGGATCATGAGCCCTCCGGTCTCCCTGAGCACGTTCGGCTTGTCCACGACGGTTACCGACTTCCTGTTGTGCTTCTTCGCGTACTCGAACGCGTCTCTGATGATGTTCTCGCACCCTTGGCGGGTCATGATCCGGGTCGACATCGCGATGTTTTCGAGCCCAAACTTCTCGAACTTCTTCATCTTCGGGTGCGCCTGGTCGAGTGCGTCGAAGACCGTCCGAGGGAGCGGGTGGAACTCGACGCCGCCGTACATGCCCTCCGTGTTTTCCCGAAAGATGGCCCAGTCGATGTCGTCGCGGTAGTTGCGTGGGTTGTTGCGAATGGCGCGGCACGGTCTGAAGTTAGTCCGCAGATTGAGCTCCTGACGCATGCGGACGATCGGGCTCGTGTACTTGATGCCCGTGGGCTTGAGTTCTTCGCACAGCTCCTTCGCGGCTTCGAAGGCCGGTTTCGACGTGATCGCGGCGAACAGGCCGGCGTCGTTCTTCTCCTTGCAAAGCTGCGCGAGCGTTCGATCCGGCAGCGCGTTACCTTCCGCCTTCCAGAACTCCCACCCGATGTCGCAGTGCGTGTATTCCGCTTTGAACCCCGCCTTGTCGAGGACTTCGAGGCAGTTCTCCATCACCTCCGGTCCGATCCCGTCGCCCGGCAGAACCGCAATCCGGTGGGCCCGGCGGATCTGCACCGCTGCCTTCATTCCTCGTTGCATTTTGTTCTTCGAGACTGGAGGTCCTATGCATACGCAAGATGAATGGTCTCTATTCGAGCCAACCCGACTTTTGTCGCAGTGTATATGTTTGAGCCGGTCCGTCCCTATCTCTTGAAACTGCATCGAAGTGCCTGCCGCTGTTTATCACAGTGAATCACGGTCCACCACGGTCTATCAGGTCCATCCCTAGTCCCTAGAGCTGCATTCAATTGCCCGGTGCAGTATTCTTCGATTTATCACGGTCTATCAAGAGGGGATGGACCGGCTCAATATTGTTTGCAGTGGCTGGGAATGTGCGTGGAGCAAGCTTTTTTTCCCCCTCCAAGGAACCACCTCACCTGTTCTCAAGAACTAGCCTGAGACAGGTATCCACCGTATGTAACCGATAACCGATAACCTCCAAAATGCATAGAAATGGCAGAGTGACTGGGCGTCGGCCTTCAGGCCGGTAGGCCCAGGTTCGAACCCTGCCAAGACACTTTTCCGGTCATGGTTCGAGTCTGCAGGGCGTGCCTCATTCGTTCAATTGGTCTCCCATAGGTCTTGCTGCGGGCTCTATCAAAATAAAACACAAGAAACTAGGTGCTCTTTTTTGTCGTCAGCCACGAGACAACGTATGCGGACTGAGTGGCCCTCTGATCATGATGTCCAGGATTCGGGACCAGGTAAAGGTCAACAAGAAGCTCTGGGTTCCTTTCCTGCTACGGGATTCACGTGTTCGGCGGTACCGCAGAGTTACGGGTCTGCGGGTCAAGTGGCTACCGACTTCCCAACCTAAAGCATCAAGGCGTGGCGCACCGTGGAGCTTGGCGCTTGCGCTGAACACCAGCTCGTGGGGCGCTGTTCTACCGTCAGCTCAAGCTTTGCAAGCTGTGGTTGACTGCCACGTTCCTGGACCCGGAGCGGGCTTCTTCTTTTTCCTCCTACTCTCCGAGGGGCGTCCAAAGGTCAAGCCACGACAGCGTCAGGGACGGTGACCACTGTACTTGATCTAATCCTGCGGTCTCCGACGCAAACTGGTGCCTCCTCTGTGCCTGGTGGCTCTGTGCGCCTCTAGGTATTGGAACGGGAGGGGGGGAGCCACAGCACTACGAGGAACAATTATTCTTCCTTTTTCGTCTTCTTGTTGCGTTAGTGGGGAGTCATTTGCATGCAAATGAGTACCACACTATCCTTTTTCTCAATCTCTCTCTCTCTCTGAGACTCTCTCTCTCTCTCTCTCTTTTAATTTTCTCTGTCGTTTCCTTTTTAAATAAGCAAGGGGAGAGAGGGCCCGTACGTTCGTTGGGCTGGTCGCACTCTACGTGTCTGGTGCTGTGCCTCGTGTCCAGAAAGGGCGAGCCGGGAGGCCGTGTGTGGTCTTGCGTGTTCCGCTTCCACAGTATTATCGAGCATCGGGACCACGGTGGTTTAACGTCTCCGGTTGACCGTTGAGACTGGATAGGGGGATGGTGGGGAAACAACAAAGGCGTGGGGAGCGGGCGGGGTGGGGCGATTGCAAGAACGTGCCTTGGTAAGGATATGATAAGATGCCAAACCCCCCCCCTCTTCACGTGTTCGGCCACGTGACTGCAGAGCCACGGGCCCACGGGTCAAGTGGCTACTGATTTCCCAAACTAAAGCATCAAGGTGACGTCGAAAAGTATTTTACTGGAGGGGGGGGCTTTTGGCATCGTCTCATATGTGCTCAACACCGCACTGGTCCCGTTTTTCGGTCATAAGGTGGACCATCATCAGCGCGAAACCTGAGTGTCTGCAGACAGGATAGCGATGTAAGTCTACTTCGTCAGGCAGCCGATCGTAGCTCGTCACAGCCAGGACCCCGTGCTACTAGAGCACAGGAAAATCCGTCACGGGCAGAAGGCCCCCCACAACCGTGTCTGAGCAATCAGTCAAACAATCAGGGCCCCCGCCCTCATTGTGACTGCGACTCGCAGGGCGGCACTGACTCGTCCTTCTTACGGTGGCAATCTGCAAAGTAAACTCCAGCAGAGCACAGTGGACATGGGGTTGCCGTGTGCAGCACCAGCGGGTGAAGTACCAAAAGGAAAAGAGTGCGAGGAAGTAGTCCTGCGAGCTGAGGGCAGCATGTCGCGCTACCTTACTGGAAATGGGGGGATTGCAAGAAAAAAGGAGAGTGGAAGGGGTGGAGGGGGCGAAGAGTGCTTGCGGCCGCAAGGAAACAAACTGCTTCGCCTCGTTTGCGGGTGGGATAGCAGGGTCGTTATGTAAGTCTGACGGTTGTCCGTACAGGCTTTTCGGGGAGCTATTTGACAATCGGGGGTGCATTCTCGCTCAGGTTGCCGTTTTAATTGGGAAGAAAAGTAAAAGCAGCTGGGCAAAGATGCTCGCAACCGACGTACGTGTTATATGAACGCCTACTACTTCTTTTAGAGTGAAAGTCCGTTTGAGAATCCAGGGGCTTCGGATGAACATCGTTTCTTTTTTTCGTTGGTTTCGACAGGGGTTTAGTCAGGAATTTCTTTAAAGCTCCAGATTCTCTTCGTCGGACCTGGCCTAACTTACGCCCTGGTTTCTCCAACCCTCCTTCGTGCAGCTGTTGCACCGGAATTTGCTCCCGTAGTGCAACAGCACTAAAAAGCAGGGGTTTACAACCACTGAACGTCGTGACACTGCACACGGGCAAGGGCGGTAGGCGAGCGATGAGAATGTTTATCGGGGGTTTGGAAACAGGTGAAGTCCTTCTAAAATCTTCGACTATGCGGTGCAAAGTTGCACGACGAAAAGAAAAAGAGTGGCTGACGGGGAAACGTCCTTTCACACATGGCTTTGTACAGCCCGAACAACTTTCGATTACGCCAGGTATTTGGCAACTCCAGGGGCAATCCACTTGCTGAAGTACCTAGGATTGGAACACTGCTTTACCATCACCCGGCGCTTATTTCGACGGAGGCTAGAGAGGGGGTTGAGGGAACACGCTTACGGCCGGGCACCAAGCCGGATTTACCTGTGCTTCGTGGGGCTGCGGGAACATTTTCCTGCGGCCTCGATCTACTGGCCTATTCCAAAGAAGTGAGATCCAGTTGACCGGTTGGCCTCAGGACGCGCGTGGGTATTTGGCAGGTGCGGGCACGGAGAACACGATTTCGTGTCTGCTTCGTTTTTTTGCTTGTTCTTTTCGTTCTTCTCCGGCTTTCAAGGCGTGGCGCGCTTCGGGGCTTGGCGCTTGCGCGAATTGAACACGAGCCCGCATTCACACGGGGCAGAGCGGGGGCGGGGTTGTGGCAGCACCGTGCACCCACAACTTTCCCACAATGTGGTCCAAACAGCCACAACATATACCCAATGTATTGTGGCGATTACCAATAATCTTCTCCCATCCCCCCCCCCCCCAGGAAAATTGGGGTCCAATATCGAAAGATTTCTGTCGGCGGAATTGTGCCCATTCCCAAGGCCCAAAAAAAGACAAACGATTCTAGCCACAACAGCCACCAAACATCGTGGGGAAATGTTGTGGCTATTCTGACCACATTTGTGGGAAAGTTGTGGGTGCGCAGGCTGTGGCACTGTGCTAGTTCCGACTCAAGTTAGCTGTTGCATGTGGAGGGCGCCAACGCCTCCGAAGAGCTCAAGGGCACGTATTACGGCTGCATCGTGGTGCCTCACGACGGCGCGCAGCGCGACAGCACAGTCTGCGAGCTAAAAACCTGGGCTATATATACTCCGCGTTAGGTGTTACTTGTCATCATGCTGCGGTTCTTCGTAACCGAGCGGTTCCCTTCCTTTCGTGTTTCTGGGGGGGAAATCTTAGCTTAATGTTTAGGCAGAGCACTGCCTCTCATGCATGGGGGGATTGCAAGAACGTGCTTGGATGGGTATGTGCTCAACACCGCACTGGTCCCGTCTGCGCCGTGTTTCGGTCCTTTAAGCCACGGACACATAAGGCGGACCATCATCAGCGCGGTGAGTCTGGTTTGTCAGGCGGCTGTTCGTAGCTCGTCACAGCCAGGACCACCCGTGCTACTAGAGCACAGGCGAATCCGTCACGGGGAGAAGGCCCCTGCTCGTGCATGGGGGGGGGCTTTTCCGCTCTGGGACAATTAAGGGGGTGTGCTAAAAAAGGAGTGCCTGCAGCCACTGGTTCAGCGAGCCTATGTTGGGTTGACTAGACCAGGGGCTGGGGCTATATCAAAAAATACTCGAAGGGGTCCGCCCCGGTGCTTATCTCGGCGGAGGCTGAAGGGGGGCAGAGACAGTGCGAGTGCCAGTTGGACACTTTTTTCAGAGTGAAAGTTCGCTTGCGATTCCGGATTTTAGAGTCTCCGGTGACCTACCTTTGTTCTTTTAAAGCTAATACGTACTGGGTGGGTTTGGGGGGGCATGCATGGCTTCTTTCGTGTACACTTGCTTGCTTTGGCAAGCCTGGTCTTGGTGTTCTTGATGTCGGTCACAATTTGTGACCGACACCAAGATCTCTCCAGGTTAGGGGAGTATTCTTGGGCCCCCCACGTTTTCGTTGTAGATTCTACTGAACCGTGTGGTTTGTCACAGTTCCTCCTGTTTCCGATTTTGCACTCTTCGAGTATTTCCTAACAAAGCAGATGCTAACTTGAAAAAAGAAAACGGAAAAAGCCGTACTCCAACCACTAAAAAGGATCTCGCTACGAAACGTTTTCTTTTTTTGGCACGTACAAACATCGCGCCTATTCTTGCTTCTTCGGTGTTCCGCCTGCTGCGCGGTGGCCGAGCTTCACGTCGGTCAAGTGGGTACCGATTCCCAACCCACCCCGCCGCAAGGCGCAAACCCGTACGTTGGGGCTTGGGGCTTGCGCTGAACACTCTGCGACCACTGCGGGTCGCACGACGATCGCGCGATACAGCTCGACCCTCAACAACTGCCGCATCCCGCCGTGCCGCTCGCCGGTAGCGAGAGAACGAGGACTCCGAGTCAGGATCTGACTACGAACTTGTCACAAGCTACCCGGCAGCAGTTGCAGCCGACGCGTGGTTAGTGACCCATCCGGTACAGGCCCGTAGAGACGGTCTACTTCAGGCCGACTAGAGCCTTCGTCAGCGGAGTGGAACACCAGGCTCGTCGAGGGAGAGAGAAGCCGTTTTTTGCAGCTTCGTTCGAGTCGGAAAGAACCAACCTTCCAAGATCCAGGGTCGTACGAGCGCTTGCACCCTGAAGACCTCCCGGACCTCCGAAGAGAGTTGAAGTATGTAAAGATAAAGTGGTGTCACCTGAGGGGGTAATCTCAGGCGCCCACGTGATAAGCCGCTAAAGCAGCGGCTGCCGGCTTTTCCCGTGACACCTTTTATATGTAGTGGCTATCATGAATAGACTACGCTATAGAAAGAGTAGCGTTGGCACTCTTACAGGTTCGTTCCGTCGTAACTCGCCGGGAACGGGCACTCCAGTGAAACTGGGTATGCTACCGTATGTTACCAGAGTGGCAAATCACTCCACGGATTGTTTTTTTGGCATCGTCGGCTTGCTGCTTAACCCGACCGGCTCACCACGGGACCCGCACGCGGAAGAGCGAGTCGATAGCGGGTCTCTTCAATGTCCGGTGGACTAATTTTTGGGTCAACGTTTTGAGTGGCTGGTCACGATAGCAGCTGGATCACCCATCTGCAGCGGGGCGTACGAATGCACAGACATGTGTGTGTTGTAGCGAAGCTCGAACTGTTTGCTGGACAAACCGCAAGAAACAGAGCCAGGCGGTAGCTTGTTTTGCGGGCCGTCCAAAAAAATTCTCGTTGGCGACGATCGCTTGCACTTCCCATGAATCGGTGGCAACTTCGCCGTGGCACTGCTTGGTTACTTCTTCTCCCTCCACGCCACTTCCTTGTTCGACTTCCTCTTCCGCTTGTTCTGCAGCTCCTCGACAGCGCGGCTGCCGAAGCTTTGCTCGTTTGCGACGGTGGCTTGCACTCCCTCCATATCGGTGGCAACTTCGCTGTAGTACTGCTTGGGGTTCTTAAGCAGGTAGTCATCGAGTGGCGTGCCCTTGGAGCTGTTCAAGTCGTCGAAGCTCGTTTTGACGTTGATCAGGTCTTCCTTGCGGAGGTGCGGCGGTCGCCGTTCAGGTGCACAGTCTGCGGTTTCGTGGCCTTTCCTGTTGGAGAGTTGATCCGTGGCTACTGAGCTTAGTTGTCAAGTAACACTAGTGGGGTGGGGGGGCTAATTATTGTTGTTAACCCTTTTCGGACTGGGGACTTTTATGCCGAAAAACGTCGAAAAGCGACTACCCGAGCTACAGTTCGGACACTGGGCCGTCCAGAGCAAAGACGCGTCAAAAATGATCAATGTTTGCTGCTGTGAAGAGATGTGTTACCAAACCTTCCCAATGAGCACCAGGTTTCCCATTTTGGAGTCGTAAAACTCTCGGGTTTGACCATAGATTGCCCAAGGCTTTCTGCGCCGTGAACAACCTCCCCCTCCGTCTGTGAGGGGTTAACGGTATGTTTGTACTCACACTTTTTTGTTGGCACCGAGCCCGCCAACCCCGCAACTCGATGTTGACGAACGCAATTGCAGGTGACGGCGACATTATCAAGTAACGCTACCCCGCAAGCAGTGCCTGACTGCCTGCACGACAGGAGGGCCGATGCCGACGAAGAGGGCAGTCATCGGCCCAATCGCCGAGCAACCGATCTGCTGTCATCGGCAGCTTCGGTAGTCTTCGTTTTTCGAGGTTCGCATTTCGGCATGGATGCACTGGGTACATCTATTGTTGAGGGGAGCCTAGAGTCTGCATAGTTTTCTTGTAGACTAAATCACGTGGTAGAGGGCGACCCCTGTGCTCGAGTGTAATTCCATGCACAGGTCCATAACCATCGCCCGAACTTTGCTTCACCAGAACTTAGCATCGCCCGAACTTTGCTTCACCAGAACTTAGCATCGCCCGAACTTTGCTTCACCAGAACTTAGCATCGCCCGAACTTTGCTTCACCAGAACTTAGCATCGCCCGGACTTTGCTTCACCAGAACTTAGCATCGCCCGAACTTTGCTTCACCAAAACTTAGCACCGCCCGAACTTGCTTCACCAGAACTTAGCACCGCCCGAACTTTGCTTCACCAGAACTTAGCTTCTCCCGAACATTGCTACAAACTTTGCTTCGCCGGATCTCAAGGACACCGGAGGAGATGGCAAACGAGTGCGCCGCCGCGATCGGAATCTCAAGAAACCACTCGATCATGACGACCCCATGGCAGGTGACGACGTCATGAAAAAGCCTACCACGAGAAAGTGCATGCTGATCCATGTGGTTCGTGTACTCAAAGAACTTGTTAAGCAGCGGCTGCCAAAACTTGCCGTAACACCTACGATCAAAGTAAAGGAGGAAAGGAAAATACTCGAGGGACTGCCTTGTGCTCATTTCGAAGGAGGCTAGAGGGGGAGAAAACAATACAACTACAAAGTGGGTCTTTTTTGTTGAACGCTTACGCCTGCCACTAAACCCAGATTTACCTGTGTTTCGTGTGGGCTACAGCACATTTACCTCCTTTGATCTATCGCAACTGGCAGTCTCCTCAAGCATTTCCTACAAAGCAGGTGCTTCTACAAAAAAAGAAAGGGGGCAGGTTGTATTTTTCGACCCTCGTAGCTCACTGGGTCAGGCGCGCCAGGTAGATGCTGGCTAGTTTCTGTCTGAAGAACGTGAAAAGAACGCCAGCAGGGCGGGAGTTGGATTGACATACATGCACCTGTAGAACCCGCTCCCGGAGCCCATCTCCTCCATGGAGCCGCGTTTGCGCTCTGTTCCGCAAAGGGCGCAAAGACGCACCCCAGAAGCCATTCGAGGAGAGGTCTGAGCGTACCTGTGGATGCCGCCCGAGTCAGAGGCGTAGCCCCTTACACCGCGAGACACCACAGCACCGGCGAGGCAGCGGGTCACCAACGCGGCAGCAGTTCTGGAGCTCCTCAGCATCGTGTGTGTCTGTTTGCCTTTTGCTTCTCCTTTTTGGTCTTCTCTTTTTTTCTGTTGAGTGCTTCCCCCTTTCTTCTCGCCCTGCAGAGGTTGTTATCGTTGTTATTGTTTTGAGGGATAAGGAAAGGTAAGAATATAGTTGAGTCGCAGCTCTTGATGAAAACAGCGGTTTGTTGAACGCTTACGCCCGCCACTAAACCCAGATTTACCTGTGTTTCGTGCGGGCTACAGCACATTTACCTCCTTTGATCTATCGCAACTGGCAGTCTCCTCAAGCATCTCCTACAAAGCAGGTGCTTACAGGGATTATCCTGTATGGTTAAAAAAAAATTTTTTCACCAAAAAAAAAAAGAATCTGAAAACAGGCCGGTGAAAAAATATTTTTTAACCATGGGGATTTCTGGTGAGAACTTTTTGGCAAGGGACCCAGGCTACAGGCTCAGATCCTGGAGTCGTAGTTGCTGTTTTGTGTGACACAGCCTGCCAGCAATTTGGTCCAGAAATATCTCTGGGGCCATGAGGGGCGTTGGGATTAGCGTGTTGGGGGGCGCCTGTCGTGAGCAGCTTCGCCCTGATGCGTTGAAAGGCGTTGAGGCCATCGCTGTAGTGCCCACTGGGACTGACAAGTGAAGGCTACAACAAAGTGGAGAAGCAGCAGCCAGATTGTGTTTTCCATCACACCCAGTAATCAGGATCGTTTGCTATCCTGAAGCTCGCAAGCCCGAAAGGATTTTGAAACTAAAGAGATGTCGCTCGCCGCATTTGGTTTTAGTGGTGCTGCCGCTGTCGACACTGTGCTAACGTAATGACGCTACTGTGTGGGACACTGCTTGCTTCAGCAATCCATGCTTTCCCACGCGCAGCGTGGGAAAAAAAATTCCTGGCCATATCAAAGATTTTTTAACCGGGATTTTCCAGAATTTCGGGGATTAGAATAACCCCTGGGTGCTTATACAAAAAAAAGAAGGTGTTTTTATTCTTCGCTTTTTCTCACGAACGGGGGGGTCGGTCCTGCTTTAGGCTTTGTAGGTTCTCCCGACTCCGCAAATCGTGGTTAGCACAAACTCAAGAGTTCTAGTCAACTAAGTATCCCTGCAGTATTAGCATGCTCATCAAGAAATATTTTTTTGCGGTGGTCTCCGCTGCTGGCCCGGTAGTTCGTCCTTCCCCCGTTCTTTTACACTCGTTCTCTGTTCTACTCACTACTGTGCGTGCAGAGTGGAGGGGGGGCCGTTGTTATTGGTGCTGGTTTTGAGGGATAAGGGAAAGGTAAGAAATCTGTTTGCGGTGGCCTCCGCCGGTCTGGTAGTTCGTGCTACCTCCGTTCTTTTCCGCTCGTTCTTTTCTCTACTCACTACTGTACGTACTCTTTCACTCTTGTACTCTCTTTGGCTAGAAAAAAAAAAAAGACTCCTGTGGCCGACACCACGAACACATTCGCAATGAATGTGGCCCTGAGCCCCCCGCGTGCATACATGTTGAGCAGGGGTTGCCATGTAGCCTGCATCGGCCTTAGTCAACACTGTTACTTTCATGGGATGTTCACCGGGGAAGGGGTTTGCAGAGTGGAGGGGGGGCCGTTGTATAATGGTCTAGCTTGGAGGGAATTGGAAAGGTTGGAAAAGTGGAGGGGGGGCGCGGACAATTGATTCGGTCTTCCGGGAGCGTGCAATCTCTCGCCGAGCTCGTCCACGGACCAATACGACGGCTGACCGCAGGGATGCTGATTCCGTCTACAAGCCTCGCCTGCATCAGCTGATCGCCCTCTCTCATCACCCCGGAGCGAAGTTCTTTTCATTCCTCCCCGTGTAAGGTAGGGAGAATAGACACCTCTTCATTGCAGACGGAAGTGCACATCTGCCACAGCGGCCTACCATAGAGTAAGAAGAGGCAGGCGGTGCTGCTGATGCACTACACCGTGTAGAGGATACAGTTGCTGCTGTGCTGCTGTGTGGTGTGTGTATGCATACATACGCATACGTGCTACTGCTACGTACACCACTAGCATGTACTGCTAGGATACAGTGCTGCTGCTGTGCTGCTGTGTGGTGTATGTATGCACGCATACTATGTACTGCTACACGCACCGCTGCTGCTACACTGCTACGTGCCATGCTGCTAGTGATGCACCACCTGCTAGCATCAGTGGATGCTACACCGCATCCACCGATGCTGCTGATGCACTACACAGCTTGGTGTCGTGGTACTACCAACCGACCACGAGGCCACTAACCGCTGCCCCACTGCATTAAATTCAACGCACGGCAAAAAGCGTAAAAGCAAACGGAAGGAACGAGCCCGCCCAAGGCCAACAAGGTTGGCCTGCGTGATCAGCAGTCGATTCGGAGGCCGCGCTGAACCGCGGCTGTTGGTAGCAAGTACCGGAGTAACAGAACGATCTCCCTTGCTGGCTGGGGCCAGGCGCAAGCAACATGAGGCCCACATGGACTGGTACCACGCCCGCAAGCCTAAGCCTGGGAAAGAGCCGGTATCAAAGGATCAACATGCAAGGTCGCCAAAAACGGGTGGCTGCCTGAAGCGCCATGTGAAAAAGTTGTGCTGGTGTGGATTGCAAGAACGTGCTTGGAATGGGTATTCAACGCCGCACTGGTCCCGTCTGCGCCGTGTTTCGGTCCCGTTTAAGCCACTAACAACACTCCCATATTTTGATTCTGCTACCGTTCGGCTACCGGAACTTTTTTTATTATTCGACAAATCGAATAATAACACAGCCTGTGTCACAGGTGTTATTATTCGACCCCCCCTTTTACTTATTTGCATGCAGGTGGCCCCTGACTCACCTGTAGACGCTCCACTGTGCCTGGAGAAAGCCACAACATTTGTTCCAGACGTTGAAAGGCATGAGCAGCTGATGGAAGGCTTCCCCATCAGGCATATGCAAGTGCTTATACTTTCTGGAAATGCAAGGCTTAACCTTTAAGCGGAAGGTGTACGTAAGGTCCCTGCTGCTTCTCGTTCGATAGCTGCGAGCGGCGCATTTCGCGATTGTTCTAAAAAGCCGTTCGTCGCTGGAAACGGATAAGCTACGAGTACATGGAAGCTGAGATCGATCCGTTGAGCCGAGAGTTGGGATGCAGTCTGCGAAGCTAGACTTTTCAAGAGAGGGGCTAGTTGGATCCGGTGCGACCCTCCTTGCCTCACTTGTCCTTGGCCCAACTACTTCTTTTCACTTTTGAGCGACGCGACAAGAAGATCTGGACTCAAGAAACACAGAAGTCGACTGGCCGTCCAATTGCTGTTGACACGGAAACCTTCTCCACTTCGGCCTTCAATGATCTCCATTGATTACTCGCTACTACAACCAAGATCTGCACTCATCCACGCTCCATCGAGGCTCACGCCAACGACTTCGCCGTGGACCACGCACTCCTACCCCCTACGCACGCTTGGCTTTGTGACAGTACGCGGACAGCTACATGGGTAGAGCCTGCGATCGGAGCCGGGAACGGCAGCGGATTCCTGGTTAAATAGGCTGGGCACTGCGACGCTAACTGCCGGCTGCGTCTGGGTCTGCGATTCCCGTTGAGTGCTTTTCAGCATCGGAGACTTGTTGCGGTTGACGGTACCCAAGAGAATGAGATCTCCCCTGTGGTTTCCATGCCCCATCCGCAAGACAACGTACATAGTTCCTGAGCAGGTGAAAATCTGACGTCTCGCCGTTGTCTGTCCAGAGTGCGGAAGTGCCGGAGAAGAAGCGCACACGCTCTTTCTCTCTGCTTTTTAGTGTGGTACTCATTTGCATGCAAATGACTCCCCAATAACCAATAACGCAACACGAACTTTTTAGCGTCATTCGTGAGTCTTCTCGTCGACGTGTTTGTGCTTGACGGCTCTCGCTCTTACGAAGTCTTCTCTTCGAGGTATTTGTGCTTGACGAAGGACTCCGACTGCGGAGACCCTGCGATGGCTTGGTTGGCCTTCCGCGAGAACAGCGCCGTGAACGCCCTTTCGACGGAGTTCGACGCCTGCCCGATCATGGTGCTCGCCTTCGTCGGCGCCAAGCCGTAGCCGACGTCCTCGTCGAGGGGCAGCGACATCGCGAACGGGTCAGTGATCGTGCTCCAGTCTTCGAGGGCGGTTTTCAAGGAAGCCCGCCGCAGGCCGGAGACGTGCGCCCGCCGCTCGACCATCATCTTCGCGTCCGCAACCCAGGTGGCTTGGAAGTTCCGCGCTTCGATGGCGAGCTGCGACTCCGGTTTGGGGAAGAGCCCGGCGGCTACGACGTTTTCCTTCATGCGCCGGATGCCGTGGCGCCGCCAGGTTAGCTCGCCGTGGGTGCCGCCAAGGCCGGAGTGGTCGTGGAGGTTGCTCTCGACGAAGTGGATCGCCTCGTTGTAGGTGTCCCCTGCGTTGCACACCGCGTCGACGATGCCCAGCCCGAGGCCTTCCTCCGGCGTGATCGGCTTCCCCGACGCCGCCAGCAGCAGCGCCGCCCGCGGCGTGGCAATCTCCTGCAGCCGCCCCAGCCCGCCCCACCCAGGAACCAACCCTTGCGCCACGTCCGAGAACTGCAGCATCGCGTCCTTCGCGCATATCCGGAAGTCGCACGCCAGCGCAATCTCCGCCGCGCTCCCCGCACACACGCCTTCAACAGCGGCGATAGTGATGATGGGCAAGCACTGCAGCTCCATGAGGATGGTCTGCATGTACCGCGAGAGCACCAACCCCTCGTCGTGCTCGTACAACTCCTGGTGGACGCTCTGCGCCGTGCCGAAGCTGAAGTTGAGGCCGCTACCCCGGATGATCAGGGCGAGGAGCTCGTGGTCTGTTTTAATGGCGCGGTTGACCATCCGCATCGCCTCTTCGAGCTTCATCATCATCTCTCCGGTGACGGCATTGCCCTCGGCGAGGTTTTCGAGCTGGAGGCACCAGACCCCGTCCACGCCCGTCCGGCTGATGAGCGACAGATCGCCGCCATCCTCGATCCCCTTCAGCAACTCCTTCCCTTGGCGGACGAACGCGATCATCGGATCTTCGGGGGGGTCGGCGTGGACGAGCACGGGCCGCGGCCGGTTCTTCTCAACTTCGTGCAGGGGGATGTCACTCCGGTTTGCCGGTTCGGCGGCGAACAGCGGCTTCCCTTCGTACTTCGGCGACAGCTTCACGCCTTCGGCGCCGGCCCGCGCGCTGGCGCTGGCGCCGCCGTGCACGCGGGGTGCGGTGCTCGCCTGGGCCTGGCCGGCGGAGGCCTCCTCGGCATCTACCTCCTGCAAGGCCAGTCGGACCCCTTTCTTCTCGCCTTGCCCCGCCACCTTCCTGCCTTGAAACAGCCCCGCTAGCCGCCCGGCGTGCCGGACCTGCACCGCAGACCTCAGCTTCGACGACATCTCGCCGTGTGCCCCCCCACCCTCACCTCCTAGTTTTTTGTTTCCGGTTGCATGTAGCAGGGAAAGCCTGCTACACGAGAGCCAAGCTTCACGTGTTCGGCGGTACTGCAGAGCCGCGGACCTACGGGTCAAGTGGCTACCGATTTCCCAAACTAAAGCATCAAGGCGTGGCGCACCTTGGGGCTTGGCGCTTCGCTGAACACAAGCTCGTCGAGACGGTCAGCCACAGGGCAGAGCGGACGGGGTTGTGGCACTGTGCTGCCTCCGACTCAAGCTTTGCAAACTGTGGTTGACCGTCACGTTCCTGGACCAGGAACGGCCTTTTTCTGTTTCTCTTCTCTTCTTCTTCTTCCGGTTGCGTGGAGTTGGCGGAAGCCGATCGATGGCAAGCAACCCATACTCACTCCCGTTACGTGAAGATCATCGGATCTTCGGGGGGCTCGGCGTGGACGAGCACGGGCCGCGGCCGGTTCTTCTCGACTTCGTGCAGGGGGATGTCACTCCGGTTTGCCGGTTCGGCGGCGTACAGCGGCTTCCCTTCGTACTTCGGCGACAGCTTCACGCCTTCGGCGCCCGCCCGCGCGCTGGCGCTGCACGCGGGGTGCGGTGCTCACCTGGGCCTGGCCGGCGGAGGCCTCCTCGGCATCTACCTCCTGCAAGGCCAGTCGGACCCCTTTCTTCTCGCCTTGCCCCGCCACCTTCCTGCCTTGAAACAGCCCCGCTAGCCGCCCGGCGTGCCGGACCTGCACCGCAGACCTCAGCTTCGACGACATCTCGCGTCGAAGATGCACCGGCTCCCTTCCCCACACCCACCTTCTGGGTGCTGCTTCTGGCTGCGTGGAGTTGACGGCGCCACGTGCTGTTTTGACCGTAAGGGAGTGTCACGTGAATTCGAGGAAACAGGGGAGCGACTCATCCCATCTGTGCAGAACTCACTGAAATAGCTGGGGTAGCGAATAAACACTCGGACTCGCCCCAATAAAAGTGGTGCCCGCCGCGGAAGAACTGCTTGTCCTCAGAATCCGCTGAAAACAACTCTCGGCGCGTTCGGCGTTCTCGTCAACAGAAAAGGCTGAAAAATCCATGCTTCCGAACCACTCAAAAAGCGGGGATAGTATGAAACACTGGCATCTATGGCACAACACACGGAAAGGCCCGTAAGAAGTACACTTTCCCGCTATTCACTATCTCTCTCACGGCTCCTCACGGTGAGTCGAACCACCATCCTACCGCGAATTTGCTTATGCGTGCCGGGTTGGTTGAAAGTGTGCGGTCGCTACTCGATTTCACAACACTCGCGTTCTCAGAAATGAGAGGCTCTCGTTGCGTTATAGCTAGCGGCTTTGTTCTTTGGCAGAGTGAACCGATGCCCCTCGTTTCACCTTCAGATACGGCAGTGCCACTTGCCCGTGCCGAGCGCTAGCGTCCCGCATGGTACAAAACGTGTCGCAGCCGTTGGGCGGTATCACCGAGGAGTGTCAACGGTAACCCGGGCTTCTGTCTACGTTCGGTGGGGAGAGTCGTTTGCACACATAAGTACTCGACGTAGCTGCTTTGACTCCGAATGGAAGGGAGGAAATATAGAGGTAGAGGGTCAAATACAACAGAAACACAATCGAACTTCTTCTTCGCTTGCACCACCGTATGTTGTTTTCTCACTCAGGACTGTGACCTGTTGTCCCCTGTCGCGCTGCTGCGCGGAAGCATCGCTTCTCCCGCCGAGCGTCCCTGAAGGGCAGTACGTGGTGTTCTGCCTTGACGAGCCGCACGTACGGCAGGTGTCAGCAACAGCAGCAGCACCGGCCGCGGCGTGCGAAGCAGCCGCTTGCCTTCCAATCGCGAGGGATTCTTCACGACACGAGGCGGCGGCGGCGGCTTCGTGCCGCGGGCCCGTCGGCTTCTTCTGCGCAAGGCGGCGAAGTAAGCTAGGCACAGGAGGCACTTCTTCTCGCTCTTGATGCGTGAAGACATTCTTGTCGCATCGCACGCATCTGATTCCGCTGTGCTCTACCCGCGACGGGTGGCACAGCAACAATCCGGGCGCGAAAGTCAAAACAACGACCCCAAAGTCTAAAGTAGGACTTTAGACCTTGGCTACTTTAGACTTTGAGATTTTGAACCCAAAATTGCTTGGGCCAAAGTCTAAAGTAGACTGTAGACTTTGGCCCAAGCAATTTTGAGTCCAAAACCTCAAAGTCTAAAGTAGTCAGGTCTAGAGACGCACTCAAAGCCACGGATGGTACCGCGTGCTTTGCGACCTGAAGTCCCGCATGCCCCTTCCCCTCCCAGACCCTCGGCCGCGCTGCTGCGCGGAAGCATCGCTTCTCCCGCCGCCGAGCGTCCCTGAGGGGCAGTACGTGGTGTAATGCCTCGACGAGCCGCACGTACGGCAGGTGTCAGCAACAGCAGCAGCAGCAGCACCGGCCGCGGCGTGCGAAGCAGCCGCTTGCCTCCCGATCGCGAGGGATTCTTCACGATACGAGGCTGCCGCGGCGGCGGCGGTTGCTTCGTGCCGCGGGCCAGCCGGCCTCTTCCTGCGCAAGGCGGCGAAGTAAGCTCGGCAGAGGGGGCACTTCCTCTCCTTGAGCAGCGACCCGCACGCGTAGTGCACCTCGTGGGCGCACCCGCTGCCTTCGAAAACGGCGACTTCGCTCTCCAGCGGGTCGAGACAGATGCAGCACGAATCTGTGTCGTCGGCCATGCACTGTGATGGAAAGGGGTTGGTTTGGTGCATCCAGTTTATTTCCCGTCTCTCTGGGCCCGCCGGCAGACCTCACTTCGTGGCCACACGAAGGGAAAACTTGGAGAGACAGAGAGAGAAGACTTTTGGCCGCGGACGTCGGCTGAACCGGGTGGAGGTGTGTATGTGCTTGGGTGTTCGATGGCGGGAAAATGAAACCTCGGGGATAAAAGTCTTTGCGTAGTTTTACTGTATTCTGTGACTTGTTTAGACTGCGTGTTCTTCCCGTTCAATCGCCTAGCCTCAAGGCGCCCGGCACAGCGGACACTTCCCCTCCTTGAGCAGCGACCCGCACGCGTAGTGCACCTCGTGGGCGCAACCGCTGCCTTCGAAAACGGCGACTTCGCTCTCCAGCGGGTCGAGACAGATGCAACACGTGTCGCCCGCCATGCGCTGTGACGGAAAGGGGTAGTCGAGGTTAGAATTCATGGGTCTGTAGCGATGGCCTGCATTAGTCACTCCCTTGTAAATGCACACCCGAATGCGCGTGTAAATCCACACCCGACAACGCGGGCATTACCACCACCACCATCACCACCAGCTTTTGTAAACTTCAGCTTTAACTCCAGCGTCTGAGGCTGGACTCCACCATGAAAATAAGTTCAGAGAGAGAGAGAAAGACAGGCACACCGCTTCGTACCGCTTCCGGAGGGTCTGCCCGCCGCCCCCGAGCTCAGCGAGGCAGGCGAAGAGCTTTTCGCAGGCGCCGACCGCGGCCGGGATCGACTGCGGGGCGCCGCCGGCAGTCCGGGGCTGCTTGGCGTCCGGGCTTCCGTTCGGCCCCACCGCCGCCAGCAGCCTCCCGAGCGCCGCCTTCAGGCCGTCGCAAAGCCTCTCTGCGTCCTCGACGGCCGACAGCATTTCGAGCAGGTCTTCGCGGAAGCCGGCGGGCCGGCTGCTGGCCCCGGCTTGCATTTCTTCTTCTCTCTTCTCTCTTCTTAAAATTGCCTCCTTGTGGAGAGTGTCCCATTCCAGGAGACTTACCCCCGACCGACTCGTTGTGCAGTTGTGTCCCCGAAGCAGCTTTTTGCGCCACATTCCGGATATCCGTAACACCGGCTTGGGCTCTGCCCTTTTCGCTCGCCGTTCCTTCTTCCATCCGCCGAACTTTGACACTCGTTTTATTGCATATCACACCAACCAAACGGAACTTTCATAGCTGATGGCTCTCCTTTTCGCTGTTCTGTCGATACCTTGGAAGCGAGGTGTCCCGGCAAAGCTGGCTGCTGCCTGAGTTGGGGAGGTCCGATTCCGGCGCAAGGCCTGAGTTGGCATCAATCTAACGCAGCGCGCTGCAGTACGATGGTGCTAGGGGAAGGGAACATTTCCGGAACAACGGTTGCACTACGAACAGGAAAACGAAGCGAGCACGTGCAAAAAAGAACCAGTGCTAAGACAGGATATCACACACCCCTTCCCCTGTAGGATCGCCCCCCCGCGGAGAGAGTCAGAGAGAGAGAGAGAGGTTGGTACCCTGTACACGTGGGGAACGAAACAGAAATCACCGTTGGCCGGTTGATGCTGATCGTCCGTTGCTTCGTTTATTTCCTGTGCAAGCCCCCCACTCCGGAAATGTTCTTTCGGGCAAAACGCTGCTTTCCCCGTTGTCCGTTGTTCGTTGCCGGCAGCTACGCTAGGTTGTTTACATCAGCGGGCGACCCGCATGCGTCGTTCCACGCGTGAGACGGTTTCACGTACTCGAGCAATTTTCGTGCAAAGGCACGGGGCTTAAACTGTGGTGCGAAAAATGCAGTTCCTGAGAGGCTCGTTCGCCTTCAGCTGAGCAGCGGCGGGCCCTGCAGTATCATGACCGGTGTTTATTCCTTATGAAAACCTTGGGGGGGCTGCAAAAAGGTGGTGGTGTTTTAAGATGCGGTGCGCCCGTGTGTGTCTTGCGTTCACGGCTCATGGGTGCGTTATAGCACAGTCGTCGCCGTTCCATCTAGTTGACGTTGAGTTTGCCTACATCGTCGGTCTTCAGACAGCACGAAACCCCCCTTCCTGTATGAGCAATGTTTTGTCTAAGCATTGCTACTAAGACTTCCCCTCGCGTTCTGCCGCTATCCTAACCTCGAGTCGTGCCGCTGTTTTTCACGGTGCACCACGGTCTGCAGGTCCATCCCTATTCCCGGGAGCTACATGAAATTGCTCGGACTTGCATTAGACAGTCTATCACTGTCAAGACGAGCTGAAGAAGTGTGAACCGGGGTTTTGCCCAGAGGCTTTCGTGTTATTCTGCAGATGCTTGAGATATCTTTCTGCCTATGCTTTCAGTCGTCTTCTTAACCACGGTTAAGTGCGCAAATGGTGTCAGCCGAAGCTGGTGAAGCGAAAGCATGACACATCACACGCGAAGAGAAAACCGCGACGCCGGCGAGGCAGATTATCGCCACAGATTCTGCATTCCAAGTTAGTAGTGACCCAGATTATCGCGGTCTATCGGCAGGGGATGGACCGGCTTGGCTAGAGCGAAAAGCTGAGCAGTTTCTCAGCCGTTTATGCTGCAGCGTCAGTTGCTTTCACTTTCCCATTTTCCAGGAATAGTTGCAAGCTGTATTCGCTCGTGGTCGCGGCTGAAGCGTGACCCCAGAACGGGGTGCGAAACGGTGGAAACAAGCGGGAGCTGGACCGAAGCAGTGTGTGGGAAAAACGCACGGGGGAAGGAGGGGGAGGCTTTCAATTTTCAAGTTTCCGTTTGTCCCGTAAGTTAGGTACCAGGGAAAGCCTGCTACACGGGAGCCAAGCTTCACATGTTCCGCGGTACTGCAGAGCCATGGGCCTACGGGTCAAGTGGCTACTGATTTCCCAAACTAAAGCATCATAGGCGCACCTTGGGGCTTGGCGCTCGTCGAGACGGTCAGCCACAGGCAGAACGGACCTCCGACTGAAGCTTTGCAAAGCTGTGGTTGACCGTCACGTTACCAGGAGCGGCCTTTTTTTTTCTTCTTGCTGCTTCCGTTTGTCCCCCGGCGGTGAAACAGCAAGTGTCGCTTGGGCGGCGGGGGGCTTCTAAGCTTCTCGGGCGCGTGGAACGCCTTAAGGTGGCGTCCCAGCCGCCGAGAGCGCCGCTCAGTGTGTTCGGCGGCGTACAGTTACATTTTCGGAGGAGGATTTCGTCATTGTTCGTGTTTCGAACCTGCAATGCGCCCGCTTGCCGTACGCGACAAGTAGGTATACTTTTTGGCTATATCGAGTTCCAAAAGGGTGCCGATAGTTGCCGTGATTAGCTCTTTCCATCCCAAAAGAAATTCCGAATTTTGCTCAAAATTGACCTAAACATGGCGGAAATGAGGAAGCAAAATCTATGACACGTTTTCGTGGAATGAGTGGTATATACGACTGTTTCCAAAAGTCGTAGCTTTTATACCCGTACCGTCAACTGTTCAATCCAAGTCTGCCCTGGTGGAGTGACCTCCTGGGCCTAGCCAGTTCTCATACACGTAGCGGCTATCTCGGAGGGGGGGCCTCCCCACTCATGTGAAACTCTCTTCCTTCCTCGTTTCCCCGTTTTGCCCGTGTTGGGTCTTGTTCGGCAATGTGTGACTCATTGTCCAAGCCTGCCTCCAAACTCGGCGCCGGTATCTGACCAATTTTTCGTTCTTTTCTTGGTTGCCGAAGTCTGCGCCTAGCTGCAAATCGCACGCCGACGGCACGCTTATCATAAGTCAAAGGGTGTGGGCCACAACCGCCAGGTGGGCCCCCACCGTCAGGTGGGCCAGGCTAGATTCAGGGCGGCTCTCTGGGAGACAGGGACGGGGGTAGTCACGCCTGTGGCAGTCCCAGGGCCTCTCCCCGCCCACCTGAGTGTGTGTGTGTGCTCTCGTGGCCATCGCTACCTTCCCCGAGAACACAGTGCTTCGCAAACCGGAGGCGAGAGTAGCCCGCAGGCGTAGCCACTCTGATTAGAAAAAGACAGGCGCTTCGTTTTGTTTGTGCGTGCCGGTTGATCGTTTCCCACTTACATTTACACCTTGTGTGTATTCAGGTAAGGAATTCTGATCAACCACCAAAACACGCTGCCTACGTCTTTTTAGCCTGCACAATACATTGAAGGGCAACCCACAAGATTGTTAGTACTAAAAAAGCACCGCCAAATTCGGACCCGTGGCAGACAGCCCTCGGTAAAGCTGATGCGACCATCGCCTCCCCCTTTTTGCTGCTGGGAAACGAGTCGAGTCCTTGTTTTTTTTGGCAGACACGCTAATTCTGCAGTGAAGCAGTTGACCAGGCCCCTTGAGTCTGTGCTGCTCCCGATTGCAGAGTCGGAACCCTCCTAGCGTAAACAGCAAGACCTTTCCGTGGAAAAAAGAGCAAAAAAAACCCCGCTTTCTGAAGCAGCAACTACGCATTGGCGCTGTCTTCGCCAATGAAGAGGAGGCGCCTAGCGTAGTTCTTTGTTTCGGTCCCGGCGCTTCGAAACACGGTATGTGGTCGTGAAGAATCGGGAAGGTGTGACTGACATTCTTTGATCCTGTTGGTTCGGGCTAGTTCAGGAGTGCTACCATTTACCGGGATATTTCTAGTCATCGAAGCCAGCCCCACCCCGAATTCTTCTGGTGTCGATTCGAGGTGGTCGTGCTCATCGAGCCATGCGTCTTGCTCCTATTCCCTCAGTAAACTGCAAGGAAGAATCAGCTTACGCAACGAAGCAAGAGCCGAAAACAGCCAATCGTCATTCCGAGTATAAGAAAGGGTTGCGAAGTCTGTCCCATAGAGCATACAGCTACTCCTTAGAAAAGCTGGAGCCGACCCATCGCCTCCTCAAGAAGGTTGAAGTATGGCTAAAGATAAAGTGGTGTCACCTGAGGGGGTAATCTCAGGGCCGCCCACGTGATAAGCCGTTAAGCAGCAGCTGCCCGGCTTATCCCGTGACACCTTTTATATGTATGTTATAGAAAGAGTAGCGTTGGCGCTCTTACAGGTTCGTTCCGTCGTAGCTCGCCGGGAACGGGCACTCCAGTGAAACTGGGTATGCTACCGTTTCAGGTTTGGATTTTGGGAGCATTGCCTCATGTGAATTCTGAGACCTCCACGAATGGTGAACCAGCTTTGGTGACCGCTGTTCCGCAGTGGATACATCGATATGTTTCCCGACTTGCGGATCGTGCTCGGTCATTTGAAGGGGCGCGGACAGTCGACGAGTGGTCTGGTTGAATGAAGAAGCTCCTCGTTCGGCCGTGGATGTGGTATGATTGGTCGTGGATGTGGTTGCAGATGCGGTTGAAGACGAGTCGGTGAGGTCGCTGAGGTTCCGGTGAGGTTCGTACCTCCAGGTGGTCACGCGTGTTCGTCAGTTCTGAGGGCCTGCGTGGCCATCAATCTTCCAAACAACAGGCCTCGTAACCACGGATACCGAGAAGCATCAACGTGTACCGAGCACGAGCCTTATTTTGACCCCCGCTTTCTGACGCAACGACCGCGCGTTGGTGCTGTATGGCAATGAAGCGAAGGCAGGTCTCCATTCCGAAGGGGAGTCGCGAAGTAGATCCCGTTGGGTACACAGCCAGACCGTAAGATACAACATGTATTCGTCGGTACTGCGGGCCTGCGCCTGCGTGGCTACCCGTCTTCCAAACAATAGGACCTGGAATCGCTAAGAAAAAGGGTCGAGGTGCCTAGCACGAACCCATCGTCGTCAGCTAGCCTCGGACCGCTGTCTTCGCCCAATGAACAGAAGGCTCACCGATTCAGTCCCCCCGCCTCGCAGCGCTCCTGGTGATTGCACACCGCGTAGGGTCCCTCGGCCCGTCGAGTGCAAGCTGCCCCGGCTCTGCGGCGAGTGTACTCCATGACATGTCCTGCAAACCGAGAGTCGAGATTAGCCAACTAGTCTTCCGAGTACAAGGAGGCAGTAGGTCCCCTGGGGCATACAGCCAGACGTACCGTTAGTTGCAAAGCTTCACGCATACGTCCGTACTGCTGGTCTACGCCTGCGTGGCTACCCATCTTCCCAAAGAAGAGGATTTGGATCGCCTCGGCGAAGACGAACGGCCGCATGTACTCCATGACGTGCCCTGCAAACCAAGAGTCGAGGTTGGCCCGCAGGCGAGTCAAGTAGTCGCTGCGAGTGGAAGAAGGGGTGGCGAAGTCGGATCCATGGGCGTACAGCTCCTTGTAGATCTCCGTCGGTTATCTGCGACGACGAGCTTGAGGAAGCTTCGATCGACAGGACTGAAATCACCTCCGGAAAAGCTTCAAGGTGTGCGAGCACAAGCCCATTGTAACAATTAGCCACAGACCGTTGTCTTCGGCCAATTGAAGAGAAGGCTCGCCGTTTCAGTCTCGCCGCCTCGCAGCGCGCCTTGTGGTCGCACACCGCGAAGGGTCCCTGGGGGTTTCAGACGGCCCGTCGAGGGCAAGCTGCCCTGGCTCCGCGGCAAAGACGAATGGCCACATGTACTCCATGACGTGCCCTGCAAACCGAGAGTCGAGGTTGGCCCGCAGGCGGGTCAAGTAGTCGCTGCGAGTGGAAGAAGGGGTGGCGAAGTCGGATCCATGGGCGTACAGCTCCTTGTAGAAGCTGTGAGGCCGCCGCATGGCCACCGACCGCGACACCAGAAACTGGCCGCAACAAGGCTTCCCCCGGAAGGATAGCGCCAGGCATGCGTCGTACTCTGCCGCCACCCGCATCCCCGGAAGCAAAGGAGCGATCAAAGCGTCGTACGCGGCCCAGAAACGGGTCGCGGTGGCGGTGGAGCCGCAGTACGCGTTGAAGTTGTGGCACGACAATTTGTCGGGCGACATCAAAACGTCGCCTTCTCCGTCGGTTATCTGCGAAGACGAGGCTTCGAGGAACGCTTCGATCGACAGGCTCATGTGCCAGCTCCGCTGCTGGCCGTGCGCGAAGAGGATGTGCCGGGGCAGGCTGTTGTAGTACTGAGCGAGGAATCGCAGGAAGAACGAGTTTTCGCGGCCCCACGGGGTGTAGACGAACTTCCAAGGCTCCAACGGTCTGCAGGCGCAGGGGTGCGAAGGCGTGGGGTTCGTGGCATTCGCGGCAATGTACTCGACCGTCGGCATCGTCGGCATGTTCAGCGAGCTCTGCATGGAGGTGACGATGACGACGGGCGTGCTCTCCGTCCACGCCGCCGGCAGGATGCACCCGTACCGGCACTCCGCGAGGCTCTGCCCGTGATGCCCGTACTTCGCCAACGCACGCTCCCACGGCACAAAGAGCGCTTCGGCCGCCGCGAACAATGCGACCGCAATCGGCAGCGATCGAAGGAGCATTTTCGTTTTTCCTTCCTTCCCACGGCTATGCCTTTATTTTCTTCTTTCTTTGTCTTTTTCTTCCTTTTTTTGCGTCCTTGTACTTCGTGCTTCCGATCCCGCATGGGTGTACAAATTGTACAGATTGGTGTCGCTCGACTTTCTTCTTGTTCGTGAGGTTCAGATTTGTTTTCTCCTTCTGCTTTTTGTCCGCTCGCTTGAAACTCTGGGGGGCTATAGAGCCAGGGCGAGCAGTCGACGATTGGATGACCTTGCGCTGTGTGCTATGTTAGCAGGCTCAATGTGCTCCGCATGGGAGTATTTCTGCAGGACGTTGGAGGTATCCGTACTGTGCCGAAGCCAGCTGACAAATACTATTCTCCTCCTTGATGTGCGTCTCGTGCTGCAATTAGCTCCAGTCTCAGTGCCGCTGCGTAAAAGGGTAAGTAGAAAACGAACCAACTGTTAATGATCTTCGTGTGTTCGCCACATTTCCAAAACTGAAAAAAGCAGTGAGCGGTTGTGTGAGGAGCGAGAGGCCCTGTTTCACAGTATATCATTAGTCGGTTAATATTAATCTTCTAAGACTAGCGTCTAATACGACCAGAAACTCGGCCCGATTCAATTTTCCCTTCTTCAGGTGAAAGTTCGCTTGAGAACAGTCCGGGTGTGAACTCGCCGGGTTACCGTCGTGTCGAATGGGATCTTCGGCAGGAAATGAGTTCTTAGAGTGCAAGTTTAATTGGAGCTTTTTGTCGGATCCTCGTGTCCCTCCTTCGTTTTTTGAAGCTCCAGGTCCAGTTTAAGAGGCAGTTCGGCCCTTGATGACTCTGATTTCTTCCTGCTTTCGTCTCCAGGTCCAGTTTTATGAGGCAGTTCGGCCCTTGCTGACTCTTATTTCTTCCTGCTTTCGTCTCCAGGTCCTCTCCAACTCTTACCACTCATCGGTTTCAGTGACTTTTAACCCTCTTTTCAAAGTTCTTTGCATCTTTCCATCACTGTACTTGTTCGCTATCGGCCTCCGGGAGATATTTAGCCCTAGCAGAGGGATACCTGCCGATCAACTCAGCATTCCCAAACTGAGCGACTCGTGCTAGCAAGGAGTTAACCAACATGGCTCGTCGAGGAAATACGGGACTCTCACCCTCCCATTCCAGGAGACTTACCTCGAGTTTATGAGGCAGTTCGGCCCTTGATGACTCTGATTTCTTCCTGCTTTCCGTCACACGAAGAGTTCTTTTGTGTCTTCTTTGTGGACGATCTTTCGCCACCCGATATTTTGCCTGTGACATCGGTTTCGGACGTTTCTTTTCCTTGAAATTGCGTCGCCGGTTCTTCAGCATTTGAATAGGACGCGAAAAACATGTTCTTGGCGATGCTGTCTCGGACACATTCAGTCTCGAGTTCTTCCCTACAGGTTCATCCGTGGCTGCACTGTTTTGTGTCGAAGCAGAACGGAGCGATAGCAGGAGTCCTTCGGAGGTGCTCCCAAACCGTTTTGGCATTGTATGAAAGTAGACGCCGCCATTGGATCTCCACTCAAATGCTTCCCTACAGGTTCATCCGTGACTGCACTGTGATAGGTCGAAGCAGAACGGAGCGATAGCAGGGGTCATACATACAAAACAGCCGTATTGTTCGAATAGGGCGCGTTATACCCATCGGTGGTGATTTCCATCCTTGCTCTTATGAATAATAGTGTCGAGTTCTTCCCTACAGGTTCATCCGTGGCTGCACTGTTCCGTGGTCGAAGCAGAACGGAGCGATAGCAGGGGTCCTTCGGAGGTCACGCTCCAAACCGTATTGACATGGAATGTCAATAGACGCGGCACACATCGATGGGATCTCCACTCGAATTCTTCCCTACAGGTTCATCCGTGGCTGCACTGTGATAGGTCGAAGCAGAACGGAGCGATAGCAGGGTCCGTCGGAGGTCACGCTCCAAACCGTATTGACATGGAATGTCAATAGACGCGGTACACACATCGATGGGATCTCCACTCGAATTCTTCCCTACAGGTTCATCCGTGACTGCACTGTGATTGGTCGAAGCAGAACGGAGCGATAGCAGGGTTCGTCGGAGGTCAATACATGCTCGCAAGCCGGTTCGGCTTGCGAGGTTCGGTATTGTCCGAATATGGTGAGGTCGATACTTGCCCTGGACACTTTGGACCAAGACGCAATAGTCTCGAGTTCTTCCCAACAGGTTCATCCATGGCTGCACTGTAATTGGTCGAAGCAGAACGGAGCGATACGTACTTCCATGGGGTGGTCATGGTCATCGGGTTGACGGGGGGAATCACAAATTGTCATGGGTCAACTTTTGGAATCCCAAAAAATCAATCCAAATCACAAAAAATCAAGAAAAATCGTCGTCTTGTTGCGTTAGTGGGGAGTCATTTGCAAGCAAATGAGTACCACACTGACAGAAAAATCACATGATATCACATAAGGTCAATCCAAAGCAGAAAATAACGCAGAGGATCACAAAACAACGCAAAATGCAGGATTCCTTCAAACCTGGCTACCCTGCTGTATCTACTACCTGTCAGTTGTGGCTTACCACGTTGTGACGTTGCAAGAAGTGTACTGCTCACGCAGCAGGCATAGTGGGCGTCAGAAACGCAACTTTCTGGGCACGAGACGACATGACTGGGGCGTCTATGCGTATGGAAGGCTGAACTCTTCGCATTCCTTCGGGCACATCGGCCTTGGCGAAGTAGTAGCGCAAGTCAGACAAAGAGGAAGGGGTAAGATAAGCGGCACGAAACTCTCGAATTCTTGACTAGCCGGACAGATCGCGGATTTTCTTCTTTCAGTAGATGAGGGAAGATGCAGTTTAATGTGAAGACACAGGAGGGGACGACAGAGTAAACACGAAGAAAGCGCGACTACGGCGGGCGGAAGTCGCTACGTCGGAGGCGCGGCGCGAACCGCGGCCCTGTCACAGAGGATGACTGCGCCGATAGTGACGCAATCGGAGGCGTTCTGGCTGGCAGGCTGACGGCTGGTTCAATCAAACCCGAAATTAGTACTCGGAGGAAAAGTCGTAGTTTAGTGTTCGGGGCAGATTTTCCCAGGTTTACTCTCCCTTTAGCCCCTTTCACCCAAAAAGACTTGATGCTAGCATCGGACCGGACAAAAGTTGGACCGCACGACGACAAACCAATTGGACCATTTTGTCCGGCCCACCTTATTTCCGCCCGGGCACGTTTCCACGTAGTCGGGCGAGGTGGATCGGGGTTGGGCCGAGGGGCATCAGGTGAAATAAGAAATGTCTCTTGCCAAATGGGTAGCCGAACGCGAGAGATGCGAAGCACTCGAACAAGCCGTGGCAGGAAACGGCGCGGTGACAAAGAAGCAGGCGTTGGCGATCCAAGCAGAAGTGCGCGACAAGAACAAGGCAAAGAGCACTTCGCCATGGCAAGAAGGGGGTGGAGTGGTGCGAAACCGACAAGGAAAAGATCGTGAACTACGTAAGGGCGAACGGCTTGAACGGTGCAATCAGGCAGTGGTCAGCGGACGGGAACGAGAGACCGCTGTCCAAAGGAGGCGCGAAGCGGTTTTATGACGATTCTGTCAAACTCGATGACGGGAAGACAGTGGCGGGAAACAAGGGGCCGTCCGGCCCTGTTGTCAGAAAAGCAGCTGTTCATGCTGCTTACTGTTGCCCGGGTGACTGGCGCTGTGACTACGTCCTTCGTCAGCAACTCAGCATGAGGAATAGTGAAGGCGTCTGCTGAACCGGAGTGCTTAGAAAGTGCAAACACTCTGTCGGTAGACTGTCGGCCAACCTCGATCCACCTCGTTTACACTCTGCATTTTTGCGTTTGCTCTACCAAAGCAATGGGCCCTCGGCACGACAACCACAACCGATCGCGATCAAGCATCCTTTCGCTTGTGATTACCTACCACAGGGCCATGGCTACCAATGGTTGGTGCTTGATGGGACACGGCGGGGTACGCAGTGCCGCGCAGTGTTCTAGAACACCGGTGGCGGGCTCATGCGCGACGATATCAAACTACGGAGGTGAAGCGAGTGCTGTTCAGTGGCCAGCCGCGAGATTTCACTAAGTACACAGGACCCCCCGAAAAAAGTTGGACCGCGAGAGCTCAAAATAGGTGAGTTGGCGTTTTGTCCGGTCCAACTTATTTCTGTTTACGGTATCTGCTACTTGCGGATGCTGGTTCCTTTGCTCGTCTGCTGAGTGGCCGGCGACTTCTGTCTTTTGGCGCCTGCTTCTTTGGCCTCGTCTCGAAGTCTTTTCTTCGCCTTTGGGGATAACTGCCAGGGACACTTTTTCGTCAACCCAGGTGAGGCTACGCTCTGTCGCACAATTGTCGTTGTTGTACGCCATAGCATGCAACAAGTTATTCGCCCCTTTCATCACATCGAGATCTCGCCGGTTCATCACCGAACAAGTCCCTCAAAAACTGTGACGCGACGGGCCCGTCGCATGAGCCCGTCGGTGAACATGTAGGAATCTCATTGGTCCATTCATGCGCGTCTTTAATTAGAAGACGAGGCATTTGGCTACCTTAAGAGAGTCATAGAGTAGATGAGGCTCAAAACGTGGTTCACGAGGTCTGCAAAAAACTTTTGCAGCGCAGGCACAGACTTACCTCGTGCGCCACTGACAGCAATTCACGACAAAGCCCATTCAAACATGCGCTTGTCCCCGACAACACGCGTGAGCGCGTAGGCTGCAGCCGTCAGTCCACCGAAGCGAATGCCGCTCACTTTCTCCCAGAACAAGGAACCTTGCAGAACAACGGACTTTTTACGCAGCCACTGCGTGAAAGCCGCGTTGTCGTGGACGTAGCCGGACAGCTGCTTTAGCTTTGAAGCGAAGTCGCTGTCGCTGCCCCTGTCTACCTCCGTACCGCACCCCAGCCCTGTAGAGCGGGTACGACATGTTTTTGCCGGTCTTGGCATCGGTCCAAGTGGCAGTACTGCGGTACCCGCTTTTGCTCCAGCTCAGAGGAGTGGCAGCTGTTTCCAGTCCAAGAACTGCCGTTCCGACAAGGCGGGAGAAGAGCGCGTCTCGCAGGTACAGCTCTCGCAGGCAGAGAGCTCGTGCGGTGTGCCGCGTCAGGCTTTGTATTCTTATCGGGATACCTTCGTCTGCGCATTCCTGCGCCAAATAATCTGCTGCGCGTACAGCTTGTCGTGTTCTGAGGGGTTATGCACTGAGGAGACTCCGACCGAGAACGTCTGCAGGAAAGGGGACAACGGGAATCGTAGATGCTGAAGCTGCACGAGAGTGCACAGGGTCCTGCAATACGACGCGGCTGAAGCAGGAGACGGGAATACCGGATCCCAACAATACCCACTCGTCACCGTTGTAACCGAATACAGTCCCAGAAGAAAGCTCCATCCCCAACAATTCGAGCTTGGAGAACAGATCTGCCAAATCCATGCACCCCACACTCATCTGCACGTGACCGCGACGTGCGTAACCGGTTCGGCAGGGCTGCGACATTGGCTGGGTCCATGGTGCTGAAAGCATCCTCTTTTTTCCAAAAATGGTTGTGTTAACACTCTCTAAAAAAAACTGGCCACAGGTAAACCGCTAAAACAGGTGCACTACAGCATCTGCCTGCTGACGACCTCACAGAAAATCGTTCTAGATCACAAGGAATCAGTAAAAATCACAAAGAAATCGTTCTAAATCACAAAAAATCAACAAAAGTCGTCGTCTTGTTGCGTTAGCGGGTTTACAAAAATCACACGGAATCACAACAGATCACATGACAGCCCATGATAATTTGTGATCCTCCCTGTCGACCCGATGACCATGGCCACCCCATTCCAAGCTGTTTCAGTACAACTTGGACTCGACGCACCACACTCTATTAATTCTGCTGATCTCCGTGCTGGGCCTTGGACACAAGCAGTCCCAAGTTCTTCCCTACAGGTTCATCCGTGGCTGCATTGTGATTGGTCGAAGCAGAACGGAGCGATAGCAGGGTCCTTCAGAGCTTGTGTATACTTCCAACTTGTTGCAGTATGATCGAATTCGACGCGCAAAACTCAGCTAATTCTGGTGATCTCCATGCTGGCCTTAGGCGCAAACAGTCTCACAGTCTCTCGAGTTCTTCCCTACAGGTTCATCCGTGGCTGCACTGTAATTGGTCGAAGCAGAACGGAGCGATAGCAGGGTTCTTCGGGGGTCAATACATGCTCGCAAGACGGTTCGGCTTGCAAGGTTCAGTATTGTCCGAATAGCACGCGCAAGACTCATCCGTGGTGAGGTCGATGCTTGGCCTGGACACTTTGGACCAAGACGCAATAGTGTCGAGTTCTTCCCTACAGGTTCATCCGCGGCTGCACGAAGTGTGGTCGAAGCAGAGCGGAGCGATAGCAGGGTCGTTTATAGGTCTTACATTCCCGAGCCGCCCCAGCATTTGCTTGATGCTAGGCGCAAACAGTTTCGAGTTCTTCCCATCAGGTTCATCCATGACTGCACTGTAATTGGTCGAAGCAGAACGGAGCGATACATACTTCCAAGCTGTTTCAGTACAACTTGGACTCGACGCACCAAACTCAATTAATTCTGCTGATCTCCGTGCTGGGCCTTGGACACAAGCAGTTCCAAGTTCTTCCCTACAGGTTCATCCGCGGCTGCACTAAGTGTGGTCGAAGCAGAGCGGAGCGATAGCAGGGTCGTTTATAGGTCTTACATTCCCACGAGCCGCCTCAGCATTTGCTTGATGCTAGGCGCAAACAGTCTCGAGTTCTTCCCAACAGGTTCATCCATGACTGCACTGTAATTGGTCGAAGCAGAACGGAGCGATACATACTTCCAAGCTGTTTCAGCACAACTTGGACTCGACGCACCACACTCAATTAATTCTGGTGATCTCCGTGCTGGGTCTTGGGCACAAACAGTCCCGAGTTCTTCCCTACAGGTTCATCCGTGGCTGCACTGTGTTTGGTCGAAGCAGAACGGAGCGATAGCAGGGTCCTTCAAAGTTTGTATATGCTTCCAAACTGTTTCCGTACAATTTGGATTCGATGCGCAAGACTCATTTAATTCCGGTGATCTCCATGATGGCCTTGGGCATCAACAGTCCCGAGTTCTTCGGTGGCTGCACTGTGTTTGGTCGAAGCAGAACGGAGCGATAGCAGGGTGCGGAAGTTCACTGGACGGATTATGCTTTTCCTTCAAATTATCGTTGCTCAGCATTCAGCGCAGCATGCGGCGGGGCCGTCATGAAGCCTCGTAAATTTCCCAGCAGGTTCACCGCTGCATTGACGCCTACTTCAGCAAGGAAACGCAGCGGTAAACGAGAAGAAGATGAATTGAGAAAGCCAAGGCGCTCTTCTTTCTGTCTTTCACGCCACGTAGGGACGGGCTTCCAGGACCGGCAGAGAGTCTTTTGAACTGAGGACTGATGCGGCGCGTCTTCGTGTTGCTTGCTACGTTCTTTTGAAGGCGGAACAAATTGCAGGGCCAGGCAAATGATCAACGAGTCCGTTAAAAGAGATGTGAAAACGGGTGAAATACCAGGACGGGGTGCTCGAAACAACACAGCTACAAGTCGGCACACACCGTTTGACTTGTTTTAGAGTGAAAGTTCGCTTGAAACGTTAAAACGTGAAAGGTTTTGGTGCGTTTCCTCCCTCTCTGAGTGGAGGGTCAATCTCCCTGACCTCGAAATGCTCCCTGAAGTACACCACCACACACACTGGAACAGTTTGTTTGTACGTGTGCCGGCTGATCATTTCCCTGTCGATAATCAGGATTCTAATCAACCACCAAAAACACGCTGCCTTTTTAGCCTGCGTAAGACATCGCAGGGCGAGGTCTGCGAGATCTTTAGAACTAAAAATACTCGAGGGACTGCCTTGTGCTCATTTCGAAGGAGGCTAGAGGGGGAGAAAACAATACAACTACAAAGTGGGTCTTTTTTGTTGAACGCTTACGCCCGCCACTAAACCCAGGGTTACCTGTGTTTCGTGTGGGCTACAGCACATTTACCTCCTTTGATCTATCGCAACTGGCAGTCTCCTCAAGCATTTCCTACAAAGCAGGTGCTTATACAAAAATATATATATGGTTGCCCGACAAGCAAATCGGACTGACTCCGCCCAGTCGGTCGTACTTCTTTCAATCCGGAACAGTTCCCCATTGGCACCCTACCTTTAAAACTACTGCCAAAACTATAGAGAGATCCTTCCGCCACCGAGACAGGCATTTCTTTTTTTCCCTTCACACTCGAGATGATCATGTTCTTCATTCATACAAAAACAAATCGCGAAAACATTGCTAGGTCTTACGGCGCTTTTCTTTGTTTGTGCGCACTAGCGAAACTCACCTGCTTTGGTAAGTCACATGTAGCGCGCTTCCACCTACTCATTTTTAGCACCAAACAACGCATTGTTAACACATAAAAGGTTGCTCTGGGTGGCAAAGACGCGTGGTCAGGTGGTTTTGTTGTTTGCCGAAAAAGACAAACGCTTCGGTTTGTTTGCGCGTGCCGAGTGATCGTTTTCCCACTTGTATTTACCCTAGGTAAGGAATTCTGATCACCCACCAAAACACGCTGCCTACGTCTTTTTAGCCGGCACAATACATTGAAGGGCAACCCGCAAGAATGTGAGTTACCTTAACTTAGTACTAAAAAAAGCAGAAGGAAATACGAGCACGCCACTGGCACAACCGCGGCATGCAATACCCAAATGATGGGAAGCATGAGATGTTTCCGCCGAAAACAGGCGCCTGATCGTTTACGCTGAAGCATTCAGGACGGGATTGGTAACGCTACGGTTTGCGGTGACGAGCATCTCAATTTCCTCCAGCATTCCGTGTTTGGTCAACAAAAGAGAATACTCGAGGGGTCGCCCAGCGCTTATTTCGACGGAGGTTAGAGGGGGGGAACAATGCCACGAACGAGGTGGGCGTCGGGCATAGATACAGGACATTTCTGCCTTTCGAAATCTGGCAACTGGCGGCTTCCTGAGTGTGTTTCCTACAGAGCAGACGGTTCAAAAACTCGACGTAGTTGCTTTGACTCCGAATGGAAGGGAGGAAATATAGAGGTAGGGGGGCAAATACACTACAAACGCAATACGATTTGTTCTTCGCTTACACCCTGTGACCTGTTGTGCTGGTGTGATTTGTCGTGTAGGGGTAGACCCGCATGACCCCACGTTCGTTCAACACGTGGTTCGGTTGTTACAGCACTTGGGATCCCTTCGGTTCTTTGTCTGGCAGATCGTCGAGCATTCCCTTCTAAGCTGGCGCTTATGTAAAAAAACAGGGAGCCGGGTAGCCAGAGTAGTTCTGCGGTTTCCGGACGGTGTGTAGCCCGAATGTGTCTGCCCCCCCCCCGCAGGTGGGGCGACATGGGTCAATTCGACAACGAGAGACGGGTGGTTAACGCCTCGCGGTTCACAAAATCAAGAATTCTGGCTTGCACAGCCGCCACGGGGCCCAAAACTTGCGGCACACGAGTTTCGAACCACTGATTCACGCACACACGAAATCGCATCAGATCACGCGCTTCTACTACCCGTGGCTCATAGCTTAGCTACCCCCACGGTGTCACTGCACCCCGCGTCCGGTGGACCCCCCGGCTTCACTAATGGATGTGTCAACTGTGGCCTTCTTGCCAAGTCTTAGGTTTGCTCTAACTGCAAGCCCAAACCGTGTCCGCCTACAGCAGACGGGGGAGACAAACACGTCGATTATAGCGAGCAGAGGAGGCACTGCACCACAAGAGCGCTTTCCGACTTCGGCAAGTCGACTGCAGTCAAGCGAAAACGTGCTCTTTCGAGCACCTCATCAGGAGGCCAGAACTCAACGCGACAGCCAGTCCAACGCACTCGGTGTTACTGGTGCAACAGCAGCAGTGTGTAGATGAAACAGGCCCATCGAGCGACGAGTCGGGGAAGCCCACCGCAAGAGCTTCTGCCTTCGACGGTACTAGAGCATCATAACGGGTAACGTAATCTGAGAGCACGATGGGGAGCCAAGCTGCGAGGCCTGAGCAGCAGGCATGCAAGAATTGCCTGGATGCGCACTTCGTGGCAAGCGCGTCTTTTTTAAGCCCACGCATGACTGTGGGTCGGGGTGCTTGTCTTTTTTGATTGCTTCGTTCGCGGACCGGGCCGCGGGAACAGGCTGACGCTACATAATAACCGACTGCAACGCCAACGCAGGGTGGAGACACAGCCGGATGCGCGAACACAGGAAAACGCCACTCGCAGGTTTCGACTTTGAGACGGACTTCATGATACACGCAGAATGACACTGCGTGGTACGAAACGGGAGATCTAGGAAGTGAGGGGTGGGGAGGTGAAGTGGCGGACGCTATTAGAAGAGCCTGGCAGTCCAGAATCCTCTCGACCGTCAACGAACCGCATAAGGTCGCTTCGCACTCGAAGGAAATCGACTTGAGGGCCGCTGATCCTTCGTTCTACGTTTGTCTCCAGTTGATACGGCGAGCTTTGATACGTGCGCGTTTGCAAGAACATCGGGGCTCGGCCTCGGGAGCGAATCAGCCCGTTAATGTACTAGTTGTAGTGCGTTGCTCAGGGTAGTCGAAGGCCTGAAAATCACACTAATGCAACAAATTGGCCTATTGGTTGGCCAATGGTAGCCTGGCCCGCACGTCGGGGGGGGGGGCATCCGCTTCGACTCGTCATCAAGCAACGGCGAGTCTTCATCTGCATCCGCCTCCTTTTTCCTCTTTTTGAGGCCCTCGGCGATGACGGGCGGGCTTCTCGCCCAGTTTCCTTGCGCCGACTTGACCACAACCGGCTTCGGCGGGCTTTTCGCCTGCGACGGCGGCGGCGCCTCGTCGGTCTCGTCTTCACCCTCGGAGACCTCAAACGGCTTCCCGCCGGGGGAGGAGGGGCAGCACGGGGTTGTAGTACTACTAGAAGGCTCGATTTTCTTTTTGGCAAAAAGTGATCCGAGAAAGTCGCGGGTTGGAAAATACTCTCAGTGTCAATGTACAAGCCTTACTCCCGGATTTGCGTTTTCCAAACATCAACTCCAGCATTTTCTTCACAGCACCAACCCACAAAACAGTGAAACACAAACACCATTCAAAATGTCCAGCCCGCCTCAGTGGGTGAAGGATGGAAAACGAATGCCGGGCTCACCGATGAAAGCGCTTGTAGGACTGGGCGTGCTGGCCGCAATGTTTCCTGTCTACCTAGCGACAATTTTCCCGTTCACGATTCTTGTGCAGGTGGTGCGCCTCTTAACGAAGAAGAAGATGGTCATTCGGCATAAGCCTCCGGAGGGTGAAGACCGAATTCAAGTCCCTCCAGGCGACATCTGGCCTGCAGGGGGCCGCTGTTGCTGCTGTGAAGAGATGTGTTGCGAAACCTTTCCGCCCCTTAGATTCCCCGAGAGGCTTTCTGCGCGCTGGGCAACCTACCTCCCCTCCGTCCGTAAGGGGTTAAGGCTGAGACAGAACGCTGTCTGTCATGCATTTTTGATGCTCTTTTTCGAAAAAAGATGCTGCATAGATCGAGCAAGATGCAGTGGTTCCTCTGTTGAAACGCGAGAGTCCACGTGCCTACATGACGGCGCAGCCGCAGCATTCCCAAATCCGTCTGCATCCGCTTCGACTCGTCGTCGAGCAACGGCGAGTCTTCATCTGCATCCGACTCCTTCTTCCTATTGAGGCCCTCAGGGATGACGGGCGGGCTTCTCGCCCTGTTTCCTTTCGCCGACTTGACCACAACCGGCTTCGGCGGGCTTTTCGCCTGCGACGGCGGCGGCGCCTCGTCGGTCTCGTCTTCGCCCTCGGAGACCGCAAACGGCTTCGGAGCCGGGTCCCGCCGGGAGTAGGAGGGTTTGTGGTACTACTAGAAGGCTTTCGGCCTGCAGGCGGCCGCTGTTTGCTGCTGTGAAGAGATGTATTACGAAACCTTTCCGACCCATAGATTCCCCGAAAAGGCTTTCTGCGCGCTGGACAACCTACCTCCCCTCCGTCCGAAAGGGGTTAAGGCTGAGACAGAACGCTGTCTGTCATGCATGCTTGATGCTAGCATCAAGTCTTTTTCGAAATAGATGCTGCATAGGTCGCGAGCAAGAAGCAGTGGTCACTCTGTTTAAACGGGAGAGTCCACGTGCCTACATGACGGCGCAGCCGCAGCACAGCATTCCCGAATCCGTCTGCATCCGCTTCGACTCGTCGTCGAGCAACGGCGAGTCTTCATCTGACTCCTTCTTCCTCTTTTTGAGGCCTTCGGGAATGACGGGCGGGCTTCTCGCCCTGTTTCCTTTCGCCGTGACCACAACCGGCTTCGGCGGGCTTTTTGCCTGCGACGGCGGCGGCGCCTCGTCGGTCTCGTCTTCGCCCTCGGAGACCGCAAACGGCTTCGGAGCAGGATCCCGCGGGGGGAGGGGCAGCACGGGGTTGTGGTACTTGGCCTTGCGGCGGCAGGCGGCCGAAGTCCGGGTTGCCGCGGTGCCGAATGACGACGCCCCCGCGCTGCAGTGGCTGGCGGACCGGAACACGGCCACCGGCTGCTGCCCGCCGCCCGCCGCCTGCGGCGAAAAGTGACCCGGGGACTGCCCCCCAGCCTGCGGTGAGGAGTGCCGCTGGCCGCGCGCGCTGTACTGCCAGGAGCAGGTGGCCGAGTGCGGGATCACGCCGGACCGCGGCGTCAGCGGGGCGCCGCCGCCCGCCGCTCGGTGCGGCTTCAGCGGCTTCAACGGCTTCAGGGAGGGGGTCGTGCCAGTTTTTTTCTCGGATGCCGAGTCTCGTCCGGGGGGGTCGGACCCCCGCGTGTTGCTGTGCGACGATTTATTGGGAGAACTGGCCGGGTGAGAGAGAGGGCTGCTGACGAGTACAGGGCCCACGCTTCCTCCTCGCAGCGGGCTGTCGGTCTTCCACGTGGAGATTCTGTGTGCGGAAGGGTGGCTGGTTTTGTCGTCGAGGTCTTGCAAGGCGTCGCTGTGCTTCGCCTTCAGGTCTTCGACCTGCGTTTCGGGCAGCACGAGGGAAGCGTCTTCGATGCAGTCCAGAGCCGCGTCGAACCGGCGCAGCCGCGCGAGGGCAACGCCCTTCATGAACAGCGCTTCTCCGTCACCATCGTGGATGGCAACTGCCTCGGAGAACTCAGCCAGGGCGTCTTCCAGCTGGCCGAGCCCGAGGTACGCCTCTCCGAGGAGGAAGTGGGCGTACGGGTCCTTCGCCGCCGGCGCCGGGGCGGCGAACGTCGGCTGCTCGTCGAGGGCGACCGCCCGCGTCAGCGCGTCTACCGCGCCGCGGTGGTCGCCCGTCGCGGAGCAGAGCTTGCCCTTCGTCACGTGCAGGAACGGGAGCGGGTCTTCCTCCGACGCTTCGATCGCGGCGTCAAGGCAAGCCAGCGCCTCCTCTGGCCGGTCCATCGCTATCAGCGACAGCGCCTTGTCATTCAACGCATCGCAGGCATGCGACTTGTCGGTGTACTTCGAAATCGCGACGTCGAACGACGCGACTGCTTCGTCGTGCCGGTCCAACTGCGCGAGCGACACCCCGATGTTGAACGGGATGAGGGGCTCGGTGGGCAACAGGTCGGCCGCCGTCTGGTAAGCGGCGATCGCGTCTTCGTAGCGGGAGAGGTTGTCGAGTGCGACGCCTTTGTTCATGTACGCGGCGCCGTAGTTGGGGTCGAGGGCAATCGCTCGGTCGAATGACCACACTGCGGCTTCGTGACGGCCGAGGTCGTCGAGCACGTCGCCTGATAGAACGTTTGTTAATCGGAACGATGTAACGAGAGAGGGACAGAGAGACAGAAATTGAGAGAGAGAGAGAGAGAGACGAGTTAGAGTGCAGGGACCATCTCTCCGGGGAGTTTCCGGTCTCCTCACTTCTCTTCGCACTGCTACGGCGGGCGTAAGTCGCTCCGGATGCGCGCTGCAGGTTGCGGCTCTGCTACAGTAAGAAATTGATAGAGTTGGTGTGTTCCGGTGGCCTTACTTGGTTGTACAAGGTGTACTCGGGAAGTACTTGGGAAGTTCACGGGAAGAACTAAATGCAAAAACCCGCCAGAAATCGCTATTTGACCCTATTTGGGTTGTACTTGGGAAGTTCTTCTAGTAAGTTCATGGGAAGTTAAGTTTTCTACTGTGGAACACACCAAAAGTGATTGTTGAAAACTTAGTTCAGTGGTGCTCGCATTAAGGGGAGTTACAGTGTCGCAGGGATGCGGCTTCGTTGGTGCATGTACGGACGGCATGATAAACTAGAAGAAAGAAAAAGAAGAAAAAAGAAAAAGTCCGCTCCTGGTCCAGGAACGTGACGGTCAACCACAGCTTGCAAAGCTTGAGTCGGAGGCAGCACAGTGCCACAACCCCGTCCGCTCTGCCCTGTGGCTGACCGTCTCGACGAGCTTGTGTTCAGCGCAAGCGCCAAGCCCCAAGGTGCGCCACGCCTTGATGCTTTGGTTTGGGAAATCGGTAGCCACTTGACCCGAAGGCCCGTGGCTCTGCAGGACCGCCGAACATGTGAAGCTTGGCTCCCGTGTGAAAAGCAAAATAAACGATCTGCGACTTGCCGGGTCACGATCCACCACAGTGTTTTTTTGGATCCGCCGGTTCGCTCGCGCCGCTGGGGACACATACCTAGGTTGAAATGCTCGACCACGGCCGTCGGGTCGAAGGAGACGGCGTTGCGAAGGGCGCTTTCGGCTTCTTCCAGCCTGCCGAGCGACCGCAGGAGCACCCCCATGGCGTTGAGCGTCTTCGACCGCTCCACCCCGACCAGCTTCGCGGCCCCAGAGGCGGCGAGCATCTCCTCGTACACGGCCAAAGCCGTTTCCGGCTCGTCGCTGCGGAGGCACTGCTCCGCCCGATTCATACCGACCCTCCAGCCCGACTGTTCCGCGGAATCCCTCGACGCGTCCTCGTTCAGAGGCGCCATGGCTGCTTCCACCTTGTGCCCTACCCCCCGGCCCCTTCGTTCGGACTTTTGCAGTTTACTGAGGGAATAGGAGCAAGACGCATGGCTAGATGAGCACGACCACCTCGAATCGACACCGGGAGAATTCGGGTGGGTTGAGGTGGGTCTACTGAGACTGAATTTTTCTTCCCGCCCTCCCCTTGCCCCCCAAAGTGATCTCGCCTGGTTGGCCCATTGACATGGTCAACAGGCACACTCTATCCCATTCGCTAGTAAGCAAGTTATCAGGCTTCTGTCAGACTGTTCTCTCCTTCCTTCCCTTTCTGATGATGAATGAACTCGATGACCCAAGCCGAGACCGAGTGCGATGAGGCCAGAAGCGAGCTGCCAATTCCTACTACTTCTACTACTACTACTATTGCAGTTTACTGAGGGAATAGGAGCAAGACGCATGGCTAGATGAGCACGACCTCGAATCGACACCAGGAGAATTCGGGTGAAGCTGGCTTCTATAACTAGTAATATTCCGGCAAAAGGTAGCACTCCTCAACTAGCCCGAACCAGCAGGGTCAAAGAATGTCAGTCACACCTTCCCGATTGTTTTTTGCTTACCTCTTTTTTCTGTAAGCACACAACCGGCCGTGGCTTCAACCCTGTCCCCTCCTAGGCATAGTGGTTATTATCGCATGTTATCGCATTCGGGGTTTTGGCGCCAATTGTCGCATTTTCATTCGGATTATTCGCACGCTTAAAACCTGGGCCAATACAGTGGTAGTATGGACTATCGCATATTATCGCACGCCGATATTGCGATAACTATTATCGCATGCGGATCGTTGACCATTATGCCTAGGGTGTGTCGATGCATCGAAAGCACGCGTGAAACAGCTTTCTAACCCAAACCTCAGGTGGTGATTACACGCGGTAGAGTACCGGTGTGTACCTTCTTTCGCAGAAACGGTTCTTCCACTAGAGAGACAACGGCAGAAAGATCGACGGAGGAAAACACAAGAAAGCGGGAGATAGAGAGAGAGAGAGAGAGAGAGAGAGAGAGAGAGAGAGAGAGAGAGAGAGAGAGAGAGAGAGAGAGAGAGAGAGAGAGAGAGAGAGAGAGAGAGAGAGAGAGAGAGAGAGGGGAGCGAAGAGGAAGTTCAAGCGAACTTTCGCTATAGGGGGGCTAAGGCGGGGAAAGGGAGGCACGTGGGCGTTGGCGAAGCGGGCCAAGGACTTTCCGGCCGAAAAATGCTCACTTCAGGGGAGGAAGAGGTGGAGGAAAACGCACAATTTCAGCTTAACCTTCTACAGGCGAAAGGCGTAAGGGATTGCAACCTTTCAATTTTATGGTGTGATCTGGTGGCCTTACTTGGGTGTACAACGGGTGTACTCGGGAAGTACTTGGGAAATTCACGGGAAGTACTAATGCAAATATCGCCAGAAATCGCCATTTACCCTATTTTGAGCCGGTCCGTCCCTATTGAAACTGCATCGAAGTGCCTCTGCCTTATCTCAGTGAATCACGGTCCACCACGGTCTATCAGGTCCATCCCTGGTCCCTAGAGCTGCATCGAATTGCAGGGTGCAGTATTCTGCGGTCTATCACGGTCTAGGGGATAGACCGGCTCATATATTTGAGGTGTACAAGGAGTGTGATTGGGAAGTACTTGGGAAGTTCTTAATACGTTCACGGGAAGTTAAGTTTTCTACCGTGGATCACACCATTTATGTCGACAAACAGCAGAACTGAGCTGGTGTTCAGACTCTGCGCCTTCCCTGTTTTTAAAGCCCTTGAGTTACCTCAGAAGACTTTCTGCCCTGGACAACGCCCCTTCCCATTCCGTCCGTATGAGGCTAAGCAGAACAGCGCCTCTCCATGCATGTTTGATGCCGGCATCAGGTCTTCTTCAAAGGAAAAGGGGGCGGAGGGAGGAACAGTAACACGCATATTTTCCTCTCTCGTACATCGCAAACGCGGCCGGTTGCCGTAATCCTACAGGTGCATGTTGAAGAACATTTAAGAGATTAGGGTAGCTTTGCTGGTCGACGGAGCACTGAACTACCCAGCATCAACTATGGTGGCAAAACCGTATTTTGTTTGTGCGCATTCCACTTCTTCCAAACCTCGCCAGCTCTTGGTTTGGTGTTGCATTATTGCACGGGACGGTCATATTCTGGGTCATGGTAGACACCCTTCAGCAAGACGACACCGACCCCGGAGGTGGCAAAAACACAGGTTCATCCAAACTGGCACGTACATGATGTCAATGGTCGTGTACGTGGTCCTCACGAAGGCCGCTGTGCACATGCACATCATTACGGCCATCCAAGTCTGCGGACTGTTGTTCTCGTACCGTTTTGTTGATTTAACGGGAGTGAGGATAGTACGCTGCCATCGATCGGTTTTTGTTCGTGACACATTGCATTTTGTCGGACACAACAAAACGAACTGGAGTATTTCTTTTGTATAAGCACCTGCTTTGTAGGAAATGCTTGAGGAGACTGTCTGTTGCGATAGATCAAAGGAGGTAAATGTGCTGTAGCCCACACGAAACACAGGTAAATCTGGGTTCAGTGGGGGGCGTAAGCGTTCAACAACGCACCCTGTTCAGAGCGTCCTACGCGGGCGGTTTAGTGTCTTCAGCTCACGCACGGTGTTCGCGTACGCAGGGCACAACAGGGTTGTTCAGCTTCAATGTGCTACCCCTCGCTCCGGCTATGTTCCCCTTCAGTGCGCCTAAACTACCAAAACAAGAAAATATGCGATAAGGCAAGAAGGGAGGCAACACAAAACTGGTAACTGACGGTCGTCGCATCACGTCATTAGTGTGCACGCTGGATGGCCGGGCAACAGGCAGTAGTTCAGCAGTGTAGGGAATCATTGACTACCGGAAACCGGCTTCTCCGTGTGTTTTCTTCTCATTCAAAAATCATGTGGTGACGTTTCTTATTTCATTTTTCTGAGGTCCAAAAAATTTAGCCTACATAAAAATTCGTGAAGGAGCCTTTTGTTTCCGTAAAAACTGAGAATTGACCCTCAGGGCCAACTCTGGAGGCAGCTGAATGTTGGATCGACAGCAAGCGTTCGCTTCTGGTGGTATCCAAAAATGAAACAAAAAAGAAAGCATGCGCAGTGTTCATATGTTCAAACCGGCACTGCTTCGCATGCATGTTTTGAGGAGAAAGGGAGCACAAGACTCTGTAAGCAAGGACTGAAACCGGGGGCTGGCGTCCGCTGTTGTCCATTTTTCCTTTTTTTTTTTTCTTTTTTCCCGACGACAACTAGTGTCAGACTAGCCTACCCGAAGGCAGTTGATTTCTTTAGGCAAGGTTTCTCTACCGGCGGAAGTTGTTTGGGTTAGCGTTTTTTTTGTGCGGTCGACGACAGGGGTTATTCTAATCCCCGAAATTCTGAAAAATCCCGGTTAAAAAATCTTTGATATGGCCAGAAATTTTTTTTCCCACTGCGTGTGGGAAAGCTGGGATTGCTGAAGCAAGCAGCGTCCCAAAGAGCTGCGCCTTTCAACCTGTTCGTCCCGGTTCCCTGCTGGACACCTCTCAGGAGAGCCTGTTTCTCTAACTTCGGTCCCTTCCAGTTGCTGTAGTCGTACTGCAATGTATTGTCATCAGGGCCAGTGGCGCCACCACTAAAACCAAATGCGGTGAGCGACATCTCTTTTAGTTTCGAAATCCTTTCAGGCCTGTGAGCTTCAGGATAGCAAACGATCCTCCAGTGACTGATTACTGGGTGTGATGGAAAACACAATCTGGCTGCTGCTTCTCCACTTAGTTGTAGCCTTCACTTGTCAGTCCCAGTGGGCACTACGGCACTACGGCATGATGGCCTCAACGCCTTTCAACGAATCGAGGCAGGGCGAAGCTGCTCACGACAGGCGCCCCCCAACACGCTAATCCCAACGCCCCTCATGGCCCCAGAGATATTTCTGGACCACATCGCTGGCAGGCTGTACACAAAACAGCAACTACGACTCCAGGATCTGAGCCTGTAGCCTGGGTCCCTTGCCAAAAAGTTTTCACCAGAAATCCCCATGGTTAAAAAATCTTTTTTCACCGGCCTGTTTTCAGAATTTTTTTTTTTTTTGGTGAAAAAAAAATTTTTTAACCATACAGGCAGGGGTGTTTCTAAATCGGGACCCGCTTTTCCTGGAAAAAACTTTTTTTCCCGGTTTCGTTGCTGGGGGCTTCGTAACCAAAAAAACTTTTTTTCCCGGTTTCACTCTCCTTGGTATTACCCTTTTCCCCCAATGTTTTTTAGCCAAAAAAATATTGTATCCACTCAACTTTGTTGTTGCGGACGCAATCATCCAATCGAAGAAACAGAAACGCCTCGTTATTGGGCTCAGCCCGCCGCGTTGTGGACGAGGGGGTTGTATGCCTGCCGGGTTATTTGCATTGCATATAGCCTGTCTGTGTGGGCAGCATCGGCCTCTCGACGTTTTCTTGCTGCAGTTCGAAACATGGATGCATCTATTGACGTGATTCACGAGACGCATCCACAGTCACCATGCCTCGAATCCATCCAGCGCCAAGACTTCCAGCTAAGATGCCACGTCGGAGCTGACATTTTCGATGTCTGTGCTGCAACCAGTGTGGCACTTCAGAACCGAGACCTGAGTTTAAGCGGCTTGGAAACTGTTGTGGATCACGCGTTAGTGGTTCTTCGCCTCCTCGCCAAGAGTCCTGGCCAATACGAGGTGGAGTACCTTGGGAAGAACAACATGGACGAACTCACAAAGCAGGGTATTCAACGCTGGCGCCGGCAGTTGTGCGCGACAGTGTTCGCGGACTTGAGTAAGCGGTGGGCTGCGTACCCAAACAAAACAATCTGCTCGTTTTATTCCACTGCACAGCGAGATTCAACAACGGAGTGCCTGATGGCGTTGTGCCAGTTTCTCGGGTTTGACGAAACTTCAACGTACACAGTGGGAATGGAGTGGTCCCAGTTTCGTCAGCTTAGTTGTCCTGAGCTGAAAGGGGAGGGGCTCCGCAAGTTCGTTTTGGAGTACCTGCTGACCACGGAGGCAGATGGTCTACTCGAACAGGCACTGGAGGCTATGACGGCGCTCTCTCCGTCTAGTGTCGTTGTTGAAAGTGCCTTCTCCTTGCTCAGAATGCTGCGTGGTTTGTACAGAACCACTGTTGGTGCGCAGACGATCTCACAGGAGCTGGTAATTTGCTGCCTCCTGCCGCAAGGCGCTGCCGAGCGCACGGAGCTGTTTCACGAAGCCACCACTGCCTTTCTTGTTCAGAAGCCCCGCCGCTTTACAAAGCGCAGGTCTCAAGGAGTACTCTCTGGCACTGGCACAGTGGACTACAACGAAGCTATCAACATCCTCTACCCAGTTCCACAGGCCCAGGAAGACGAAGACCCGTATGGCCTCGCCGCCGAACCCGATGGTTCTGACTTGGAAGATGATGCCTTGTCCATCGTAAGCCTCGCCACGACTGACTTCGATGACACAGCTCCCTCGCAAGGGCAACGAGAGACAACAGTCTCCCAGCCACGTGTGACCTTCTCACAAGTTTTGGACGAGGACGAGAGTGATGACGAGCAACCGGAAAAGCGGAGACGCACTGCACCCTCTTCCGAATAGGCGCATTCTTGCGCGCCCTTGGAACCTTGGCGGGGGCTTGTACACCCCCCCCCCCCTTGGAGCCTTGGCGTCCAGCAGACACAAAATCAGGCCCAAATTAGCCCGAATTACCACCGCGGGGGCTTGTACACCCCCCCCCTTGGAGCCTTGGCGTCCAGCAGACACACAATCAGGCCCAAATTAGCCCGAATTACCACCGCGGGGGCTTGTACACCCCCCCCCTTGGAGCCTTGCAGCGCCCATTTTGCACTGGCGAAACCGGGAAAAAAACCGGGACCCGCATCGCCTAAAACCCAAAATACCCCCGGAACCCCGGGCACCCCTGCATACAGGATAATCCCTGGTCGACGATATACGTCGTTCTGATTTTTTTTTTTTTTTTTTTTTTTTTTTTTTTGTGTGATTCAGGGGACTTTAAAAGTTTGGGGTCCGAGCCAAAAACCCGGTTTGAGCCAAAAAACCGGTTTGGTTATGTAGGTCGGTGTATCACACTTGCATGCGGTGCTGCATCACGAGCGGGCTACTTTCTGCACTCTGTGTGGAGTTTTCCGCACTCTAGGCACTCTCGGTTTCCATGATCCACATGAAGGAAGCAAAAAGAAGCACTGTGTTGGTCAGAAAAGCACATTTTTCTTTCAGAACAAAAGGTTGCAATAAGAAATGACAAAAAGGCGGAGACGTAAAGAAACACCAGCTTCATGATGAGCCCCCCACTCCCCCCCACTCCCCGTTTTTCCCCCTTTTTAGGTTAAGCTGTTTTTTGAGGGCTTATTTGTACGCTATTACAGGCAGGTACGTTCATTACTACTATAGTACTACTACACAGTGAAGGTGGTAAAACTTTGAAATCGGTCTATAAGATTTTTTTTTTTCCCCTCAAAAACTCAAACCGGTTTATTCGGTTTGTCAAACCGATAAACCGGTATTTTAAAGTCCCCTGGTGTGATCCACCAGGGGTCTTTAAAAGTTTGGGGGTTGGAGCGGAAAACCCGGTGTCAGCCAAAAACCCGGTGTAAGGTCAATTTTTTTTTTTCCAACGCTTGGGCAGCAGGGATGCCTTGGGACGAAAATCTACGCTCTAAGTACGAAGATCGCAAAACAGTTTTGTGAAAGAAATTTCCGCCGGTGGTTTCTGCTATGAGAAAATTTTTTACATCATGTTTCTGCCACGAGAAATTTCCACCGATGGATTCCGTTAGAAAACATTTCCACCAACAATTGCTGTTAGAAAAGTTTTGCGCCAAGCTTCCCGTGAAAGAAATTTCCGCCGCTGGTTTCTGCCATGAGAAAAGTTCCACCAGTTTTCTGTCACGAGAGAAATTTCCACCACCAGTTTCCCACGAAACAAAATTTCCGCCAGTAGTTTTCACGAGAACATTTCCATCATCGGTTTCCGTCACGAGAGAAATTGCCGTCAGTAGTTTCCGCCACGAGAAAATTTCCATCAGTTTTCTGTCGTGAGAAAAATTTACACCAACAGTTTCCCACGAAAGAAATTTCCGACAGTAGTTTCCACGAGAACATTTCCATCAGGTTTCCGCCACGAGAAAATTTCCATCACTTTTCTGTCGTGAGAGAAAATTTCCACCACAACAGTATTCCACAAAAGAAATTTCCGCCAGTAGTTTCCACGAGGAAATTTCCATCATCGGTTTCCCACAAAACAAAATTTCCGCCAGTACGAGAACATTTCCATCGTCGGTTTCCGTCAGTAGTTTCCGCCACGAGAAAATTTCCATCAGTTTTCTGTCGTGAGAAAAATTTACACCAACAGTTTCCCACGAAAGAAATTTCCGACAGTAGTTTCCACGAGAACATTTCCATCAGGTTTCCGCCACGAGAAAATTTCCATCACTTTTCTGTCGTGAGAGAAAATTTCCACCACAACAGTATTCCACAAAAGAAATTTCCGCCAGTAGTTTCCACGAGGAAATTTCCATCATCGGTTTCCCACGAAACAAAATTTCCGCCAGTACGAGAACATTTCCATCATCGGTTTCCGTCAGTAGTTTCCGCCACGAGAAAATTTCCATCAGTTTTCTGTCGTGAGAAAAATTTACACCAACAGTTTCCCACGAAAGAAATTTCCGACAGTAGTTTCCACGAGAACATTTCCATCAGGTTTCCGCCACGAGAAAATTTCCATCACTTTTCTGTCGTGAGAGAAAATTTCCACCACAGCAGTATTCCACAAAAGAAATTTCCGCCAGTAGTTTCCACGAGAAAATTTCCATCAGTTTTCTGCCGTGAGAAAATTTTCCACCACCAGTTTCTCTTCCCACGAAAGAAATTTCCGCCGGTAGTTTCCACGAGAAAATTTCCAGCCTACACAGTGACAAAACAGAAATCTGGAAATTTTTTTCCCCCAGAAATTTTCTGACTTTTTTTTTTTTTCCCTCTTTTTTTGACACACCGGGTTTTCCCGGTGTCTGACACCGGGACACCGGGTTTTATAGTCCCCTGGTGATCCACCCTGGAGTTTTTCCGGGTTTGTGCCGGGTTTGTACCGGGGGGGGGGTCCGGGTTTTTTGTCTCCCCAGCACCCGCTAGCAACCTTGGTCGTGGAGATTTCAGGCTTCGCGGTGGATTTTGCCACGTTTCATGATCGTCTGGTGCTCGTGGGGGTTTGTCCCGCTCTTTGCGGTCCCTCGCCCTTCTGTCATGTTCAGCCTACGGGCTTCGGTATCGTGAATATTTTGTCGGTTTGAGGCCCCTTCCGTAGCTTGGAAAACGGAAAGAGGAGCAGCATCTCCATCGGATCAGAACGAGGGACAGAAGTTCCCACGCTCACCCCGCTCGGCTGTGCCAGCGGAACAGAAGTCGGCAACAAGCGGTTCGGACGGGCGGGTTCCCCGCCCATCAAGTACAACCGGTTTTCCCTCGCCTAGGTGCTGTCGGATGGCTTAAGATGGCCTGAGCAGACTGCTACCTTTGGGTCCGCATCCTTTCAAACTGTGGCTGACCAAGCCGCTGTTTGAGCTCTGCAGGGGTTTCGATGCACTCCAAAATGCGGGTACCAACAACCCCGGCAGCTGGGAGGAATGGCTACTGAGCATGGGTGCGTGGCGTTCGTGGACGCGCAACTGCGTGCAAACAACTGACTGAAAAGTAAGCACGTACCGCGGATGCAGAACATCGATGCAGACGATGAGTGCCGCAAATGCAGGGAATTCGAGGCCGTTCTACGAGCAGGCAAGATGGCAAGCGAGAGAGCGTGCCGTACCTCAGGCAGGTCGCTCGAAAACGGGAACCCGAAATGGAAGATTCACCCCCAGGAACAATACCCAGCGGACTGGAAGCGCAGGCAGGCCCGGATGGAAGCATGGGGTGAAGCAGAAGAGACAGAGGAGCGGAGAAACGGGGCCGCACCAGTGGCAGACCCGGACGTTGGGGTTCAACAATTGAAGAACCACCGACTCGGGCATACCGGCCGAGAACAGCCAATCATGGAACCCAGGGCACAAGGGAGGCTACGGCGCGGTGGTGAAGTAACGCTCGCTCGCTAGCATCCGGCAAGAGCCAGCATGACACACGAATTTGGAAATGATGCTTCATTTGGAAACAGCGAGGGCAGAGGGTTAATCTGCTTGTACTAGGCTCCTCGGTTCCCGTAGTATCGGGAGAGTTTGAGGCAATTGCTGGCTGGTGGTCGGTTGTAGTCCGTTGCGTCAAGCACAACCGGGCTTGCCCTCTGGAGGCTTTGGAAAATAGTGGTTCCTGTCTGTATTCAGCGCTGCAATGGCAAAGCATTCCGGGTACCTTCTGCGGTGGACCTACACTTTCGGTGCCGCCTTACATATTAATTGGTGTTGGTTTTTACTCGACAGGACCCTGGTGCAGTCGGTTTAGCTTGATTGCAGCGATCACCTGCCATAACCTGAAGGGGTGGTGCAAAATAAAAAATCGGACCCCCCTTGAGTTTTTCCGGGTTTGTGCCGGGTTTGTGCCGGGTTTGCACCGGGCATATGGATCACACCATTTTGGCGCCCTTTTCATTTTAGAGTGAAAGTTCGCTTGAAACTCCGGGGTTTTAAAGTCTCCGGGTGACCTTCGTCGTTTTGTTTGATGGAACCCCATTGTGGGAGCATTGAAAACTGCAATTGAAAAATGGTAGAATGAGTGCTGTGTGCTGAGGAAAGCTACGCATGCTCGACAGGTGCTGAAACGTTTGAGGACTTCACAGGCCCGCCGTGCTTCAGGCAGCTGAAGGGGCATTATCGCGACTAAACAGCACACGCGCGATCAGACTATCTTGTGGTGTAAGAAGCCGGTGGGTTATCATGCAGGTCGACAAGACACACCACCCCCCCGAAACGCTATGCCGAGTATATCTCAGCAAGCGCCGTGCCCGCTGGCATCGAGGCGGGCGTGGAGAAGTTATCTCTCTCCGATCAAATGCCGTGCCACGGAGGGGCTGGGTGGTCCTGATGGAACCCACAATAGCAGGGGGCGGAGAGGCTTGGATTCGCTCCGAGCGCCTTGAGCTTCGTTTTGTTAACGCTACAAGGACATAGGGCAAAAAGCTCAGCTCGTCAGAATAGTGATTGACGTGTCGTTGGTGTCGTAGTATCCAACCAAGCTCAAATCTCGCATCCGAACAAATATAGCGCCGACTGACTACTTTTCGGGGTGTGGCGGGAGCACGTTGACTCCACTTCGACGTGAGGGTAGACCGGTTGGGGGTCAGGCTCTGGCAGTCCTGCATCCACAACATACTTCTAAATTTGTAGGGACAATTCTCGTTTTCTTTTTCCTTTTTAATTTCGGCAGCCTGTTTCAGGTCTTGCTTCTTTTTTGTTCCTTTTTTGTTCTAGCCCGTAACGGTCTAAAAGCCCACTCTTTTTTCCTTGTTTAGAGTGGGAGCTCGCTTGACACCCCTTTTCGCGGTGGGGTCTTCACCAACCGGCAAGGATCCGAGACTGCTAGTAAACAGAGACGTCGAAACGAAGAAAATCGGGTGCTGAACAAGCTCGTTGGTTGTTGATGAGTGGCAAGGAAAGGAGGAGGAAGAGGAGGAGAGGAGGAGAGAGGCGAAATTTGCACCCCCCCCACCCCCACGAAACCTCTCTGTACTTCCTTGGCGTGTGCTTCCGGCTGTCGTCGTTTTTATCCTCATTGTTCGGTATATGGAATATGCGGAACGAGGGTCTACTGAGGCAAGAGGCTTTCAAAAGGGACTGAAGCCTCTGAGGGGAAGGGGGGGCGAACGAAGCGGGCCCGATATTGGTTGTTCTATCTTCTTTTTGAATAAGCACCTGCTGTTCGAATATACTCGAAGGTGGCCGCCAGTTGCGAATTTCAAGGGAGGACCGACCTGGTAAGAAACAGGGACCACAGGACCACCCACACACGACATCGGAGCACTGTATGTACGCCGGCCGTGAACTATATTGGGCGCGAATCAAAGGTCCTCAAAACCCGCCACAAGGGTGTCTTTTTGCGAAAACGCTATGTCGAGAACCTGTTGGCCAGAGTGCTGCCACCACTTCCCCACACAATTTGGGGAGAATCTTCAAGCGGCAGGCGTGTCGCGGGGTGAACCGAGAGAGAGAGACTTAAGGTGTCCGAGTGATCGCTCATCAGATCCCACAAAGGGTGTCGGTTCATCTTGACAGCAGGACGGTGGCCATGGAAGTCGGCATCCGATAATGAGTGTGTAACAACTCACCTGCCGAATGCACCGATCCCGAAAATGGATGATGCTCGCGATCGATTCATAGTTGGCCGCGTACTGGTATCACAACGCCGCAAAATGGGGACGATGTAACCGAGAAGCCAAACAGGAACCCTTCCAGCGTAAAGGGAACCGACAGCGGTTCGCAACGAAGCTCGCTATGAAACCCCACCATCAATACCACCCAACGGCTGACACTACCGGGCGTTAGCGTCCGGCAGGGGCAAGCATGCCGAGCCGTATCTAAAAGGTGGGGACGAGAAGCACCGGTGCACTCTCTGCCACAGGAAAAAGTCTCTCGTTTTTTTTTCTGAGACGTTCCGATTTTCCGAAGAAGAATATCCACCTTCGTACGTGGTACTGTTTCTTACCTTCTAGCCTCCGGAGAAACGAGCACCAAGCGGCGCCTCCAAGAACTGTATTTTCCGTGACGGACAGCAAGTGTCAAATTAGCCCACCCGAGAGTGGTTGGTATGCCTCTTGGTAGGGTGTTTCTCTACCAGCAGGAGTTGCTTGAATTCGCTTTTCTTTTGCTTTTTCTTTGTTTTCTGTTCTCTTTTTTTGCACGCCAGACAGCGCCGGGAGTGAAAAGATCTTTGCGAGGTTTCTACTTGGGGTCGGTGATGGCGAAACGTCCTTGCCTCTGACTTGCAAGTGTGGGCATGACCTCTGCCAAGGGCTTTGGATGCTAGCGAACCACAATTCGATAGAATTTTAGAACCATTCCGCTCATACCGCTGCAAGCATTGGGCCGAGCATCGCGGCTCTATTCCCTTCCCATCTCAAGAAGTCGCGAGACGGAGAGGAGCTGGGCTACCTTCACCACCACCTCTTCTTTTTTTTTTCCCCCGACTACAACTAGTGTCAGACTAGCCTAGTTGATTTCTTCAGGCAAGTTTCCTGCAGTGTCCACTCTCCTTATTGTCTTTCTCCTTTCCGCTAGTCGCCTTTTTCACTGTCAATACAAGCAAGCACTAATCGAGATATCTCAAAACGAGGGATCACCAACGAGCCGCCAACGAGCCGCGAGCGGTTCGTCACATAGCGCCTTCACACGCCTGGCCACGTGGCGGCTTCGTCTACTCGCAAAGTCTTCGAGGAGACGCTTCAGATGTGGTTGGTCTTGTGGGTATGCTTCCATGATATCAGATTTTTTTAGACTGAGAGTTTTTGTGTTGTTTTCTCTCTCTCGCGGTCGCTTCCTTCCCTTAGCTCAACCTGAAAACCCCACTGACATCCTGCGTCCTCGAGGGAGGAAAGGGACAGTAGTCTTGTGGGGCGGGAGCATACAGAGACCCTTGCTAAGAAACAGCCGAGTGGGATCCTTCGATACTTTTACAGTACCGCAGGCGAGGCCGGGCAACCGGCGATACATCCTGAGTGGCGCGGGTCCGTGTGGACCGTGACCGTGTCAGGCAGGCACTTGTACTCTCGCTCCACTAGGTAGCCTGGCCCGAGGGCACTTTGGCTTATCCGTCAGGAGCAGGGTTAGCTTGCTTTGTAGCCAACCTTCCTGGTTGCTGTGCCAGATTGACACTCATTTTGCAGCCAAGTATCGGTTAAAAACGCCACTGTGGCGTTTTACCCAGGGGACAACGACGGATGACGAGGCCTGTGGCGTAATGGCGGCAAACGTGCCGATATATCGGGCGCTTTCGAATCTCTGTCGGAGAGGTTCCAAAGCGCAACACGGACTCCGCTTTCTTTCTTTGGTGGCTGAATCTTTAGCTACAACGCCCTCAATTTGGAATCGCGCAACGAGAGGAGCTAGGCAGCGATATGTGCCGCTGGAAGTTGTGTGTGAATGCTTTGTGGCCTTCCGCGACGCGGAGGCCACGATTGGTTGCTTTGAAAAAGGGAAACAAAAAAGAGAATGGGCGTGAAATATGTAGAACGGT